>JAUBOD010000750.1:909952-924670 GCA_032353885.1 Nothura maculosa
CAAAAATACATGCCAAAACAATAAAAATGTAAGGCCTACTACATGCTTCATGCTTAGCGAGCTTGCAAAAAGCAGCTCAGGAGAAGAGAAGCTCTCAGCTGCTCTCTGCAACCAACTGTACCTTCAGTGGGTTGGAAACCATCCAGTGCTGTAACACCGTCAGCCAACTGTAACCCCATGCTGAACTTGAAAGAAGTTAATCCACTCTATTATTGCCTTTCGCAGGTGGAACCTGTGCCCTTTTCTTTTATCAAGGTCTTTCTTGTGACATAATGAAGACTCCACAAATCTAGGGGCTATCCATATTGTTTTATATAGATTATTCTTTACCCTTACAAACACAATGTGCTAGCAGTACAAATAGGTAACAAAAATGCATCTCTAGCAAAGCACATGGAGTTGATCAATTCTCTTAAATAGCCAGACACATAAATATACACTGAGAGTCAAGTATACATAACAAAGAGCTTTCTGGTGAAAGGCAGATCTGGAGGGCCTTAGCAGCTGACTGAGGCTAATCTTCCCTTAAGCTATGGCACTTACACTTGGGTAGGCGCTGAATAAAACGCAAATAACCTTGAGATTTGGTTCAGTCTTGGGGGAAAAAAAAAAGCTATTAGACATTCTTTCTAATAAACTACAATGTTTTCTGTCCTCTACCACATAATAATTACACAAGCTAGTGTGGAAGTAAGATTTTAAGATCCTCACATACCAGAATGTATGCAAACATGAAATACATTTTTCCTAGAGAGTGAAGTCAAGCACACTACATTAAAAAGTTTTCATCAGTTATTTATAACCTGATATTGCTTATGATTGGAGCTTTAGCTACAAACTTTATTCATAGTATTTTCAGAGAGAGAACTAAAGATAACAGCAATGTTTTTACATACCTACTTACTCAGCCACAAGCAAAGAGTCAAAGCTGATGAGGCTGGTATGTCAAGTTACTCCAATTAATCAGATTCTTTAAGATAACAGCCTAGCTTTCCAATTGTGTCCACGCATAAGAGTGCATGTGGATGTATGCTAGTCATGCAAAAACTCCTCTGCACAGAATAACCTGCTTTGGATTCCCATCTGCAAAATGTTAAGTTTACACTGCAAAACTATAGCTTAATCATACTTAAAACCACCACCAATATTCAGACTTTATGGATAAATACCACCAGTATGGCCAGGAAGGTGGCAGTATCAAAGGAGTACTGAAGCAAAGTATCTGGTAAGTTCCTGAAAATCTGGCCCCGAGTATCACAACAGGAGCTGAAACACTACACTTTATACAGGTACTTCAACAAGAGTTACAGTATTATGGAATAATCCACATTTTATAAACACCTTTCACTTTGTGAAGCAGTATAACTTCACACTGTCTCAACAGAATGTTGACATGAATGTCAAAAAGCTCTAGGCTACATGATGCTGCGCAAAAAAAAAACACCTCAAAACAGATTTCAGATTTTATAGGCAGTTAAGCACTAGCACTTAATTATGAATTTATGTGATGTGTTTTACTAGAGGCAGGAAAAAAGTTGTATTTGTAATATAATGGGAAGCTATATTCATAAATTCTTTAACAAAAATGTCTTCTTTTTAAAGCTTAAACTTCAAGGATTGTGACATTCTGAAGTTAGAGACTAAGAAGGCTGATCGTGCTCCTATCAGTATTACAACACAGTCCCAGTAAGTGCCACAGACCTGATGACCCTGGCCAGGGCTCTTTTGGTCTCTTCATGAAGAGAGCTGTGTGCAGGCAGAGCTCTTGGGATGGGGTGCAAATCAATAGCTTTACTTAGCTACCAAACTCAGAGATATGAACTCATATGTTCCTGAACAAAATACTATCTTGGCAACAGTGTTTGGAACAAGTTAGAGTTTGCACATAAACCTACTTGGCAGGCTAGTCATCAGGGTCCTGGAATAATTTCTCTTGGATGTAATAAAGGCATAGACCAGTTCCTCAACATCAATAAGCCAAAAGCATGCTAAAGCCTGCCAGTACTCCACAGATGATAACACAAGGTCAGAATCATTTGCTAAACACCGAAGACTAAACGTCACTTCTGAATTAAGACAAGAATACCAGCCCAAATTAAAGGGTTATTCATTCAAGCAGCAAAAGCCTATCCAAGCTAAGAAGACACTGTAATATCACCTGTTTAATCTAGCCTTTTAACTACAACCAAAAAGCAGACAATGCCAGAACGCACGTGCATTTATATAAACACACAAACAGATCACATAATGCAAAATCTGACAGTCTTTCAGCTCCTCAGATGTCACAAATACACACAGGACAGAAAGTGGAGCAACAACTATAAAACTGAGCAATTTCTTGATTGCATAATAAGAATTTTAGAAAAGAATTGTTGATGCTGTTGTTTGCAACACCTCATTGATGTACTTACATGACCTGTTGATAAGAGCAAACAACTCAAGCTACCCAAAGTAACACTTAAAAATAACCAGAAGAAAAGCAAAGTACATGGATGT
Organism: Nothura maculosa; assembly: GCA_032353885.1. Lineage (NCBI taxonomy): Eukaryota > Metazoa > Chordata > Aves > Tinamiformes > Tinamidae > Nothura > Nothura maculosa. The sequence goes on from JAUBOD010000750.1 coordinate 912,449, forward strand.
AGTCTCTCAAGTCTCTGCCATGTAAGCAAGTGTAACTGAATCAGATGGCATACTGGATGCAGCCAATGTTGTGATAAAACTGAAAGGCAATGTATTTCAGTCATGTGACATTCGGGCAGCACACATTTCCTTTAACAGCCGCAACTCTACACTAAGGTAACTGTGGAAGATGTCATGGATCCTGTGGAAAAGCCCAAAGTACTGGTGTAGTGTCAGATGTGTGTCATTAGAATTGCTTCATAATAGAATCAGACAGAAAGGAAAAACTTCAAGTATTTAAAGGTATGTCAAAATCAATAGCGTATGAGCATCAAAGATTATTAGATGAGATGGAAAAATAAAGAATCTGCAACAGGCTTACTTAGAGGTTCAGCATGAGCAGTCCATTCACCTTAACGCTCTTGCAACTCTTCTCAATTCTCTGCTGAAAGAGCACTTTAACAGACAGGTCCTGAGTAATGTAGTTATTCCCCATTTTTGCCTTCTTGATTGCCTGCAGAAATGTCATCCCAAACAGAAAAAGTCCATATTTCTTCTTCAGCTGCTTTCTTTTCATAGACTCTAATGCTATTTTTATTACTTTGTTCAGCAAATTTCCCTAGTCTCATTACTGCAATAGTCAAAAATCCTTCATTCATATATGGAGCAATCAGTAAATACAACTAGCATCCTATAACCCAAACAATTATTTTTATTATTCGTACATTCATAAAAATGCTATTGTTTTGCTTCTTCCAAGTTTTCAAGAGATCAGAATAAAACTTTCCTTGAAAAAACTGTTACAAAGACAAACGCCAGAAACAGGTGGTGGTTTTTCCTTCAGAAAGTCTCTCTCCAGGACTGATAAACCTGGTACTCTCCTTGGCTTTGCCTTATTTTGAAATAACCTACATGTTCTTCAATTGAGACTCACCTTTCCCAAACCTGAAATAAGAATAAGGAAATGAAAATACAAGCCTATGTATGAACTACACTGTAATATTTAATCCCCTATTCAGTAAAAGTTTTTTCCAGTGAGATGCACAGAATAAAAGACACACTTCCCCTCTCCTCCCATTTCTTCCTACATCTTCTTTAGGAGCTTATGCCAGCACTACAGCAGCCACATGAAAGCCTGTACACTGCAATTTTAGTCTTATCTTAAGAAATGAGATCTAATGCCATCAGCAGTTGGCATAGATGGGCAAGATGGTACAACTACAATGCTATTTCAGCTTCATATTGCCTGGAGTGACAGATTTCATATCCATGCACACTCTCTCTCTCTGGAGTCAAAGGAATCAAAGGTATTTTTTTTTTGTGGAAGCAAGCTGGGATGGCAGGAGACACTGTCAGTTTCAAAGCACTGTAATGTGCTTCCAGAGCCTCCTCCCCTGGTAATATGATATAGCAATTAGCATTGTGTACACTGCCAGCATTTTATTGTGAACAGGTGCTCACCAAGCTTCCAGACTAATACGGCACAGTGGATGGAATAAAAGCAAGCCTTCCCTACAAGACACCAACATTAGCATGCCGGTAGACTGGTAGAGCACATAAATTTAACGTATCTCTTGGTGGGATCCCACCCCATACTCAGAATCGCTCTTTTATTGACAATGACAGTAAATTTTTGAAACAACAGACTGGTTATCTTCAGTAGCATTTTCAACAGCATTTGTATCTGATGAGAGGCCTTTTGGGCTTCTCTTGGGTTTTCCCAAGTCTCACACTACTTAGCTCAACACTAAAAAGATCTTAGATCCTTGATACCACAAATAAAATCTAAGAGATCGTTTTCCAGGTTTGAACTTACAATCTTTGAATAAAGTTTTTTAAATACTCCATACAGTGATAAAACTGCAAATACTAAGTATCTGTTTGAAACGTACATCATCTTGTCTGGCTCACAAAATGAGAAAAACAACCAATGCTGGATTTTCTTAGAAATCAGTGCTGAATGAAGAGCAAGAAAGAAAGTCCTCTCTGCTCCCGTACCCTACAACCAAAAAACATTTAGAGTATTATTGACTACGGATACTTCGTAATTATTGACATCATACCATACCTACATTGAACATTAACGACGTGTATGCAAAGGAAGACACAGTTTCTTGTATGGAAAAAAATGGACGCAATCATCTAAAAAGCAAATGAACTTAAATAATGGTATACCAATTATTTGGTAGAAATACACAGATTTCCACAAATATAGCTTTGAAGCAGCTATGCAGAAGGTAAGTGCAGAAAATGGTGCCTGTATTTTGGAAAAACTTTGCTTATAGGGACACACTGCCAGGCACCAAAATCACCTAAAAGAGGTTCACATTGAGACATCAGACTGTTTCTTTTGCCTCTGCAAAGGTCTCAAGGGTACTTGGCCATGGATACACGTATGAGTGTTTGCAAGAAATCTTTGCAGACTACTTGTGAAATATAATTGTCAGTGTACTGAGCCCAATGTCCTGGAAGGGAAACATTTACAGATTCATCATCTATCTCCATTAAGTAATTTTGGGTTGCTTGCAAAACATCTCCAGGGTCTCTCTGAATGAGACAGATGTGACAACTCTGAAGTCTAGATGATACTTTTAAGTGTAATGCATGTAAACAACTTGAGGGCTTCAACCAAATTACCATCAAAAAAAAAAAAAAAAGAAACTAAATCAAACTGCTATTAGTTCTTAATCTGCTGCTCTATGGTTCAAATTCAGGTTTAGCAAAGCAGATCATCGAGTCTGGAAATCACAGTATCTTCATAAACCTTTTAAAGACCAACTAACAAGCCCCACCAGAATTTCTCATGCATGTACAGAGCATTTTCCGAGCCTCTCAGATTCAATAACAAGTTTAGCAGCCTGGTATGCTACATTGTATTGGGCAGCAGGGGTTGAGGCAAGAAAAGGGTTATCAGACAGTGAGTAATGGAACACCTGCTGTCACCTATAGTCTGTTTTGAATCCATGCTATACAGTTTCACCACTGACAGCATCAGTGTGTGAGTAATGCTGCAGGCCAAATATGGACCTGTCTGTCAACCACCAGTGTTTGGATGAAATGTCCTGCGAAACTGATGTAGCAACAACATTTAAAAAATGCAAGAATCATGGTTGGATCCCAGCCACTCACCAATGGCATCAGTGAGTCATGCTGGGAGTATTATGCTTCAATTCTATGAAACCTTTCACTGCATGAGAGCCACATGCACGAAGTCAACATGGGTCCTGGAGATCATACAAAACCTTCCTCCTTTTTAATACTTTTCAACACTGAAAAGAACTTTAATGGCTATCTTTAAACTGAAAGACACGGGCAAATGGAATTGTTTCACATCATCCAGATATACTACCTCACTAATGCTGCCCTGATCCACCACTACTCTTAAACCACTGCACTACTCCAGAATCAGCTCCCAGGCTATCATGAGCACAGGCTACACTCTAAATAGGAACGTCAGACACTGCTCGTTTGTCATGCACAGGATGTGTAGTTAGGACGACCCAGAAGTGCTCTTCTGCACTTTGCCTCCTCAGTATCTCGGAGGAAGTTGCAAGAAACATTCATGCATGCTTACAGACACAGGGATTACAGAAGTTGGATCCAGATTTCTGAGCTCCACTAAAATCAATAGGTTTTTATTTTCTTTCTTCTCTTATCACTGTACAGAAAAACAAATCTGCAGACATAGGTATTTTGCTGCAAGACTTTGAGAGCTTCCTTCTAAATCTGAATGTGGTCCTTCTGAACTCATTGTTATTCTAGGAAGGCGTCTATAAATACAACTGTATTTTTTCCTGCATATGAACAGCAGGATTTCTGTTACCTACTGCAGAAGTATATGCCTGAATAAAGGCCAAATAACTCTATATTTCTTTTCCTAAATCATCACTGGTCTCAAACAAAAGGCTGGGTTTTGGTAGGACTACGTACAAATGTTTCTTTATATTACGTAAGGAAAGAATATGTAGGCATAAGGTGTTCAGATTATGACCAAATAGATCACCAAATAGGTGACCACACAGCCACTACCTTTCTAGGGGTTGCTAGTAGTCTGTCTAATATTCCTCATAGACCTTTTATTTCCATAATACATATCTATCATCACCAAGTGTAACCTAGACCGCAACAGCCTAGACAAATGAGAGCTGACTAAATGCGGCCAGTTTAAACAGACTATATGAATCTAATGTGTGCTAAATAGTAAAGGTAACATTTCTTCTAAAATTCCTAGGCAGGAAGCTAGAAAGTAAGAGAAACTACAGCAGCAACCACACGTTAGCCTCAAGGAGGGTTGTACTCAAAGAGATTGGCCTTAGGCTTTGTAACTCTGAAAACAATATCACATAGAAAGCAATAAATAGCTAGAACAATAGCTCCAGGGCACAGGGCAATGATGTGCAATGTCTGATACCTTGTAGACACTGCAGCCTCAGAAGCAGAGACGCTCCTCACGCAGGAGGCGAGTCGTCACCCGCAGCTCTGCAATGCTGACTGCTTGAGGCAAGTGCTCTGTCCCCTAGCACCACACAGGTCTACACCAGACTGCAGGGCTGCAGCCCTTGTATGTATGTATGTGCTTATGCACTTGTAGAATAGGAATCACTGTCGACTCACAATATTTGTCTCGCCAAACAAATATATTTTAATTATGCATCACTAAGTGGTACAGCTCTCTTCAGGTGGCTCATGAAATCTTTACTGAAATCCAGTTTAAAAAAAAAAAAAAACTCATAAAAACTAAGTGAGCAAAGCTTGCAACATAACCCACAAAAGTCACCTTTTCTTGGAAAGCTGTGCGAAAACCAAATATTAAAAGAAAACCAAAAACCTCATGCCTCGTATCTGAAAATGTGCCAGGCGTTTGGTCTGAAAAATGAAAAGTACCAGAAAATGACAGAAACCATTTCCGGACAAAGTCAAAATATTTCTTAAACTAAGTGATTTCTCTTAAACAAGAAAGTCTTTTTGCACTTGTATAAGGTATGCACTCTAGACAGACAAGGAAAGAGACAGAGAGGTGTTGTCAAGCTTTTCCAAGGTTTAGCCATTCGATAAAACCTTTGATAACTTATTCATGAAAGTTTAATCTTAAGGCTTCATCTTCAAACAGCTTCCTAGCTAGCAGATTTACTTTATTTCCCTTCCATATTCTGCCTCCACATAATTATTTTTTAGTTTAGCAAGTAGTTTTCTTTATTGATTAGCCCAGCAAAGAACCTGTCTATCATCTAAAACATAGCTACACTTATCACAAACTAATGACAACTAGTAGGAAAAAAAACATTCAGGTTGTTTACTTAAACTGAATTAAAAGGTACATTTCTGTCATATGAGGCAACTACTAAGACACAGGCCTTTCAAGTACTGAAATGTAAAAGAACGCTTTCCTTCATCTCCATTTTGCTGCAAGTGTTACTCTACCCGTAAGTTATTCTTAAGTGTTGTGAAGAAATACTTTCCTTGCCACTCCAATTTCAAATACAAACACTTTAGCTTGAATGTCTAGAAAAATATTCTAGATTGAAATTACACTTGAAAACTTTAAAGTCTATTTTCTCAACCAACATCATTTGAGCTTGTACAAATAATTACACTGTGTTACAGTTAGTGAATTAACTATTTTGGATCCAGTTTGGAGTACTGAGTGATTACAAGAAGGAAAGACAAAATAATAGAATTTCACAGGCTCATGAGAGACACTTGGGCTGAAGCTTCTTGAAGAACTGTTTGAATGGATAAACAAGCATCTTAACCCAGAAAATTCGGTCTAAATACCTTTCTATAATTGCAGCTTTTTTTTTTTTTTTTTTTACAGACATGTCTGATAGATTCTAGAAACACATTATGTGAAATATGCAAAAAGCATCAGCTTACTCAGTGAACAACAGCAAATCCACAAAATACTGGGAGTACCAGTACAAAACTGTCTTCACATTAAACTCAAGAAACCGGCAAGTTGTGAATGTGTAACAGCAGCCTCCTTATTCACATAGGAAAAATCTCCTGCCCTCTTCTCGTTGGTTGTGTCTCAGCTGAATCAGTATCTATGAGCTCCAGGCAAATCTTTTTCCCCTTTGAGAATGGTAATTGTATGAATGTCTATATATGTGCTGGCAATACCAGTCTCACAGGTATAGCACAGAGAGCACCACCTTTGTGGGCTCCCTCACAGTGATTCCACTCCCAACACTTAACTGCACTTGCTCTTAAACTCCTTGGGGAATGGAAGTTTCTAGATATTATTTCAGGATCAGCAAGGGATTCACCAAACTGAGTGATTCCCTGGAAATACAGGCTATGTTCTGTGAGAGGGGAAAAAAATAAAACACAAACAAAAAAAACTCCCACCAAAAACAGACTTTCACATAGATTTCAGATGTTTCTATTCCAAACATTCCTCTTGTACTACCAAGACTTTTTTGGTTTATAAAAGAACTGATACAGAGCATTTCTGTCATAACATACACCCACTAATTCAGACAAAGATGCTGCACGCGATTTTGAATAAGCAAATATGCAACATTTTTACTCTAAAATTCATTCTTATCATCATGGTGAAAAATTGAATTAGAAAATGGGTCAAGCTCAGTATTGTTTCTCTTATGCTTTTGAAGGCATACAGTAATTGAAATCACCACTGCAATACGGTCTAATTCAAAACCTACTACTTTTTACATCACACCACTTTGTATTTGTTACTCGAAATCATCGCCTTAAAGCATGACTAAAGGTAGGTGAGCCCTTTAGGTTTTTGAAACTGAAAGCCAAGCGGCAGACAGCTCTGTGCCAGCAAGCACCAGCCGGCTCTGTGCCAGTGAGCACCAGCCATCGTTGCTGAGGCTCAGCCAGTCCCACGCATTGCTGCCCAGCAGACAACCAGTAAAGCCAGTCTTGCTTTACACACCTTGGAAATGACTGGACAGGCTCCAGACTTGTGCTTTATGACGATTATTCAGTTTCTTTTTATGGAAAGGTTTCTACTGATTTTTAGCAAATAAATTCTCTGTCAATCAGGAGTCTTTAAACAAACATGAGAGACAGCAGATCGCACTATTACGCGGAATATCCAGCAAGGGCAAGGAAAGCCTATGAAGTTGCTCTTTAAATTTGTTTCAATGTGGAAATACCCTGGCACTTAGCCCACAAAACAAGCAAACAGATACCTCCTAGTCTCACAGAACATCTATTTTGGGAACGATGATGAGTTCTAAAAGCTTCATAATATGTTAAGAAATTTTCTCCAGAGACATCCCTTTATTTTGCATTTATCAGAAAATGATTTTAGCCACAATTCCCATCCTCTCTCTCTGCTCTCTCTTTCCATGAAACAAAAGGAAATGTTTACCCATAGCAATTCAAGATAAAAAGTTACATATTTTCACTAACATATTTAAACTCTTTGAACTTCTGTAACAGTTTCAATTTTGGTAACATGCTGAGCCCCTCTCCATGCCCACCAATAGATAGAGAAGTTTCAGTAAAAGGACTAACACACACAAACGTATTTTATCCTTCAGTCCTTTCATCCTTCAGGCAAGCAAAACACAAAGAAAAATTAATTCCTCCTCTTATAGAAAAATCTAGACATTCATAAGAAGTTCAGGAATTAATGCATCTGGAGGCATGCATTCCCCCCAACAAGCTTGTCTCCAACTAAAAACCTCACAGGGTAGCTCTGAAGGCTACATGTTCCACTACTTTCTAACTCTCTCACTATTATTTGCCTCCTTTTATACGTAACTACGCCCTTGGTTCACTACGGGTCACCACTGCATGATTGCAGTACTACTCTTCTCCTTTATCAGCTGCAGGCTCCCAGTAATCTACCAGCACAGCTGAAGCTCTGTACTCAGCTGCAGGTGTTCCTATGCTGCAGGGTGGGAAGGTAAGAAGGCAGGACTGCGTATCCAGAGTGAAAGCACCTCATCCTCACAGTTCTTGGGCGATAATTCAATAGATTCCATAAATTAACAATCTATCACAGCTAGCACAGACCTACATTAATATATTTTTATTGTATTGATGACTGCTCACCAAAGAAATATACACTAATTGGAAAAAGTAGGTAATGGACAAGATCTTACATAAAGATCTTCGGAAAAGGGGACCCCATCGAAATCATATAAACTTGGCAAAAGTTGGACCATCTGCATTCGCCGTGTTTCCATTCCCTCCACGTGGTATACCAATATTTCATTACTTGCTTTTCAAGCTATTTTGAAGTATATATTTCTACAATTACCTTCTTAATAATATGGACAGTCCCTTTAATTTTTTACTACTTAGAGAAAAACTTTCATTAATTCTTATAGGTACCTCATGTTTGCAAAAGGTCCATCACAATTCAATCAAATAATTTACATCACTCAGTACCAATGTACTGTATTTTGGCAATATATCTCACGCCATCTGTTTGAAATCTTTTGAGAGCTGAGAGATTACTCAGAGCGATATTAATTCTTAGTCAGGCTACGGTTTTGAAATTTCATTTACCAATAAGAAAATATGCAAAGCAAATCTTAAAACATAATTGATTTCACAGAGAAAAAAAAAAGTCACCTGGAAGCCACAGATCTTTAGGTCACTCTTTTAGTACATGGTGCAAGTTCTAGCTGCAGGAACAAACAAGGTTTAAGTTTTTTTTCGAAGTCCACTCAACCCTCAGGTTGTTTACTGAAGTACTTGCCTATAAATTCGAAAGACCTAGATGAAAACTTATTGTTTTACATCAAACATTTAAAAGACGAGTTAAAGTGCTGCCTTATTTCTAGATATTTTTAGGCCTTGCATAAGATATTAATTATGATAAATATTAATGATAGTTCTGCACAGGAATTAACCACAGCAGCAACAATACTTCACAGCACAAAGCTATTTTTGCTTACAGAGCTGCTGCTGGCATGTGAACTTCCTTAATTGGTATTATTGGTCCTAAGTAAATAAGAAATGCCATTTTTAAAGCAGTAAATGAAGTTCATTTGAAACAACAGGGCAACAACATCCGCAGAAGAACAGATGTCTATTGATTTTGCAAAGATCTCAATGCAAAACTATTTCTTAACTCTTCACTGCAATGTTTGCAAAGATCTTCATTGCCTCAGGCAGAACTTCTTAGTACTTGTATCAAAACCACAGAATCATTACTGTTGGCGAATGCCCTCAGGATCATTCGTGAGTCCAGTTGTAAGCTCATCACCATCGTAGCTGCTAAACTGTGCCTTTAAGTATCTCACCTACACGTTCGTTGAGAACTCCCAAGAACAGTGTGACTCCAACACTTTCCTGGGCAGCCTGTTCCAACACTTCTCTACTTTTCCCATAAATCATTTTTTCCTAGTTTTTTTTCTTCAGCACAACTCGAAGACGCCTCCTCTTGCTCTATGGACGAGGCTGTGTGCAAATGGTAGTGCTGTGTGCAAAAGGGGAGGGCTGTGTGCAAAGCAGTAGAGCCACGTGCAAAGGCTGCGGGCTACATGCAATGAGGCTGGTTGGCGTGCAACGGGTGGGGCTGTGTGCAAAGTGTGGTGCTGCGTGCTAAAGTGTCAGTGCCGTGTGCAAAGGGTGCGGCCATGGGCAATGGGGCAGGTGGTGCCATCCGCAATCACAGAGTCATTAGTGTTGTGGAAGACCTTAAAGACCATCAAGTCCAACCACAAGCTGCTAAACCATGTGCCTAAGTGCATCACCTACATGTTTCTTAAGCACTACCAGGGATGGTGATCCCACCACTTCCCTGGGCAGCCAATTCCAAAACTTCACCAGTCTCCATAAAGATTCTTTTTCCTAATATCCAACCTGAACCTCCCCACCACAGCTAGAGGATGCCTTCTCCTTTCCTGTGGGTCAGAGCACTGTGCAAAGGAATGAGACTGAATGCAAAGAGTGGGGCTTGTGCAAGCAGACAGGTCCATGTGCAGTGAGGCCAGTCAGTGTGCAAAGGGTGGGGCCATGTGCAAAAGGGCAAGGCCGTGTGCAGTGGTGGGACAGGGCCATGTGCAAAGGGACAAGGCCATGTGCAGTGGTGGGGCCACGTGCAAAGGGACAAGGCTGTGTGCAGTGGTGGGGCCATGTGCAAAGGGACAAGGCCGTGTGCAGTGGTGGCGCAGGGCCATGTGCAAAGGGGCAGAGGTGTGTGCACTGGAGGTGGGTGGTGTGCAAAGGACAGTGCCTTGTGCAATGAGGCAGAGTCATGTGCAATCATAGAATCATTATGGTTGGGAAAGACCTTCAAGGCCATTGAGCCCAACTGTAAACCTGTCACCACCATAACTGGTAAACCGCATCCCTAAGTGCCTCATCTACACTGTTCTGGAGCACTGCCAGGGACAGGGACACCACTACTTCCCTGAGCAGCGTTTTCCAATGCTTCACTACTTTTTCCATAAAGATTTTTTACCTAATAACCAACTTGAACCTCCCTGGTACAACTTGAAGACTTCCTTTTGTCCGAGGAAATAGGGCTGTGTGCAAATTATGTGTTGCCTGAAAAAGGTTTGTATTTAGTGTGCTGCTTTTGTTTTAGCAGACACACTGGTGCTAAGTTCCTTAAAGGGGTTATTTGCTTTGCAAGATGTAAGTAATAAAGGTTATGTATGTATGTTTATTTATCACAGAAAGAAAAGAGGAGATGGTAGCTAAAGTAGAATGTGATGGTTTAAGCACGCAAGGGAACCCAAAGAAATTACAGGAGCATTTGGATAAGCACCATTTCCAAGAGGTCTAGTTGTTGAAATGTATTCATTTCTGTCTCATTCATTCTGCTTCTGTTCTCTCAATATTTATGGTCAAAGCCCACATATGCCACGGTAGTAAAGAATAACCATCTGCTGTGCTCTAAACTAGCAAAATGTTCATTAATGTGCCAGAAAGTATACTTGAATATAATTTAGCTACCTTTCGCACATCAGAAAAGGTATCATTTGCAATTCCTTTCTTTCATAAAAATAAAGTACTTTTTTAGTATGGGCCTAGCTTTGATCCCAAATTTACACCGGCCATCATTACCATCACTTGAAAGCACTCCTGCCATTTCTGCTGGTTTGTATAACGAATTTAGGCCATAAACTAATCTCACATCACTTCACCTGTAGGAAATTTAATATACAGTGATAAAATGACAAGCTGCATTAAACTCCTTACACCAACACTGTTTTTCATAGAAATTACTATCTGGTAAATGAACAAGTCAGATTACTGAGCAATGTGGAACCCCAGTATTTCTTTTTGTAGGGTGTTATCTATCAGCTGCCTCAGTAACACTGCTTTCCCTTGCTGGGGACAGTAGGTAGACGGCAGAAAGCAGTTTCAGTTTTAGCTCTTGAAATTTTATTCCCTAGGAGGCAAAGGTAAAGCTACCAGAGAAAAGAGATTAGCCACCTAATTGATAGGCAATATTAGCCTCACTTTAGTATCTCATTTTAGGGTGAAGTGTCCAAATTACATATTTTCACATCTAGAAAACTGGATACAATGTTTCCCTGCTGTATATAGATCCATTTAATAATGGGTTTGGGACAAGCTTTGCATATAAAGTTTTAAAGCGGTCATGGCAAAAGCAAAAGGGAAGGCAGGAGTTATTATGAAAAGCAAACCTGTGTGTGTGTGTGTGTGTGTGTGTGTGTGTGTGTGTGTGTGTGTGTGTGTGTGTGTTTAAAACATAAAGCGACATTTTATTTCACAACTTAACAGGAGCTTTAAGAAAACACACAGCTCCATTGATCCACTTGGCTTGCCTAGCAGAGGCTACTCAGACTTGTATGTCAAGAGAGACACATTGTTTAATGATCAAAGTAAAGGGATCGGGAATGAAGCCACCTGGCTCCTTTTGCAGAAAAGGTCTGTAAAATGGATTAATTGATTAAGACTTCAGGCGGGGAGGGGGAAGAGGTGAGGAGTAAGCACTCCTTCTTTGCTTGGGTACTTACCTAAACAGAGCTCACAGGCCCTGCAACACCAGTACCAAGCACAGTTTCAGCCTCTGTAGACTCCAGGACCAAGCCTGTATACTCCTAATGTCATATACTTCACCACCTGAGAGAACGTACAGGCATGGCAGTAATTGAGGCTGCTGTCCTCCATCCACTCTATTCCTGCAAACTCATTTTCCCCCTGGCTTATGAGGTTTAAACTGCAAATGAGTTGATAAGTAAATATACTAGACCTATGGAACAAACCTTCTCCTGGCTGGTTTCCCTCTGGGGAAAGAGATGGGCTTTTGCCCTCCTCTGGTCCATTATGTGATGG
>JAUBOD010000750.1:924709-950480 GCA_032353885.1 Nothura maculosa
CTCAACACTCTGGGGTGCATCCCATCAGGGCCCATGGATTTGTGGGTGTTGAGCTTCCCTAGATGCTCTCTGACCCAAAGAACTATGAAGAACTATCAGTGAAGAACTATCAATGATTGTTCACCACTGATAGTGGTGAAGAACTATCAGTGATGGAGAGGTAATAGCTTAAAACACTTGCAAGTTCAGTTCTGGAATGAAACCTTAGCCCTCAAGTAAATACAAAACCTTTCTGAACTGCCTTTCCAGGTAGCTTTCTGGATATAGCTGTACATTTCCTACCAGAGGACTGCTAGCCAAATCCTTGCTTCTGCCAATGAACACCAAAAACCCCAAACTATTCCTGATTCTCCTATCATCGTGTGGGACGGCATCTTTTACTGTTGTCTGAGCACCAAAAGAAATGCTTACCATGTTCTGAACTCTAGCTTACTTTCCCCTCCAGTTATTATTAGATGCTTCAGCTGACAAAGCAGTGAGATGCTCGCTTTTCCCCCACCCCCCATTACCACCAATGTCTATTTTCAGATCTCACACAATCCACCTTGAACTGTAGGAAGCTATTTCTTGATCTAAAACAGATGGAAGTGGAATTCCAGATTTTGACTTATGTAACTGACAAATAATTTATAACCATAAAGCTCAAGGGCCAGATTATATGCAGTAATTGCAACTGGAAAGCCCATGGAAGGCATGAGATAGCAGGGAATGAAAAGATGAAAGAAGAGGCCAGACACAACAGTCCACGTGAACATAACATTTCCTTCTACACAGCAAGATCTTTTAGCACCTGCTTATACTTCAAAGATAAGCAAATGGTAAGGCTGATGAATTAACAGTGTGTGCTTTAACGTATTTATTTATACTTGGCTTTTATTTGGTTCTTTTCGCTGTGTAAGTAGAGTCAAAATGCATTTGATCACTAGTATAAGGGAATTTCATTTGTGAGCAAAGGCTGTTTGCAAAACTAATTCATGTGGAATGTCCGATTACAAAAGAGATCTGAACAATAATGAACTGCTCAGATTTTAATTACATTTGTGTTAACCCTGGAGAACACTGTGCAAATGTACATTTGTACAGGAACAAAATGTTTAAATTTAAAACCACCTGTGTAGTTACAACACTTGATGTCAAGAGGCTTTTTTTTAATCCAAAGTACTACAATATCAAGGTGCCAGCTCTTTGCCTCTGTAGCAAACACAAGACCATACAATCCTAATTTCAACCTAGGGCCCCCATAATTCTTTTGGGAGTCAAGGCAGGAAACATACAGCAGCATGAAACATTGGTCCCTAAACAGAAAGGGAGAATATTTCATTCTCCCACTTGTCACAGTTAGGACAAATATCCTGGAAGGTCTCAGCCAGGACTGAGTTCTGTATTTGTATTTATTTTTAATTATATTCAGCACAGTAGGGCTGGGCATTTCAGAGTCCCAAACAATGAAGATCTCAGACACCCATGGCAATTGAAAAGCAGTAACCTCAGCAACTGACCAGAGATCAGAAGTCCTGCTTTTGAAAACATTCCCATTTTCTACATCACTAGTAAAACAACTAACATATTTTGCAGTCAGAAAAACACTGTCCGAGTACAAACACTGTCCGAGTAGCCATCCATGCAGCACAATCTTCATATCACTCAAAGCCTCACTTGGAAAGGCAAGTTTTAATAATCGGGGTAATTCAAGTGCCTCAAGACAGCAGCCTTTGCCTTTTTGCTGACCAAGCCAAGGCATCTCAATTAACTTGCCAGTTACAAAACTTTGACTTCAGTTGCAAAGTACTCTAAACACAGCTCATGACAGATGCCAGCAGAGCTGGAAAATACAGAATACTCTGTTAAGTGTTCCCTACTCTACTGCCCACAGCAATGGCAGGATTACCAACACAACACCACTGCTATATCCGTAAGTCAGCTGCATTCCCCTACATCACTAGGCTGATGACAGGTTTTTCAGAACACCAATATCTAGAAAAAACATTAAAACAAACAAAGCAGAAACATTAAGAATAAAAAGCCATCTGGCCCAGAATATCTTCTTTCTTTGGGATGGAGTTAATCCAGTCATGCTGTTTTCTCACAATATCTCTCAATACCACCTTTCTCCAGAAACCAATGAACATAGGTATGTCTTGCTTGAACTCATGTATGCTTTTAGCCTTCCTAGTGATTTATTCCATATGTTTATTATCCTTTCATGAAACACTCCATACCCTGCAAAGAAATGGACAAAAGTTTCCCATCAGGTTGACATCTGGCTGTCTCTCCCCACTCCTCCTGGGTCTTCCCCACATACACACCAAACCAAACGCACTACTGAAAGTTTTACTTTTCTTTCCCCAGGAAAAATCCATAACCAGCAGCTCTCTGTGTCTCACCTTATAAAAAAATCATGATGCTCTATCTACACTGAAGTGACAAGAAAGCAAAGATTTAATAAAGAACATGAAACATAGCCCTTTTATACCACTAAAATATTTATTATTTCCTCCAGCAATTAAATGCTTTCCCAGGTGCTATTGCCAGAGCTCAATAAAGAGCAGCAAGACAGTCCCAGTGGCTCAAGCCTCTTTGCACTGAGGAATAGTATAAACAGGGCACAGTTGGCCCTTGCAGTAAAGTTTGCCAGACATGCAGTTTCCCATTTATTTCTACATTGGTACACATAAATTCATTCAAAGCAGCCACTTAATATGAGAGCATTCAGCCCTGCTACATGGCACCCAGGAGGCCGGGGCCGGTTGCTCGCAGTACCTCAGCACTACAAGTGCCACGGGAGCTGCACTCTCGTCCCCTGCCCGCTCTGCTGCGGGGTGACTTCTGGGGACAGCACGCTCCTCCCGCCACAGCGCCACCACAACAGGAGCCCCGGGGAGAGCTGCAGCATCTTTAAGTGCTGTTCTTTCCTTGCACACTTTCCAATGCAAGCTAAACAGATGACCTTATTTTATCAAATTCTCAAAATAAATCTTGACAATGTACGTTGTATCAGGAGCAGGAAAGGGGCAGAGAGAAGTCGCCTCCAGCCTTGACTGCTTAGCTGCAAAGTCTGGCAGTTTTGTGGCAGAGCAGAGGGCCTCGCGTGGCAGAGGCGTGAACACGCGCACACACAGGCCGAGGGCCGCTCTCTATGGGCAGCTATCGCGTCCCTAGCTCGTGTGCCACACACCTGTGCATAAACTGACCCTTCTGAACAGAGGTAAAATAAATCCCTCATCTTGGCCACATATGGCTACTGGTGCCCATACAAGAGTATAAGGAACAGAAACGCTAAATGAAGCCAAAACTTGGCTTCTTAATTCTCTATATGAGCTTCAAAGCACAAGGAGACTGGATCAAACATATTAATTACTCTTGCAGTGTTTCATAGGACAGTTAATTCTGCTGTAAGAGTTAACCCTTCCTCTTCCCCAAAGTGTCACAGACTGAATTCCATTGCACAAAGCAGTAAAGCTTGGAAATACATTACAAAACGACCTAAGAAAGTATTTAACTTTAAACCTTTGAAGAGGAAAAGAAGAAATCAAAAGGTGCATCTGCATAAAGGAGGAGAAATGCATAATCAGTCGTATTTCTACTGCAGAAGACATGAAATGCTCCTGTAGCTGATGACTGAGAAACAGTATCCCTTCTACTTCACCACAAGATACTTGTTTTTAAAAAAACCCTTTTAAATACTTTTCTAAGAAATATCCCTCAGTTACTGAAAGGATTTCTAAGGAACTCAGAGCACTGGAATTTCAAAGCCCATAGGAGAATTTGGTTAGAAAGACAGAGGTACTTATATTCATGAAAGCTTGTTTTCCATACTGTTAATCACCTCCAGACATTGCAGGAGTCATATTGTGCACCAGAGTCACGTGGGCTTTGTGTGCTGCCTGCAGTGTGTGGGTTACAGTCACAGCAAGGATATTAAATGTTTGGGTGCTGAACACAAGCCACAGCTTTAGCAACAGCTACAGAGTCTCAAGACTAACATTGTTGAAGATATATGAGAATAAATTCTTCTTTTGCAGAAAGAAGAAATCAGTTATGTACTTTAGAGCCCGCAAATTCTGCTTTACAGTCTCTTGAGTACATTCCCCACTCAAAAAAACAACTGATTCAAGAATCAAGATCAACTAAAGTCCATCTCAAAAGTATTAAGTCAGAAATTACTGTCTGTTACATTCTTCATGAGAAGAAAAATAGGCTGCTTCTGATTCTAAACCCGGGTTAATGAAGAGCTTAAAAAGAAAAAGAACCTGCATGCTCTTCTACTAACAGGTTTGCCTTTTTTTTTTTTTTTTTTAAGAAACCTGATCAGCACTTAACAAATAATATTTAATTCTTTTCCCTCTATGATATCTTGAAGCAATTGTTACCGAGTGAAACATAAGGATGAAGTTTGCTGTCAAAAGTAAATGAAGTTTAAGCCTTACAAATATTTTATGAGGAAAGGAATGATTAGCAGATGAAGTTAAATAGATATTACCTCATTAAGCTGTCACATTAAATTTTATAATTGTCTTTCAGCTTTTAATGAGATGAGAACTCATTAGAACATTAGGAACGAAATGTTTACTAAATTATGACACAAAAAAATTCTCAAAAGGTTTCCATCAGCCAATGAAAATCAGTTGCTAACACAGAGAGATTAAAAAAGAGGCAGATCTATGTGCATGCCTTTCCTCACCTCTTTTATGAAGAGCCAAATACAGTGCAATCAGGCCACACTCACACGGTATAGCTACTGATAGCTTAAGTCCACAAAAAGATACAGCAAGTAGTGATCCTATCAACAAGAAAAATGACAACCAGAGAAATAAGGGTACCTTAAAAGAAGGTGCCAATTGGGAATGTGTAGGTAGAAGTTTTCCCTCGTCTAGGAAGCTAGTCCCCACACCACCTAGGTAACGGAGTGCTCATCCCCTCTGGGCCTGCAGACCGTGGAGTCGCTGCCTCTCGCCCCTTGCAAGGAGCACGGTAACCACCACGGCCGCGCACCTCAGCAGCGCTCACAGAAACCCCCACCTGCAGCTCATACGCCAAATCCTGACCCTTTCTTGGGGCCAGTCAGTAACCAAGAAATGAAAGCACAGTCACTGAAGCTGCAAGCCAACGTGGGCTGAAGCAAACGCTCGAGATTTTGCAGCTTTGAGATACTTTTGTTTGCCAATAGTACAGTCCAACAGACATTTGCTCTCATTTTAACATCTAACTGATTTCCAGATGGCTTTTCTATCATAGCTCTCTATGTGCATGTATGTATAAAATCCAGAATAGTTTTGAATTGTTCTTCCTTTAATATGCAAGTTTGAGGGGTTAACTTCTGGTCATAGCATTCTATATGCAATATAAATATACAGACATACAAATACAAGTACAGTTTTCTAGACAGGTACCATCCTTAAGGGTTTTTTTGTTTTTTTTTTTCCTTTCATGTTTTCTTGTATGTTACTGTGACAACAGAAAGGTTAATGCATTGTGTTAAAGGGTAATTGGATTATCATAGCTTGAAATGGATTTATTTGAAAAGAAAAAATTTGAAAGGCTATATTGACACAGAGTAATTAAATCTATAGGATACAGTGAACACACAGTGAATGCAATTGTTAAAGATGCATAAATAATTTACCTGACAAGAGCAGTTCTCTAGACCCAAGGATATTTGTTATTCCAGTCCTTAGTTATATTCATCACTAGTCATTGAGGAGCACCATTTAACATCATTCCTTAAATATGGGATTCCCAGATTGGTCCAATGTCTTCAGACTTCAGTGCCTGCAGAGAATCTAGCCCTGAGCACTGCTATTAACTACAGCTTCAAACTTAGGAACAAATGGCAGGTCCCCAATTCTTTTCTACCAGCTTCAAAAGAAGTTAGATTAGAGGAAAGTACCTTTCTGCTCACTGCCTTCCTGCCTCCATAGAAAGGTAGTAGCAGAACTTGGCTCTACATCTTTTGGTATTAATATCCCACCCTCTTTACTTCCCAGTGCTTTTCCCTAAAAAGTCCTCTCATCCATCTCTTCAGATCAAAAGGATGGTTTAGTGATAACAGTCTTTTCTTTTGGTATTGTTGACACAGTGCAACTAAATTAGTTGACACAGGGCAAATCTAAACAGCCATGGCAAAGTATAGACCTTCAGACATGACCTGCACCAACAACTCTTCTTCTTTCAATAAGATGTTTGTCTCCCAAACTTTTTCCAAGGCGCTGATACAGAAGAGCAAGACAGTTGCAGAAGGAATCACTTTAAGGCTCTAAGACTAACCAGCCTCAACAATTGCCTGTTGCCACTTGCTGCTCTAAGGATGTTTGTGGAAGAGATCATTTCTCAGGTAAATACATCAAAGGGCTGGGGGAAAGGAAAAGATACACTAAGCAGCTGCTTCCAGTCACAGCTCAGATTCTGGACCGGCTCCAGACAGCTTGCTGGAGTGGGCAAAGAGAAAAAGGAGAATGAGCCATAGTGTGGATCATGCTGCCTTCTCCCAGCACCTCACCAGGGCAAGGGCTGCAAAGACAAGCGGTGCTACAGGCACCGAGCAGCAGGGCTGGGCTGCGAGCAGCCGCGCCGCTTGCCGAGCCTGCTGCCTGGCGGACAGGCCGGCATCCTCGTCAGTCCCACTGGACACATCCACCAAGCAGAGCCGCGACAGCCCCAGGAGGCTGCTGTTCTCCTTACAGGGCTCAAGCCACATCCCATTTTTCCTCCATGGAGAAAGTTTAAGTTCTAGAGAAGGCTACAGGGGTGATTTTCTTGATTTTTTTCTCTTTTTTTTTTTTATGGCATATCAGTATTACCTTGCATAAGTAAAAACATGCTTAAGCTATCAAAAGGAGTTAGTTCAAAATATGTATTAAAGCAGTTCAGCCAGTGCAAGAAACAAAATAGAGAGAATAATGGGGTTTTTTTTGGGTTTTTTTTTTTTTCCCCAAATATTGTCTTCATGTCCAACTTGGAGTTCTTTTGCTGGTTATTATGTAGTGGCATGTTTAATATTTCTAATCTAGAATAAGGGGGGTCAAATTCAGTCTTTGCATACTTATCTATTAAAATTCACATGTAAATTTATCAAAATAAAATATATTTAATTTTATGTCACATCTTAACGGGTGAAAATGACAGTTATGAGTATTCTTGTAACAGAGAATCTCAGAGTTATTCATGAAAACTATAAAATCTCTCTGAGGTACTCGCAATCATTTTCTCAGTTCCAACAAAGACTACATGTACACAAAGCTGCTCTGCTTCGTAACAGCTGGGCAAAAAAAAGTTTTCCACTAACATTTTCTTTTAGAAAAGAATTTCCCTCACAGTTCTATTTAAATAGAGCTCTATTTAAGCTCTCTTTATCCTTTTAATAGATGAATGAGGTGATGAGCAGTTGGCATTGATCCTTTGCTGTATACCTTCCCATATCCGCTAGCTCAGTTGCTTCTGGGATCAAGCTAATAACACAATCTTTTCAAATAAATGCTTGAAACCATTTACCTCAGTTATCAAGTAATGACATTTTGATTTGCTTCTTTAATTAATTGGGTGACTATGAAGAAATCAGACTTGGTCTTTTTCCATCAATACCTTAAACTTCAAGTGAATCAACCCTGAATCTTATCTTCCTGAAAGGCATCTCTGCTAAGTCTGAAACCCTATAATTGAAATAATGAATCTTTTATCCCTTTCTATAATGCAAGTCACAATCAATGCTCCAAAAGACACCTGAAAATTGCTAACAATTTATTCTCCTAACCATCCTACAGCACAATTCACTTTTGAACACCACTGCTGAGAATAAGCTTTAATATGAATCATCTTTCACATACCAGGACTGAAGTCATACCCAAAACACCATACAACTGGTCACAAGTATCATTTAGTCAGGTACTATATATTAAAATAACCAAGCAAATTCAAACGGAGCAAAAACTCTAGAGGTTAAGGCACACAGTCAAGTTAAATGACAAGCACTTTGTCTCTGTGTTGAGAATTACATTACTGTGCAAAATGCCCCGTTTCTTTCAGTCAAACAATTTCACAAGCTTACTTATGAATAAAGTAGCGAGACAGGCAAAATAAGTAGAAGACAAGAAGACTTCCTAGGTTCTGCATTTATTTGGAAATAGGGACAGAATAAAGGATTTTTTTTTAAGGAAATGTAAGAGCAAGATGGGATAACTGTGAATAATCTCTTCCTATGATGCATTTCCCTGAATATCGTAGAGTAGAGAAAAATACCCTTAACAGAACAGGAAGATGACTGCCTCTTTACCCCCTGATGACAGAAACAAAATTGGTTTTTTAGCTGTGGGGAGAGATTTCCATTGAATGCACAAAACAGATCTCTTGGTAGTATACAGAGCTATCACACCACAGTTTCACTGATAACTACTTTATTAATAACATTGGAAACTTTTAAGAGTACAGCCCTCCACCAGTTTGTTTCAGGCACAGTCAGTGCTGACATCAGCTTTGGAGGTGTTTGCTTGGTTGTTCTTTCAACTTTAGAACAAGCATCACCTCACTGAGCTATTAAAAAGCAAAACAATCAAAAACTCAACAGCCCAAACCTCTAATCAGTATTTATCTGCTTCTTAATTTAATACTTAGCCAAACAGAGTTTTTTAATGTGCTTTGATGCTAAACGAAATTGTTTGGAAACCACATCATGTTCAGAAGGTCCTGGTGAATGGGGGCGGTGCCGGAGGACTGGAAGAAAGCCAACATCACTCCAGTCTTCAAAAAAGGCAATGTACCTTGAGATGCCTGCACGAGAAGGTCACCTTTGAAATCCAAGTCAGTTGCAACAAAATCAAGAGGTCTACCAGCCTGAACCATAGAGCAGATTTCTCTCTTTCCTTGGCAAAGTTAGACATCTTGTGCAACAATGGTAATTGCTAACAATGATACAGGATGTGCAATATAACTTGGTGCACTGTACAAACATGATAGGGAAATAAAAATTTCATAAACCACCACTTAACTGTTTCACTACTCATTTGCTTCCTCTGTCCTTCATGCAACAATATGATGAAACAATTTATACCAACATAAGGAGAGGAAGAAGCTGTAAATCAAGGAATCTCTGCTCCAAAGAGCACCATATTAAATGTTGACATGCTTTCCTTGGTATTGTACAGGGCATATAGATAGAAAGAAATGAAACTATGACTCATATTTTCCACTCAATTTATACAAAGACTTCCATTAACATACCAAGAATTAAATGCCTGTAGCAAGGAGCGCATAACCTCTTCACCAGTAAATGTAAACCATACATCCACAAGCACACACATCAAGAGGGTCTGATTACACTGAGTGTAATGAGAAACTCAGAGAATTTGCAGTATCAAAACCTAAGATGCACATACAGTCCTACTGCTAAATTCTGTCCTTGGAAGGATACTCACAGCTTACGTGGATACTCACAGTAATGTTTCATTGAAGCACTGCTGTAAGACAGCTCTTGATAGTGCTTTTGATTAACAAACAGGGCTACTCTGCCACTGCTGTCAATTTATGTAGTAATAATTGATCTGTCTTCTGGGAAGTTATCATTTCCCTGTACTTCTCAACTTCCCCTGTGCCTTAAGGAGAAAAAAATAATAAAAAAGGCGAGCACATCCCTCAAATCCCTCAAAACTAGAGCGTACCAGGGAGGTTGCACTGTCTGCCTTCCTGCCCATACCTCCACATATAGTACAAAAAGGGAAGCAATTCCAATGGAGACATGCACAAACTATCCATAGGAGGATATATTACATGCTGCAATGTCCCACGAGTGATGAGAAGTATTAAGACTAGGTGATAAAAGCAATGTTTATCCTAAAGTGTTGAAACTTGTGCCACTGGTCAAGCAAAGCTTACTGAAAATTCCTGAATTTTGCTACTGAACTTTATCATGCTAATATGACTCTCCATATCTTACTAGTTATAACAGCAAAGAAAATGCTCACAGTGTGATAATAATACATCCAAGCACAAAGGGAAACACAGAAGGAGCATTTACATGCTCCTGGTTCACTATCTCTTCTCTAAATTTCAAAGCACCAAACCTTTTAGCTACCATTTAAACTATTGCTACTATATGTTACACATAGGAGTTCAAAGATGTTATTATTTGGAGTTGAAGACTGATAATTCATCCCTTTTACTGGTGGAAGACCTCTGTAAATGTATAGAATCCAAACAGAGTTCACCTTGTACCTTGCTTAATGTACAGCAATAGAGTAAAAACAGCTTGTGCATATTGGTCATTCTCTCCACAACTGCTCAGAACAAATAGTCAATAATTACACTTCAAGTTATCTTTAGAATAAGCAAAATACATCCCATACACACAAAAAAAATGTAGAGACGAAACTGTACTTTTCAATAATTTAAGCAGAAGTTGCTGGAAATGTTCTTTCTTTCCCAAAGATATATCCAAGCAGTTTATAAATCTAAGTTTTCCTTGCTTACTCATAAGCAGTGAGAAGGAAGAGAAACCAGACAGCAATCCTTTAGCAGAAAGGCTTTGATGCGACTGCAAGACTAATGAACAGAGTGATAAAAATCTGTTCCCAGGAGCTTTTTTAATCTATTTAACATACACCTTATTCTCAATGGAAGGCAGCACAGGTCTCTCAGAATATAACAGTATAGTGAAAACCCTGCCAGGGAAACAACGTAGAGCTGAATAGCAGAAGAAAAGGATTCTTCTCAGTGTGCATTTTCCTGGACATAAAAATATGCTGACACATAAAACTGAATACTTTCAGGAGAATGGAAGCTTGCAGGACTTCTTAGATGATTTTAAAGCATATTTTACTTATATATGTTATTTTGAAGTTGCTCATGCTGCTTCTTTAAATCAAATATACAAGTTTTATCCATTAAAAACATTTTATTCTATAATTTTCCTATCTCTGTAAATTTAGCAGTGTTTAGCTTAATGATGGACAGAAACAGACAGTCTTTGGTCAACTTAGTCTTTTACTCCAAAAATATGGAAGCCACCCTAGAAAGACAAGATGCTAATTTGTCCTGACATTCATTTCCCCTCCAAAAATTCTAGTTTAAGTGCAAATAAAGTAAAGGCAACAGCTTAAGCCACCTCTTCCTTTCTGAGCACCCCGGCAGTTGCCCCTCACCTCAGGGCTGTCACTTCAAGGGAACAAGCTCCAAACAGCAGACACTAGCGTCTTAATAACGGAGAACAGCCACATCCTTCTGCTAAGACACATTAACCTCTCCACATGCAAATCACATTTTTAAAACAAAGCACTTTACAGGTTTGAAAAAAATAAACCTAATATCATTATCACTCCAAAAGCACATACAAATAGCAACATGTTCTTTCAAAAGAGTGTAGCAAGTTTTACCTCTAGGTTCACCTGGTCCTTCTCTATGTGCATGTACATTTACATGGTCCAAGACAAGGACCATGTAAAGGACCATGCTTCTAGAAGCAGCTGTCATCCACTCTCCAGGGCCAGCAGGAAGGTCATAGCTCTGCCCCAGGTGCAGGGAAGGAGATCCTGGCCTCATTCCCATAGGGGTTTATAATTGCTCTTCCCACAGTTCAAGAGCACCTGGGCTTTTCCCCAACTTCTTCGTTTCAGGTCATTCCCAGCACCTGTGGCACCACCACACCCTGCCCTGGCTTGTGCATGCTGCAGCTGAGCAAGGAAGCACCCAGCCCAGCGCACTGCCACTTCACCTCTTCATAGGGCCACATAGCACAAGGGTAACACAGTGTCATGCTCTAAGCTAACCAACCCAGAAAAAAGTTCTGTTTGTTAAAAATGACAGTGTTTTACTTAACATTTCATTTGATTCTCTGAAAGACTGAGTTTGACAAAATCAACAGAATTAGTATGCTCACAAACAATAACAATGCTAGAACCATGCCTTCCAAATTTAGGTCCATATCCAAAATTTGTTGATACCGATAATACTGCTGTTTCTCTGAGCACTAGATACATAATACTTAGCACTCACTTCAGATGTTTGGTAAAAGATATAAAGTCAGGCCATTGCATGTTAGAATCAACATGAGCATAAACCTATGAACAGTAAAATATGTCAATATGTTACATTTAATACACTGCTGACTAATACACTGCCACTGTTTGTGTGGATACCATTAGCACCATGGTCTGCACTGAAAAAATAAACACTGTATAATCACAGTATACTAGTTGCCATATACTAGAAGTCAATTTGTGCAATATCACTATAATAGCTCCAGGAAACCAGGAATGGCACTGGCTATAAAAATAGTGCTTCTCACAGGTGTTTGCTGTGAGCACAGGTGTAAGCACTTGCTCATTTACATCTGCACAGATGGGTATTGGCCTAGCTTGCATCATGATTTAAGGGTGCAAACAAACTAAGTAAAAGAATAAGATTTTAAAATATTCAGCTTTGCAGAAATGCTGAGGGAAACTTCTTATTCTGATCGTACAGGCTAGGTTGGACTTTCAGAGGAT
This sequence comes from Nothura maculosa, assembly GCA_032353885.1. Classification (NCBI taxonomy): domain Eukaryota; kingdom Metazoa; phylum Chordata; class Aves; order Tinamiformes; family Tinamidae; genus Nothura; species Nothura maculosa. The sequence continues at coordinate 937,177 of JAUBOD010000750.1, forward strand.
CCAAGGGGCTCCAGTACTGGAGAGCGGGTCGGGAGGCAGCTCTGAGTGAGCGCGCAGCAGGTGCCGCCGCAGCCCAGCCCTGCCGGGCAGGGAGCCCTGCCCTCCTGGGCAAGGCAAGCAGAGCTGCCCCGGAGCCGCAGGGCGCTTGCCTGACACTGAGCAACAACGCGGGGCTAGAAGAGCCAGGAAGAACCCAAAGCTTCACAGCATCCAGTATCTGTCACTAGAAATATCTTCTGCTGGTGCTGAACTGCCTGCACAATTGTTTCTTCAGTAACTATTTCTAAGTCTGGTTATCAATAGAGATCTTTTCAGATCCTACTTTCTTAGGCAGAACAGAACCCACCTTTCTGACACACTGGAGGTCCCAAGTCCCCTTGCTGGTCTGAGTCTCAGCCAGCAGAGCTTCAGTTAGAATGACATGCTTTTGGCATCCCAATATAGAGTGAAATGTAAATAGACTGAATCAACAATTGTGCAAAGGACATTTGTTCCCCCACCCCCCCATCCCGAGAAAAATCTAGACCACTACCAAATGCAAAAATCCCATCTTCAGGAACAAAGCATGAGAGTCAGTCATGACTGGGAAACTGTATGGTAGACACATATGAGTTCAGAAGGCCTCCAAGGTCATGGTTAACAACTATGCGAGGAGCATCTGCAGATGTTCTAGTTCAGGCTTAAGATACCCCGTGAGGTAATGCCTATATGTTATATTGCATTAGCTAGACAATTACTGAAATTATGTGATCAATGCTGGTATTCTTTTTAAAGCATGAATGTGACAATTTGCAAATGGTTCAGAAAACAGCTAAATAGTATTAGCCAGGGCTTGGAAATTCGCTGCAGAGTGAAAAGCTTAAGAGCTTAATCTCTTTATTTTATCAAGGAGAAGGTTAAGACGTGACCTTATTATGGCTTATAAGCAGCTATACATGAACAGATCCCTCAGATTAGACAGCCCTTCACTCTAGCAGAGAAATGTTAGCTCCAAGAGCTGTGAACTATGTTAATACACAGTTTTTTAAGGGAGATGAATTAACCATTTGATCATCTATGCAAGATTTTATACATATATACAATCACACATAAACTTGTCTATTTTATAGATATACACATGCATGTGTCTGATATAGTGTGTGTGTGTGTGTGTGTGTGTATATGTATACATGATGGATTCTGTTTTGTGCCATGTTTAGGCATAACTTGTGATCTCAACAATCTCAATATAATTCCTCGACAAAATATATAGTCAGTTATTAGATCAAAAGGAATTGTCCTCACAACCTAAGGACATATATGGCCTAACGGTTCATAGGTCCCAACACCTTTTCTTTCCTTTCACTCATCAGTTTAACATAATGATCACAAGATAACACAAAAGAGGGAGGCATTTTAGGATGCTGCACATTATGGTTTCTTTCCATGTCTCTGTTAAAGCAACAGAGAGTCAAAGCATTTTACCACAATTGCACCCAAACAAATAACAATTCCATCAACCCCTTCACGTTGACTAAAGACCATTCATCTTGAAAAATCAGTATTATGGACAATTTTCACCTGGGTAAGAAGTCTTCTGCATCACCAAGATCTTCCACTAAATTCATTTCCTACTCAGGATAATTGTCAAAGAGGATCTCAGAAGAGAGTATATAGGATGAAGCCTTTTTTTCCATCCCCCTCCAATCTGCCCCGATGTTAAAAGAGCTGCCTGGAGTGTATTAGGTGTACTCTAAAGGGTGTTACAGTGATAACTGAGTTGTATTAGGAAGTCACGGTAAAACTTTAAACTATGGAAAAAATTAGCTGGCAGTCTGAAAAGGCAGCAAAAAGATTCAACTCAAAAGGCTGCATTCCTCACACATAAAGGACTTAAATCTAGAACTCTCTGAGATGCAATGTATATCTAGATGAATGCAAAATTTTTAAAAGATTTAAAGAGAGTAAGCATTCTAGTGCATTTGTAAATACTTACAGAGACTGGTGTCAGGACCTCCAAGCTGGAAGACAAAGGGCTATCATATTGTGTGGCATTTACTCCTTTGTCACTTATGGTTCATGAGAACATGATAATGAACAGGAAGAATTTGGTGTTCATGAAGGCCTAAACAAGGTCTGTGACACACAGGTCACAGCAGATGCAGCTAAGAACTCGCACATGGAAAATAAAGGGACACATTCTGCTGCTATGACACATTTTCAGCTATACAAGTGTAATGTCCCTATTGTTATATCCCTGCACAGCTAATACAATCCTTCTGTAAGCAGTAAGTCCAACTTCCATAACTTTGGCATCTGCTGCAAGTTCACCTCAGTGCTTATATGGAGATATACATATATGTGTGCACGCACACACACTTGACTCAGTTGCCACATGTCTCTGAAAAATATGGATAAATGGCAGTACATCCCTATATGACATAAGGTTCTTGGAGAGCTTTTTGGTGCTGGTCACTTTCTTCCACAGCCATATGACACCCTTCACAAAAGTTACAGAGGAGGCGGCTTATTGCAAATTTCCTGTTTTCTGAGATGAAAACATTCCTTTTCATCCTTCCATTAACCAAGTCATCTAACCATGGCAAAAAACTTTTCAGGACTTACAATAAAAAAGGACTTTTAAAAAATATATATTTTTTGGGGAGGAGGAGGAACAGGGGAAGGTGGTTAGTATATTGTTCCATATTTATTATAAAGTATTATATATGCTCAGCCTGTAAGGATAACAACCACAGGCAGAGAACTGAAAATTCAACCACTCCATTTAATTTTACTAAAGATATGACAAAAAGAAAAGCAGAGTGTTATCTTGATAATGCATCAAATTAGAACAATCTGAGAGGCAAACATGTCAACAGAAAACAATAATGTTGACAGACAAGTCTTTGCATAAGCCCATTTTTATCAGTGGTTTAAGCAGAGACACAAGAGCAGCAAAAGCAAGCTCCTGCTTTCCCCTTGCTGGAGGGAAGAATTTAATTAATGCCTCCATATATGCTCATTATCATCCAGAAGAACATCACTCTCTGCCAGAACACAAGCAAAAAGGAAGTTCCTTTATGATTTTAAAAAGATTTAGTGCTGACCATAGTCCACAATGATAGATGAAAGGGCATCCAAAATCCTTTAAACGCCTCTTACTCCTGTACAAGATTAATGCCTGCTATACAAGTACAAGCTGTCTGAAGTACGTTCCATGCCGCAGTCAGGCTCTGCCCCTCGGGCCTCATTTACTCTAAAGAAGGAATTGGTTTTTCCTTTTGTTATTTTTCAATTCCTATCATTTTAACTACCATTGTCTCTTGTTTTTTATTCAGGCCTGTAACAAAATGTACTCCAGTAACCACTTTCTTCACAAAGCGACTTGGACTTGTAAGTTTGAATTTATCTTCTTTTAAAGAAGCTAAATCTTCTTCCTTTAGCAAAGGTCACAGATGATCATTATACAGTCTGATAAAAAAAGGAAAACTGTTTCAGTGTTTATTGATTGTACTCGTTTTGATACAGCCCTCATGCTTTAGTGCGTTAAATTATCCCTCCTTAAAAAAAGGCACACACTAAAAATCTGTTATGTTGGATTCTTTCTCTCAAATCAGAAACTGCTGTACCATTTAAAACTTATCTAGACATGACATATCACCAGAAGGTTAGTCCGGTAACATTTCCGATGCGAGAGTTTAATTAAGTTTTGATGGCCTGTCCTTCAGTAGCATCCTTTGCACTACTTGTAATTGTGCTTCACTGGCAGAACGTACTGAGCACCACTAAGCTTTCAGAGCGCTGCCCAAATCAGCCAAATTGTCAACTATCCACACACTGTCCTAGGTATCTTGGGAAAGTTACAGCAAGGTCTACTGTTACAGCAAGGTCTACTTTAACTAGTCTTTATTTTTATATCAGTGTACATCTTAAACTTCCTAAGTTCTTAAATGGGAACTTTTAAGAACATTAAGACTTCTAAGATGATAATTTTATTCTCGCCTTCCTTGAAGGAAGAAAATACACAATGGCCTGTTTGTGACAGACCAGAGTGCAGTGGCACTGCTGTCCTTTTGAGCTTTGCTACTTGATCATCTATGACACCCGCTGCTTATCCCCTTCCAGCAAAGGCCAAAGGGGAAGAATACAACTGCCCGTATTGATCTCCAAATGTTTCTTCCACTTTGCTGCTTTATGTTATGGTTGAATCTCCTGCTTCAGGCAGGAGATGTTGGATATCTTGGGGACAAATACTCTTCTTGAACTCCCTGTATTCATGGAGCTCAAGGCCTTCCCCTGGATCATGAGAGACTAGCCAGAGGTTCAAAGCAAACACGAGACGAAATAACCCAATGATCAAAAATGTCAACAGGAATCCTTTCCTTAACATACCTGATTAGTGTGTGACAAGCAAGGCATTACTCATCACCAGATCAGTCAAATCAGAAAAGCTATGCCCTGTATTAGATCAACAAGGGCCTTGGGCTTGTCTCTTTATTCCTCATTGCCCGATAATACCGGTGTTTGCGTCCCTCGCTCACTGCTTATGCCGTGCAGTCTCCCAGGGAATAAACCACCCACACTAGTGTGTTTGTATATAATGTAATTGCCTGTAATATGCAGGAGCTCAGCATAGCAGCATATCTGAAAGTAGCTTTTTGGCTTTACTGTGAAACTGATATGAATTACCACATTCTCTAAGGGACCAGTTCCAAAGAGAAGCATTTTTCGCTACTAATGTGTAAATATGAAGTACTTGAACGCCATCACCTAACACTTTTAGCACCCTGTGTACACAAGTACATGTGTCTACATATACGTTTGTATACACACTGATTGTAAGAACATATGCTCCCACACAGTAACATGTAACTGTAACAGAATAGCATTCAAAACTGCAAATGTTTTTTTCCTCCTTTAAATGAATTGGTTTTCTTGTTTGCAGCTTAATCCAAAGAAAAAACATGAACTAAATTGCCAGTGGGTCTGCTCTCAAATAGCTCTCTGTGCTGGGCAGGAGGGCAAGACTATGAATCATCTACTGGTCATCTACTCATACAGAAACAATAACAGACAGTGTGAGAAGAGCATCCAGCAGCATCGCCAGAGCTCAGGAGCTGTGTTCCTACTGCATGCCTCTGCTTTCAGAGGTTAAAAAAAAAGAAAAAAAAAAAGGCACTAAGTGCATTTGCTCTAGGCCAAAACTTGGGTTGAAAGGAACTGTTTCCTTTCAAAGAAAAAGAAAAGAAAAAGAAAAAACATTGAACAAATTAATTCTTTTCCAGTATTATACTTTGCCATTTTAATTAACGTGAACACCGAGAAATGAAAAATCAGCTGGTTGGGATTAGCTATTCTGAGCTTGCGGCTTGGAGAGGAGGGTCAATTACAGACACAGGCAAGAGAACACGCGCTCTAAGAAATGCTTCTTAGAGCTCAAGATGCTTTTAGGTATGCCATTCACAGTATCACCACTAAATGCTTTTTATTTTTAGATTTGGAATGACACTTAGTAAATCATTTGTCACTTTTATCACTCAGGGCCAAATCTAGAGGTTTTTTGGTTTTTTTGTTTTGTTTTGTTTTGTGTGTTTTGTTTTTTTAAAGGGGGGAATAGTTAAGGCGAATGCTTTCTTTCAAAGGCAAAGAAAAGGAAAGCATTATTTGCCAAGAAAGCGCAAGAGAGAACAACAGGTTACAAAACATAATTCCAAATCACAGTCTGAAAATCCACAATCCAGTTCTTTTCATCGATACTTTAACTAACCAAACACTATTGCCAATAGTGCCCCCCCCCCAAAAAAAAAAAGAAAGAAAAGAGGTACTGCATTTACATCATTCCTCTCAGACAGCTCAGGGGAATTTGTTTTTAAATCATCCAAGGTCAGAAAAGCAGACATGATTTGGACTTTGATCAGGAGTGGATTTACATGAGTTAACAGCACACTCCCTATTGTATTTTCAGGATGATAGTATCACATTTAATTGCCAATAATATTGTTAAAAATTAAAAGCAACAGAGGTTAGAATTCACAAAAAGTTAAATATACATGTTGTTTTATATTGAAAAACAAGGTAAATGTGTATATTTTCTCGTGTTATTGAATACCGAAACATTGTCTACTCATTACGTCCAGAGGAATACATCTGAAGGTGCTTTCCTAAATACTACATAATAAGAAAATCTCTTTAGCTCTCATTTGCAAACTACATTCACTTAGACATCTTAAAATCACAAAAAACATCCACAGAGAAAGATTTAAAAATCATTACCCTAGAATATTTCTTTAATAGAAAGTGATGGCTTAAATGCTACAATATGTTCCTTGAATATCTTCACATTAAATGGTAATTGAACAATAAGCCTCCTGGTCCTGTTCAAGGGCAAGTCCCACAAAGCTCCTCATTATCGTAATTTCCAATTTGGAAGCCAAACTAAATAACAAGGAGTAATTTGCCAATTAGAACTTCCTGCTCTTTTTCCCTTTATTCCTTAAACACCATTCAGGGGCTGAACCAGTCAAACACTTTTAGCTTCAAAACTGCAAGTGAAAGAATTTAATTTGTGTCTCTCCCTAGTGAACCTGTCAAGAGGCAGCACTGATGCATACCATGTCCCGACACAACAACCACCCTTAAACACACAGAAACGGGTCTCCATGTACTGCAATATCTAGGCTTTCCTTTGCTCATTTCCTTCATTTTTGCTTCAATTAAAAGACAAAGAAAACAGGGAAAAAAAAGAAAAAACGTGACAAAACTTTCAGAATTCAATTCAATGATTTCTGACATATGGAAATGCCCCAAGGACAAAATATGTCTCTTGTGTTTTGAGAAACTTAGGAAAGTGAGAGGCTCATTATGACAAAGCAAAAACATAAAAGGACTCAGCAGAAGAAAAAGGTGCATTCAGTCAGTAAAAAGCACACAGCTGACATCATTCCAGACACTTTTACAGCTTCAAAGTAAAGACCACATATAAGTTGTTATATGTGTTCCTTAAGATTCAAATCCTGGAAGAAAATAAAGGAAAAAAAAACACTTTTCCCTTTCAAGAGTCTGTTTAAAACATTCACTTACAAGGCAGACTAGAGATGTATAGAGGAATGGTAGGATGGATAGGAATAATGCTTGGATATAGGATCATGACTCCTGTGTACTTTCATTCTGTCACTCAGGCTTTCAACACTCCTGCAAGCCTTTCAAAACAGTATTTTTCTGCCTTTTTTTTCTAGCCAAAGTGGTCAGAACTTCAAAGGAGATAGAAGATCTGGGTGGCATTATAAGGAAAATATGGAACATGACATTGACACCTTAGCCAAGGTTGTGATAGGCAACGCATCACCGAGGACATGAAAATCCACACCAGTGTCATTTGAACATCACAATTAGCTAGGGGAATTCCAGAGGCCTTTTTTGCAGCAAGCCAAATTAGTAGATAATAATAAATCCTACAAATTAAGATTATGCATGTTATCACACAGAATTTAAGGATGATGTAGTCTCTAGATTCAAGTGAGACTGTACTCATGGTGCAAACTTGGATCATTCTTAGAACAAACTGAGACAGAAATATTCTGTTGCAATAAAACACTGCCATGTATTTGAAAATAAATTTTTAAAAGAAAAAGTATCAAAGGATTACAAGTACTAGATGGAAGCAAGCAGGCTAAAGCAGATGGTCTTCACACAGCTTACATATGCCTATGGTAATATCAATTCTAGATGTTAAAATAAGAAGACACACACATATACTCAATTATTTTGGCTCTACGCATGTAGAGAACAGAACAAAATCAATGCAACTTTTCACTTAAAGGTATTTGGTCCTTTTCCTCTATCTATTTATGGAAGGTTTTCCACTCACTGGTCAGATCAATAGCTCCAACTAAAGAGCCTTAATTCCCACAACAGTCTTCCACAGGAAGGAGGTGAATGAAGAGAAGCATGTAACAGCCTCCACATTAAACAGCCTTCTGAAGAAACAGGGCTCAGAGGACAAAATATTACATTGCCACAATAGGTCCTGGAAAAAGGAATGGTGTTGCTTTGAAAGCAATCAAAGCTTTAGAAGTTTATTAAATGAGCATTTTTATACTTAATTCTAAGCACCTAATGCTGTTCTGGAAGTGGCAAGTCCATGGACTATTTTAACTTCTTCCTTGCTCATCTGCTTCTAGTTAGACTTTTCCATTCAAAAGGAAAAAAACCCTAAAAAACCTAAAAAACCTAAAAACATCAGGCTGTATCATTCACACTGTGTGATTAACACAAGGTAGATTGTACAAAGCAAGTCTCTTCGTCCTTTCAGCTAGTTTGCTGTACAAGACTTGAGAAACACTAAGAGAAATCCATCAAACCCAATCCATCTTCTACCATGCAGCCCCAGAGGCTGATCGCAGCTGCTTGAGAGATGCTAACACATGCTATTTCCTGTAACAAAAGTGACACAAAGCACAGCAGTGCGCACACACACAGAGGCAGTAGGTTTCCTGCTTTAAAACTTCTATTAGGAGTAATAACCAAAAGGCAAACATATAGGATCCGTGCAGGTCTGAGTATATAGGACACTTGTTGCTTAAACTGCTCTCTCAGATAGATTTAAAACATACAGCATGGATACCCTTGCTCAGCATGGGCAAGAAACCTGCAAAATAGATGCCTGGGCAGTTGACCTGCACCTGACTTGCTGTGTTTGACTCAAGTTTAACTCAGGTTTGGATCCGAGCAAAGTAGATTCTTCCCAGGCTGATAGTGAAAATGCAGCCCTCCTCAGGAAAGGGCACAGTGCGGGGCCAAGGGCTGTCAGCTTCAGAAAGCTTTGGCACGTGTCCTGTATCACTTTTTTCTTGTATTTCAATCAAGCTACAGATATACTGTTAGAACAGCTTGTGGGAGATGCTCTCAATTGGCAACCACTTGGTTACTTTCGCGCTTGCCCAGATTTAACCACAGTCTGTTAAGCCCTGCTGCCTGGGCCTCTCTGCAAACAGCTTGAGCTAGAGCTTGTGCTGCAGCACGTGGCTGCTGCATGTTGGCCCGTGCACCGGCTTCAAGCTCTTTAGCAAAGACATGGAAAAACACAGAAGTCGTCTTCTTCTGACCAAAATAGCTTTCTTATTTATCTTACTGCTCATCTGTGAGAACCAGATTTGGCAATTACTAGTGAGAGTCAGTACTATATTTAGAGAGTAGTAATAACATTACTAAGTCCTATTTGGCATCCATTTTTAAAGCAATTATTTTACTCAGCATTTAAATAAGAAATAATTCATAAAATAAGCTATTTTCTTCCATATATGATGCTTTTCTCCATTTACCGTTTAGAAATAATACTCCATACTCTGAACCATGTTTATACACACAAATATATACAGGTATGTATATTCACTATAAAGCATAATTATCATAAATGTAGAATTAATTGCATAATAATTACTTGTAATTAAGGACTAATTTAAATAAGGAACTTGAAAGGAAATTCATTAGCCTCACTGTTTATTTTAGAAATAACCCACAGATCACATTCCACTGGGATAAAAGTTAAATTAATAGAGGCTTCTTAAACTTCATAGACTTCACATTATATTTAAAGAGCAGGAAAAGTAATCTCACTAGTACCAATAATAAATGAATTAAAAATTGCATCAAATAAAATATGCAAGAATGGTTATTTGATCTTTCTGAAATAACTGAGAACCTACCAATCATTCTATTAAAATACTGGTGCTACTAGTTTTGCAGTTCTATAATTCAAAAATCTTTTAATTTCCAGAAGACACTCCAGAAGCCTTATAGCAGTACCTTGTCACATTCATATTCTAAGAATAAGACCACAGTTTCACGGATAGCTGAAACACGAACATTAATTCTCAAACTCTTAGCTTTCTGAAACAGCCTTTTTGCTGACAATGCCCTACCAGGGATGAGTGCCACATCGTTGCAGGAAGGAGCCTACCAAGGATGGCAGAATTCCAGACAGCATCTGCACAGCTGCATGTCCTTCTAGCTGCACCTTGGCAGGTCACGAGAAACTGTTACAAGACCTGATGTTACCAGACTACAGTACAGGCATGGTTCTAAAAGGAGGAGCTAATACACATCATAATACAGATGCATGATGAGAAGCATGTTGAAGAAATTCGGAAAGGAATCATTCCTAGTCTTAAAAGTATTTTTGGGGAAAAAAAATCAAAATACTTTTAGTTCATCTTTTAGATCTTTTTCAAATGTTACTCCAACTACTGCTAACAACACTAGTAGATGAAAGCACCATACAGATGGCAACTTCCAGGAACCAGCAGAGAACATGATACGATTCAGCAGCCACACACAACCCATCTTCATGGCGCTCCAGCAAAGCGTTCGCGAATCACCGCTTCGAGCACCCACCTAGGATTTTCCCAGGGATTTAAGCATAGCTTTTTAAATGAAACTTCTGTTAAAATCTACCTTTGACAAACGTAATGCTAAAATCTTGAGCTTTTCAAGATAAGTGTGACCCAGAAGCCTTTGAAGATGGCATAATTAGCCTAAAGGTATTAGCAGCTAAGTCCTATCATAAAATTAGTCAAGTTTTCAAATATTCAAAAAGCATCAGTAAACATTCTCTTCTCTCACTGTAACGCTAGCAAACATTAAATATACAAAGCATCAGCGTTATTGAAGTGAGTGTGGCAGAAACAGACATCTGTGACCAAACTCTTCAAGTGTAGTGATTTAAGTCATGCAAGTCAATCAGTCTTAACAATAAGAAAAGCATTTGCTTGAATATAAAATGAAAAATAGGCAATATCTTTTAACAAAATAAGCAAGTCTTAAGGACTATGTTCGCTGGTTTTAACCTAGAGTGTCCTTACAGCAAACACGTGTCCTTTCCTTCTAAAGGCTGCACAGGGTACAACGTAGCTGATCTTGGGGAGCCAGCAGAAAGAGAGCACCAGGTTGCAGGTAGCTGCATGGACCAGCACAGCTAATCAAGCTCTTATTGAGCTCCTTTTTTTTTAGCCTATAGATTCTTATGTTTAGGACAGGGACTTTTTTATTCTGATGTCTGTAACACAGTGTTTATACACGTTATCAACAAATCTACGAAACTCAAGCTTTACTACTACAGCTGCCTTCCACACGCACAGCATGAGCAGTCATTGACACAAGAAAGCATTGAGCTGGCACCAGGCACACAACCACACAGCCAACGCTCACATACACTGCATTTAAATAGTGCCATACCATTCCCAACACTGCAGCGCCACTATCAAAGACATGGACATAACTGAAATGCCACAGTCTGTATCTCTAAAGCTTCTGAATACCTCTATATAAAATTACAGTTATGTTGACAAGCCACCTGTTAGGCTGAAGAAAAACTGTGTAACACTGTGCCCTTGTGAGGCCATCTTTTAGGGCCCGGCCTCGCGGCACTCTCCTCCTCGCGCCAGCGCAGCAGCGCAGCGTGCAGCCCGTGGCCGCGCACTCGCGCAGGGTTCGCAGGGGTGGCCGTGGGGACGGCAGCACGGGAGGGTCCCGCGCTGCCCGGCGCACTCCCCGGGAACACGCGGCGCCAGCAGCGCTCCAAGCAGCTCAAGTTTGTTGCAAGGGATAAACAACTGCACTTTGTCACTTACTGTAATGGGAGCTCTAGGTGAAAAGCAGCTTCTCAAAAGAATTCGCAAGCCAACAGATTCCAATGACTGACCTCATCTCACATAGGACTTTGTTTTTTCATTATATATTTCTACGAATTTACCTTTTTTTTTTTTTCTTCATATTTTTTGTCTGTCAAAGACTCTTATCTATAGGCTGGGTCTATCCCTGTCCAACATGCTGGGTTTTAGTGTGGAATTGCGAAGCGTTACCTCTGAGACACTACTGGTCGAGAACAACCAAGGGCAGAATTTCAAGGAACTTTCCCAATTTTGTTTTCTTTTTTACTGTCTTTGGCTCAGCACTATGTTTTAACAGCTTCTCTGTAAATGCCTAAGATTCAAATGTTCATGATGCTTGCTTCCTAGTTTTTTGTTCCACAGAACAGGCGTCCTTTTTTTTTTTGAAGATAATGTTTTTGACATATCACTCTTGGCTGCCATATTTGGCCATATTTGCCCTCATTTGCAATATAGGAAAAAAATGAGAGTATTCACAAACGTCAGAACCTACAAATAAGCCCTAATTTGAAGAAATTCTTTTCAAGGATTACTGAGCAGTTTAAGCCTACACCTAACCTAGCATTTTGTTTCCACATGAAGACTGCCAGCCAAGCTAACAATTGTAGTGGCAGCTTTTTGCAACATGGACACCTGTTCTCTACAAACTGAACTAAGACGGGCTACTCATTTCACATAAACCACCAGCTGTTACATGGTACCAGGATTCAGTGACTACTGACCTGGGATAGAACTGAGCTGGTGACCCAGCACTGGAAGCCTCTATATCTAATTTCCCAATCCACTTTTAAAAATCTTTACTTACACTTCTCAATTGCAATCAGCCCTCTAAGGCCTTCACTTTAACAAAAGCCCTGGTTTCAAAGCACCACAGGCATTGCTAGCTAGGGCTCCTGCTCACTTTAAACTCTGCATTTAGTTGCACACTCCTGACTGCCGTACTAGTTACCAGCCTTGACCCTGACTGCCTAACTATCCCTCAGTGCACTTGTAACAAGAATGTAAGTCTTTAAAAGTCTGTGCCTAAAATGGAACGGAGTTTAGAATTTGCTTGCACTATAAGTTGTACAATGAAGGAAAGCAAGTAAGTTCAATTTAGATAAGTTCAAGAGGTTACAAGCAGTTAGAGGTCAAGGGATCTGAAGATAAGTATTAGTAGACACTTATGATTGAATATGCAGAACCATGAAAGACTGCTTAAGAACTAGGAAAAAGTTGACCTTAAGACCAGAAAAACAGCATGAGATGTATTAGAGAGTGGAAGAGCTGGTAACACAATCATTGCCAAAGCCCTACTGCTATATTCTCACTGCTACTGGGGCTCACAAAACATGGCAGGAGCACCACAGAGGCTGCTGCTGTTACTGGAGAGGGAAGGAGAAGAGGGAAGAGAAAAGAAGAGAGAAAACGAAAAGGAAGTCAAGTAGCTATGTGGTAGCAGTGAAGTAGTAAATGATGTGGGTATATTTGATAGATATGATAGATAAGAAGGATGTGGAGCTTCTAGAGAGGGTCCAGTGGAGGGCAACAAAGATGATTTAGGGACTGGAGCATCTCTCGTACGAGGAGAGACTGCGTGAGCTGGGCCTGTTCAGCTTAGAGAAGGCTGAGAGGGGATCTTATTAACATGTATAAATACATGAAGGGGGACTGTAGGGA
>JAUBOD010000750.1:974229-985957 GCA_032353885.1 Nothura maculosa
GTCCTTACCTATAAGCACCCAATTACCTTTGAGAATTTGGCCTTTGGAGAAGTCCTTTTGTGTTTATAGGAAAAAAATGCAAATGCATTATGAAATGCAGCGTAGCCTGGGAGGTTCTATAGCATCATGTCAGTTATGTGAACTAGGCTTGCTTTTATTTGCCTCATTATATTTCGCCTTAACCATCATCTGATTTGCTCTTCAGAAGATGCTTGTTTGAATCTGAAGGATTCTTGAGACTGAACAGGCCTCCAGATGACTCTAGGTACTTGTATTAGTAGTTTAACTTGTACTTAAGAGATATTCAGAAATGGCCATACACAAGAGATCTATTAAAAACAAAAGCAATTCAGAAGAGACAACCAGATTGCCTACGAAGGCTATTCACAAAGCACACATTGGCCTTTTTCCTTCCCCTGTGGAATGCAGAAAAGAGTTGACCACAGAATTTTAATCATGTTAAACAAAACTCAGTCAACTCTGCCAATGCATCAAAATTGAGTTTAATAGCCCTCAGTTACATATATGAAGTGCCACGTGTGGCAAAACAAATATATTGTATGTATTCAGGCTGAAATGCACTGGTCAGTTGAATGATTTTTTTCCTGAGGAAGGATAACAGATGGAGCCTTAACTTCTCCAACTGATTTCTAAACCCATATACTAAAACCAAAAGTATTTTCCAAGCACTTCTTTCAAAAGCATGGTTTACATTTCAGAAAATGAAATCTATATCAAAATCTAATTTGGGCAGATGGAACCCATTTTTCCCTTTGCAGAGCAAGTCCACAATATTCTTTAACCCTGACTTGTTGCAACATTATTGGCCCAACTGCATCAGGTTTCACTATATCCAACTGTATGTGACAGGTGACGTGTGAAACAACTAAGTACAGTAAGTTAAATATAAAGAAATAATGCTGTCCTCAAGGTAGAATTACACACCTACACACTAGTTCCTTGTGAAATGAGTTTCCTCAACTAAGATAACAGCTTACTACACACTTCCAAACAGGTATTTCCAAGCACTAAAACATGACAGAGAGGCAGAGGTCAGTCATATAGCTGAACTTGGTAAGGCCTGTTTCGTTTTATACTAGGTTATGAGAAGACTCCCAGTGCAAGTTCAAATCACACATCGACTCTGCAGCAGCTTTTGAAAGTGAAAAAGATTTCAGAGAGTCCTCAGTGCTTTAATAGCTCCTGCTCAAATATTTAAGTAAATAAAATTAATTCTCAAGATGTCCTCCACTTGGTACCTTATCATTGGGCACTTTGTTAACTTGAGGTTAACAAAGCAAAATTGAAGACTTACAAAAACGTGACTCAAAACTACTGAAAAAAGTGCTTGAGAGAAACATATCATTTCAAAAGCTTTGTTAGCTAAAAACATTTCACGCTATTACAAGAGCAAGTAACAATGACTGGCTTGCTAGGATTAAGAATTCTATGGATTTCTTTGTGCACAGTTAACCTAAATTAATTCTTTTACTTCACACTCATGTTTATGTGAATGGCACTCATCCTTTGACCTCCTGCCTAACCCCACACTGCAAATGAATTTATGCAGCACAATTCACACTTTGTTGGGTCTTATTCTAGAAAGCAAGTCCTTATCGAGGCCCTAATTGAGGCGCCAGTGGGAGCTCTGTCCCAGGACTTAGCTCTGTGGCTGTTATGGAGGTTTACTCGGCACTGAGAGAAGTTTTTCGAAGAACTCTGAACTGCCTCGCAAACAGTGCCCTAGTACTGACAGATTCAAATATTTCAAACATTTTCAATCTTTGAAAAAAATATTTCAATTTTTTTCTTTTATATCTGTGTTCCATTAAAGAGGAAAAAACAATAATTCAGATACATTTAGAAATGAAAACAAATCAATTCTCAAATAATGTCATTTCAAGAAAAAAGGAATTATACAAGAGAACAGAACAGCTCAAACTGTTTTATTGCTCCTTAAAACAGCAATGTTTAAGCAAGACCTAAAAATCCATTAAGTTTTAAAAGACTGCAGGAGAAAAGAGAAATAACTTGACTCCCATTCTGGTGCCAGTATCATCCAGCACAACAACTTTTGTACTACATAACTTTTAAAACGTTGCTTACTTTTGTTTTTGTGATCTCTTAAATGTTCAACTGGAGTCACAGAACAAGTCAACAATATTCCCTGCCACACAGGGAGAAGAAAAACACATTATCTACTACTTTATGTATTTTGATCTTGAATAATTTTTAAATATCATTTAAAATCTCATTTCATATTCCACTCTAAGATCTCAAAGATTAAGATATTCACAACATTGGGCATACTAAATTACATCATTTTCCTGTCCTTTATGGAAAAAAAGTACTACAAAAGTTTTGTCTGGGGAGCAAATAACTGGTAATATCACAGGAAAAAAAATAGAAGCTTCTTCACCTCCCATCCAGGTTATAGGAAAAAAAATGCTATGACAATAAGTGCAGTACTCCCCAATAAATGTATGTATATTAGATAAGGTTATTTTTGTCTATACAGGTGGAAATTTCCATAAGAGAATACTTGATTTTCTTTTTCCAATTTATGATTCTACATGTTTCAAAAGGAATCATATATATTTAAGCTGTAATCAGTTTCTTTTTTCCCCCCCCCACAAAACTGACTAAAGTGTTTTTAGTCAGCATTAGAAAAAGCCACCATCAGAGAAGTCACCCTCTACTGCACAGAGCAGGTACTGCAGAGGGTATTTTCTTCTAATCTCCTTTTTGGACTCTCTATACCACAAAGATGAGAAGAAATAGTAAGTGAACTACCAAATTTAATGTATGTAACTTGTGAACTGAATATCTTGCCTGACTGCTATTCTTAAAAGCTCAAGAATTATAGATTCCTTATCAACACAGATTTCCATAAAAGAAACATTATCACTTCCTTCAAACAATGCATTTAAAAAGCTTTTTAAAAAGATCATGATTTAATGCATTAAGTACCTCATAGATACTGGATCTCACACCACCACTCCAATATTTACACACGTGAAGAGCAGTGACCGAGTAAAATGATTCCATTCCACAAGTGAAAGTTGAGAAGGATTTTTTTGAATTAACAGTTGTCAGAAATATTAAATTATGCAGTTCCACTATCTTGGGAACTTGGGATCCTTGTTCTTCAACCACTACACAAATATGTATCATTATTTGAGTAGTAATCAGTCATTATTAACCTCATGCAAGGTAATCATAAAGGTAATAATCATATTACCACATGGGCAATCACAGACCCATAATCATACAGATAGCTGCTTACTAGCAGATAAGTCCAGTAAAACCTGTTTTAGGTATAAAACAGGTCATTTTTCAAGGTATAAAACTCCCTATTGTTAAAATAGATTCTATTCTACAGGAGTATTTTCACAGGCACCATAGGAATTGGACTGGGATTTTGGTATTCTACGACTGACTCATTTCCACACAGCACTAAAAGACTCTGACGCAAGACAGCACAGCATCAATGCATCGTTATGCTGCCGTAGCATTACACTTGACAGGGTCGTAGCAACACAACACAAGTTCAGCTGCCACAAAACACCGACTTTTGCACCTCCCATACCAATATATCCTCACATTATAATTCTTTTTGGAACAGTCTGCTGCTTGATGTACTGCAAAAACCAGAATTCAGAACCAGAATTCAGAGTAATTCAGAAACAGAACCAGTATTCATAATGAAATCAGTACAAAATGACTGTGATATCCAGTTATTTTTAAGCATGCAATTTATTAATAAGGAATGTCTTTCTATATTACCTGCATTCAGAACACCACACTGAAGACAATGCTGTACTGCATATCATGAATCCAGGTGGCAGGCATTCAGTTAGACTATGAAGAAACTTTAAGTTGATAAACTGAAGGTCAAGTTTGGAAAATTACATACTTCATGAAAACACTGTATGGCCAATCTTCTTAATTGCCAACATTTGGAATGAATTTAAAAATGTAAGAGTAGCCATAAAGTATTAATTATTGCAGCATTTTATTTTTTAACGTATTTATTATCCTGTTGTATAGGGTCTATGGGTAGAATAAGCTATAAAATTTTTTGCTTATTACAAATCACTGCAAATTATTAATTCAGCCACTTATTCTACTGCTGGCTGCACTTAAAATAGCCTTGATGTCTTGATTACAGTGTGTATCCATGTCTAAAACTCTCAAGAGAAGAGAGCTTTGACCAGACAGAGCCAAAGTAGCAGCTGGCACCACCACTACGCAAGAAGAATGTTCTTTAAAAAAAGTTCAAGCATCTACATTACTATCCATCAAGATTCTCTTCTAATATTTCAAAGTCATAAAAAGTGCTAATTACAGTCTCAAGAAAGAAAGAGGAAGTTGCGGATGGATGGAATGATAGAGGATGTGGCCCATCCAAACGCAGGCCAGCCGTGCTTTCCACTTCCTGCTTGCTACCGGCATCGTGGTTTGCTGACAGCCAAGAGAGGCCTGAGCCAAGAGGCCTGTGCCGAGAGGCACACACAGCCACAGGCTCATGTTCCCCCATGAGGCTTCAGCAGATCCTCTAGTCCCATTCCCTGAGATCAGATCTACCCGCCCTCCATCACTGCCCTACTCCTAGCTCTCATTTTGTCTTTAATGGATGTTCTTCAAATTAGATATTTGGATTTAAAAGCCAGAGATAAAGGTGTGTGGGAGGGAGGAAACTGACTTCTGCTCCTGCCAAGGATGCAGGCGACAAGCAAGGGGAAGTACTGCAGGAGTAACTATGTCTCATCGCAGCAACGCCAGGGAAACTCCCCTACCTGGACAGGACATTCCTCTGGCTGCCTGCTTCTGACTCTTCCCTTTCACCCACTACCTTCCTGTTGCTGCAAGAACAGGAGTCCACCAGGGCTCTCATCTTTCTCCCTACAAGCCTTCCCAGCTATAAAACGAGGGCTGCTGGAAGACTCCCCAGCAGCCTCAAGAGAAAGGCGCCCTCTGTGAAGCAGGCAGACAGGAGACAAACCAGTACTGCTGGGATAACAGGGCATTTGGGCCTCTCTGACTGGAATAGGGGAACGGAGAGCCAGGGCAGCAAGAGCAGGGGGAAGCAGGCTGGAGGGAGGGACCCAGGTTCATCCTCATAATCCCACCCCTCTTTAATACTGCCTACATACTCATCCCACATACAGGTCCCACTTCCCAAGGCTAATTTTTCTTTACTACCCCAAGCATTTGCAAATCCCTCTGGCTTTTCAAGGATTTCACCTGCAGGGAGCTCATCTAACTTCCCCCGCCAACTTCCACACCTTATACAGAGTTCAATCTACTACCACCATGAGACTCTGTGTTACCCGTAACACTGACAAGTCTCATATCAGGTCTGGCACCATATATGCTTAGATAATTCCCTAATATCAATTACTCGGCTGTCTTCTTTCAGTGCCAAGTATTTTATAAAATACTCTGGAGTCCACTGCAATTCAGGCTTCAGATATTTTAGATTATTTTTGACTAACTAATCATCATAATCACCACTGCTGCCACACTAGCTATAAATACACTGAATAAATTCAATCTCCATTAAAAGTCAGGGAGAATATTATTTCCTTCCTTCGTCCCAAACAGATTCAACAAGGCAGTTGCTGCTGCACGTCATCCTTGATGACCTTTCTCCTGTGCTCCATCAGTCACAATATAAGGCAAATGCCCCTTTTATTGACCCCCAGAAGATCATCTCACTGTAAAAGTTTGAACTATAATATTAACTATCCTCCATCAGGATATATTTCTGGCAGAGAAACTAAGATGCAAATACCGCAGGAAAAGGAGTCCAGCTGTGAAAAGTCCAGTCGTGTTCTGTTGTGATACTGGCCAGCCCCAGCCCTTTTAAATTAGAGATAATTAATACATGTTCCCTAAAATAAGATATTACTTTCCTAGCAAACAAAGCAGAATTTATCTGACTGGACAGAGGAGCACAATATCACTATCTGAGCTGCATCAATTAAGATATCTTACCACAAACAGCTTTCCATTAGATGTGCAGTTATGTTAACAATCTACACTCACATTCCTATATTTGTTCTTGATAATTATAATGTGCGAATTCAATTATACTTTCTCTTTTCATATTAGGAACAATAAAAACAAAAACAAGCATAGACATACATGCTCGCATAAATTATCAGAGTATTTTTCCAAAATAGTTTTACTTCATTCCAAATTGCAAACTGTAGAATTCATCTTGAATTATTAGTAGCACTGAACACTTAACTAAATGAAACACTTTAAATAGTTCAGTAAGATTAAAGAATTCAACAATATCTCCATGAAATACTTCACTGCATCTAAGTTCAACTTTTATGGAACATCAACTTTGTAGTAAACTTCTATTGTGCGCTGCATTTTTTGCTTTAAAAACACTAACATTCTGCTTAGAGTGGGAATTCTAAGTTTCTGAGCAGATGTAAAATATTAGATAAAAATGCATTCAGTGCAAGAGATAAGAAAAAGCTGCTGTAACATGATACTGACCAACCAAACCTGATCGGGAAAGGAAGGGAGCTTTCAGCTATCATTCTCCATACGCATCTGATGGAGTTTGTGTAAATCTTCGGCATAGCAGAGGAACTGATTTATTAAATTTAATGGAGTTGCCTTCAGGAGCACACACCATATGAGTGTCTGCAGGGCTGCGACAGACAGAATTCATTGCAACAGAAAATTTATTGCATGCATGTTATGTATTCAAACTAAATAATATAAGGGAGCTGGGGAAACAACAGCCTTTAAGCTCTACCCAGTGGCAAACACAGAAAACAAAGCATAAGGAATAGATTTTCTCAATTATTTCTTAAGAAAAAGCAGTCTTTGAATCATATTTCCATCCCCCCCCCCCCATCACCTCTTTTAAAGCAGCTAAGCCAAGCTTTATTAAACTTGTCAGCATTGCATTCCTTTATGTATGGATAAACTGTTCCTGGAAAAGGTCACCATGTAAAGCACAAGCAGGCTTTGGGGATCAGGAACACCCTCTTTCCTCCTCTTTACGTCTGAGTGAACCCAAATTCATATCTCTATAGAAGAAGATTACACCATTGATTAAAATATCTAGTTTTTACCTTTCTACACTCACCTCTTCTATCTTGCATCTATTTCTGCACGGTTCTATTCCTGAAAGCAGGAGCACCCTACACATTTAAATACATGTGTTATACAAAGCAGTGATAATATATTTCCTTAAAATATTTAGATACCAAATGCTAAGCACACAAAAAACCACAACTTTCCATACAGGAATACAGCCATGCACTGCTACAGAACTACAGCTACCCTCATCCTTTTGAAAAGGAAGTGGTAATTCTATCTCCCCAAGCAACAATTATGGGCTTTTTCTAGCACTCACCTTTTTTTTTTTTTCTTTTTTTTTTTTGGGGGGGGGTGGGGCGAGGAGAGGGAAAAAGGAGACATTCTCTTGACATTTGTATCTGTTTGGTTTCTTAATAGGGATGATGGTACTAACATTCCAGAGAACAAGTTCAAAGATTCCCCCTCCACTCAGTGATTTGTCGGTCAGTGCAGTTAACTTGGACTCTCATTGATTTAATGAGGAACATACTCTAGACCACATATCATGGATTTTGAAAGTCTGTAAATTGGTTTCAAATGCATGAAGAAAAAACATATATGCTCTTCAGAGTTCTGGGAATTACATCACACATGTAGCTGGCTGGGTTCATACTTTAAACAAAGTATTCAGAAGGCGTTACGAAGAGTTTCTACTTCTATCCTTCTCTCCCTCCTTCACAGAAAGACTCATCTTTTCTATGTTGCTCCAAAGATATTCACATACATGCTGTATGTTTTTTATAAATATATCTGTACATCAGTTGTAACTTTGTATCCATCAACTTACCCCTGTAAATGCCCGAGTACACTTGCACATTTTGAGTCAGTATTAATCAGACAAGTTTACATTTAACACTGGGATATATGATCTAAAGAGATAATGATTTCAAAGATCATGTAAAGATCAAAGAACTCAGATCATTTAAATCAGCATAGTGCCACTGATCCTGGATAAAGTATCTCAGTTCCTCTTAGTTGATGATTCTGTATAAACGGGGAATAAAAATTCTTCAAGTCACAGATGCATGTTTGCCCAGACACACAACCCTGTGGAATACATATGCAAACTCAGCATGCTTTTAGTAACAACATTAAAATAAATTTTCCAGTATTGAGCCAACATGGAACAGAGGAACACTATCATCCTTCACATCCAAAGGATTTGAAATGCAT
Organism: Nothura maculosa; assembly: GCA_032353885.1. Lineage (NCBI taxonomy): Eukaryota > Metazoa > Chordata > Aves > Tinamiformes > Tinamidae > Nothura > Nothura maculosa. The sequence continues at coordinate 982,513 of JAUBOD010000750.1, forward strand.
CCTGTTCCAATTAGTAAGGATCAAGTTTCTGAGTGAAGCTCTCCTTTGGAGCAGGATAAGCAAACTACTGAAACTAAATGAAGAAAATCAGCTCTCAACAGCACAATGTGCTCAGGGCTACAGATTCCAAATACTACACTAGAGAAGTGTGAGAAATTCAGATAAAAGCCTCATCAATCCAATTCCCTCTAACAGCATGGCAGTATTATGGGGCCTGATCTTCTGAAGCAGTGGCTATTTCATACAGCTCTTCTTTCTTATACTGCATCTACAACCAAGACGAGGGCACGTGGCTCAAGCCGGCAGGGTTTTCCTCAGGAAACACGCAGTTTCAGCCATCTTAAAACAATCAAGGAAGAGAGGTCAAATTCACTGACTAATTTCATCTAAAGAAAAACAAATTAAGAGATAGTGCCACAAAACCACCTTTAGAGGCTAGAACTCTGCTTTACCTGACAGCTGACAGAGCACTGTGGATGTGTGTAGAATCGGGGTTCATCTAACATTTCCAGGGTACCTGCTATAAAGCCCAAGTTATTAGATGAAAGGAGATGCTTCTTTAGCAGTTTAAAGTCTCCTTTTTCATTCACTTCTCCATGAAAATGGTCCAAAATGAAGTAGTTTGCATTTAGACAATCATTTCATGCACTCCCTCCCACCTGCTCCCCAAAGGAAACACACACTCTAGCATGGCTTCAATTTCAACTTACCACACTTGTAAATTTTATGCTTTTTAAAGTGCAGGTGTTTAAAATACCTCCAGCCATCTGCTCTGCCCTCTACATGCTGTTCAGCTAAAGATGAAATCGAAATTCCCACTATTCACAAGCCAGGACACATAACTGTGTGTAGAATATTGCATACAAGTCAAAATGTCTGTTCCTCTTTTTTTAAGGCTGTGTAACATTAAAAAAAAAAAGTGTCCACAAAGTCACCTTTAATGATTTCATTCTATTCAGGATAATGCTTTGTGGTGAGAGCTTCTTTCCCAGAAAAATAAGCGGCTAAATATATTCTTTGCACCTTGGTGTTCTCCAGTGACCTCTAGTAACTCTTTCAGCTCCCAGATGGTCTTAATTAGAGTAGTTTCTAATTTATAACACAGGAGACATTTTGAAATTGTTGCTGAAGTAGTTAGTGCGACTCCAGTAACCCCAATCTCACTCCCCAAACACACACTTCAATATCTTTAATTTACCTGCTCAAATTCCTGTTGTGTTCATAAAGCTTCTTTATCACAACTATTGTACTATGTTTCCATGACACTTGAACTCAAAATAAGATGTTTCACATCAAATGTGTCATCATGTAAAGAAGTATTTACTTCTTTCCATCCCTGCATGTCCTTCGAGCTATTTCCACCCTGCAGACAGACACTAATGCACAAAGACAACAAGCTCTCCATCTGGAGAACTAGCAGCAATCTTGCTTTTCTTCTTGGGCACATCACATTTACAAGTGGCAGCTATGTTTCAGAACACTCTCCATTTTTGCAAACACTTCTTTTGAATCCCATCAGGCAACTTTCCCTCTACACAAACAGCCAAGGAAGCCAACGCATACAGTTCAGAGTCAAGTGAATTCAAGCAAAATCCCTCTAAGACTGGTTGCAAGTTTTCGCCCTTGTTTCTAGCTAAGGTTTTAGAATATGTAATGCTCTACTTTTGCCACAGACATGAGTGCCCACTTATAAGTAGTAAAAGGTTGAGACAAATCAAAAAAAAAAAAAAAGTGTTTCACAAGATCATGCATGAAATGGACATGAAAGATGATGTGGTCCCATGGATTTCATGTGTGATTAATCGTGTGATTATTTTCCCCTCACACTGAAGTATAGAGACATGGTTAGGAGAACACAACTGTTATGAACGAGCTACATAAACACATGATCATCATTCCAGAAATTTTTCTAAGACCTACATATATTAAATACACAAGTCTTCCTTCAAGAAACTGTATTTTTTTGTCTGTATGTAATTAAATATAAGTCCTCAGCAATTAACATAGTTCTTTCTACTTTCTTTCTAAGCCTTGTGAAATAAAATTTCAATATTCATGCTAATCTGACTACCACTAACAATTGTGCCACACCTCAGCATCCAGGTCAGTCCCGCACCTTTGAAATAATCACACAAAGCCAAACTATATTTCAGAACAGTAAATTCCTTCAACTGTGCACTGTTCAGAGATAAAAGCTGTCAATGCAGGCCAATTTAATCCAATGCAGCTTAGCCAAGGGTGCACAGCCTCATCTAGCCATCTCAAAGTAGCCTCATTTGTGAGGAATGAGCACAAGCTGCTGCCAACGCTACTCACAACTAGAGGATTACATAGGCAATAAGCTGTGTGCAAAACTACCATGAACACATACTGCCTTTTTTTTTTTTTTTTTAAGTTATACCCTTCCCGCTGTTTACTCTCCTCCACCCAATCTCTCTCCTTTTTTTTTTTTTCCCCTCTCCATTTTTGCAACAGGTCTTTATTTAATCCTCCTCCTCTCCTCATTTTCACTTCTAGATTTCCTCCATTTTCCCATTCCCGTGTGCCTATCATTGTCCTTATGGTTATTCATCCTCATTTGCTCAGTCCCAAGCAACTTACCCTTCACATCCTTTTATTTGAGGTCTTCTCATCTGAGAGCAAAGCAACACAATACTATTTGTTTGTGTGCATATTTCAGAGGTTTCATTCCCGACAGCTCCCATTCTCCATTTATACCTTTCACCTAGAACATAATTATTTAGAAAAGGGACCCTGTTCCCTTACAGTTTGCACAACACCTAGCACAAGAGCATCCAGTTTCCAAATGATGACTGATTTGTGATGCATGACAAATACTGTAACTATCAATTAGAGTTTCCCCTGTTCCCTGTTGGCACAAAGTAAGTGCTCCAGTTCACATAACACTGTCACAAACTCCAAGGACAGCTCCGTATACAAACCAGGCAAGTTCTCAAGGAGCTCTCAAGATGGCCACAAGTTTGTTTAATGCCAAGAAAACTATGAAGGCCCACGGGTCTAGCTCTTTTTGAAAACTTTCCATGGCATATACTCAAGGAAGACACAGCAGATGTCTAATGGGTGCACCAAAAGGAACCAGATAACTTGGTTTAATAAAGTATTTTAAATGACAAGGATGCTGCTGTTTTGCTTGTGCCCATGAACATAATTGGAATAGAACCTGAGAAGAAAAACTCAGGCCTTGAAAAGAAAAAAAATTACTTGACACTCAGATCTGTGCATTGTCACTCACCCATTTAAACTTTCTTCGCCCTCCTTTGTTTTCCTGCTGTGTCATTCTGTGAAATTCTACTTCAGTCAAAAAGGAAGGTCTGTCAGGCAGTCAGGAAGCCAACTGGTTCTTTAAGTGATATTCTATTTTACCATTACCAGAAATCCCCATGAAGTGATCTACCTCTGTAGCAATTGCTTCCAAGTCTCTACC
>JAUBOD010000750.1:995144-1009552 GCA_032353885.1 Nothura maculosa
ACCATTCTTTCTTTTATACACATTATTGCTATAATACCTGTGCAAGTCAAATCTTACTAGTCATTTGTCTGTAGCTTGAGCTTCTGCAAGTTAGCTTGGGTGAAAATGATAGGCCTTGCAACTCGCTCAGTAACTCTCATAACATCAGGAGTACTCAGCTTACTCCACTGTTGACAGGAATAGAAGGAATCACTTTTTGTCATTCAAATCAATTACACTCAATGTCTACATACATACATGGAGCAAAATCAGTGAAGGTGGTGTTAATTTTATAAGTCAGTTTTCAGAATTCACCCATGCTTTAAAGTCATGTTTGTTTAATCACTGCTGTCACCTCATATATATGGAAACAGCGCCAACAGTACCACGTTGTTGGCTAAACTGCTTTTTTCATACAAGGCACAGAAAGCACCAAGCTTGATCAAACTATGACTCAAACCAAATAGAGGCCCCCCTTACTGTGAGGTGCTCAGTCTTTCTGAACCTAAGGAGCATTGATCTACCTTTCAGTATTCTGCCAGCCACGTCAGCACTATAAAGGCATGGGGAGCAATGAAGAAACAGTCTCATAGTCTGTCTTGCAAGGAGGCTTCAAATAGAAGTCAATTCATTTTTAAGGAACGAAACAGGTGAAGGTTGGTGAGGAAAAAGAAATAAAGAAATACACAAATGAGATGCAGTCAAGTTCTACACACAGGCAAAATTACAATTACTCAGTCTCCCCTGTAATAGATTTCCCAATAATTTGAGTTGTTGAGGATTCAGAAACATATTTTTGTCAGAGTTAAATTATTTTACTGTTCGTTTCAGAAACATTGCACTAATTATGACAATTTCAACATATAGTGGGAAAAAACCCTAACTCCACACAGTTTTTGAACACTAATGAATTAAGTCAGCACCAATACAAAAAAGGCTCTCTGAAACTTAACTCGCTGTCACATCTTGTGGCATGTTTGCTTTTTTTCTTTGAGGATCTACCAAGCAAGCACTTATTAGAGGTATGCTTGGTTGACTCGCATTTAAGAAAATAAACATAAATATACATGAAAATATATATATACATACACACACAAAGCGCTACTAAAACTGGGTTTAAAAAAAAAGAAAGGAGTCACACATACACCATATAGAAAGCTACCAAACACTGGCCATCAGGTCTGCAAGAATTCAATTACTAGCCTATCAAAACAAGCTTGTCCAAAATAACTCTCCATCACCAAATCACGTTACCAGCAGCACTTTCAAGTTTACTATTTTCTAGATTTTAATCTTGTAAATACTCAAAACTATTCTCCAACTCTGAGGGACAATAAGCTATTTGTTAAAACAATCTGCCTGGCATTTCAGTACCACCATTCTGCAAAATTAGAACAACTACAAACAAACAAACAAACAAACAAAAAAAAGAAATACCTTTAATCTCTCTTCCACCCTCAGTACCTTCTTTTCATTCCGTCTCTCAGAGAGAAAACATGACTCCTTACATCCTGGCTTGCTGAGCTATAGTTCTTTTTTTCCTGATCTTGAAGGAAATATTTATCTCGGATACCAATGCTGACGTATTATGCATAGGCAGCCTGTCCAAGCAGCTGAAAGGTCCTATCTGTGAAAAGAATCTGTGAAGTAACAATATCTACCACAAGCAAAGAATCACTTACAGAAAGTAGAAGGAATTTCTGAAGAAAGCAGAGCATCTCCACTACAGTAACAGGAAAAGTTGCGTATATCTGAGGAGTGATATTGGTAAGTCAGTTCTTAAAAAAATTCTTCTATGAGAGGAATCCTATAAAACCTTCCAATATGGTCTGTTCCACTATGTGATTGTCTCCTCTGGTACAAACAAGAAATACAGAACATACAGCCTACTCATCTCCTTCTTGCAGCTAACTTGGTGAAGAATTCAGACTTGGTGAATTCAGCAAAGAAGCTTCAGCTAAGTGCATCTGCTCTAGCCTAAAATGCTCCAGTTCTCTCAAACACACTTGGTATGCCACACCTCCTGCATGCTTTCTGATGATGGTTCTGGTAGCTGCTCTCCTTGTCTGATCCATTTTTCTATGTAATTAGTTCTCAAAACTCCGATTCCTGTAAGCAACACCTTAGGCAGAGGGTGTCATGCTAGGCAGAAAGGAGGAGCTCATTTAGCTTGCACGGAGATCAGTCTGTTTTAATAAGGCAGCACGTTGTTGGACATCTTGAGAAGTATTACACCTACAAACAGCTACCTTGTCAACGCCTTCACAAACTAGTATTTGTGTGCAAAGTGTTTTGTACTTATGAGCTGTATTGTTTCCCCATTATTTCTCTACTTCAGAATTCTTGCAAATCGTCAAGATTATGCCCTTAAGCACACAAAAAGGCAAAGTGAAAGGAAACCTGAAAGGCTGAAAGCCTTTCAATATCTATCCATCAGTGTCTAATCAACACTGCTCCCACTGGCTCATTTGCTAAAGCGACTACCACAGTAGTGATAGACAGCTAAGGATTTTGTAGTGGGTTAAAAGATGCAAGTCACGGCAGAAGCTTTTCTGGAGAGAATATGGGGAGGTGGAAACCATTTAGTAACAGCAGTGTGACATTTTTTCAGTAAATAACGTTCTATGTATGTTTTATCTATAATATGTTAGCATATATCCTAGATCAAATTACATATTCAAACATTAATTATCCAAACGGAAAAAATAATAAGAAATAAGAAGAGGTTAGAAGAAAAAGCTAATTAGTAATCAGCCTAACAGTAACACTGATATCTGCCAACACTTTGAGATCCGTCATTTGGGGCCAATTTTTTGAACCACTGTTCCCAATAAATTTGTCCAGCTTGTTTGCAACTAAGAGGCAAATTTTGCATTTACTTGTATTCCCAATGCATACAGTGAATAGGCAAATAAAAAGGATATTAACATATTATCCTTAAATGATATGGTTACCCATCACAATAAAAATGTTCTGATCAGGCAAAGAATAAATCAATTCTAAGTATGTAATTCAGATATAAAGTTTTATGCATCTTCCCAACTGCTCAATATTTTAAAATTAGCTGAAAGCAAAAATTATTTTTCTCTGCAGCTTAAATTAGGAGGCATTTTTCTCCACTAAAAAGACTGTCTCTTAGATAATGTTTTGCATACAATTCAAAAAAAAAAACCACTGAACAGTAAAACACAGCATATTTAAGGAATGCAAATGAACATAAAATCATCTGTTCACAGTTATATTATAGCATGTTTAAAAATATTTCTCTATACATTGCTTATCACATAGCATGTATAAAAAATCATTTTATTATGTCAATTTATTTGAAAGCACCACCTGAACAATGAATTTTATTTTTCCAAAATACAAACATAAATCTAGAATTATTAGTCCTAGCCTTCCTTGGACTTCAGAAGGAAGATAGGAGCCAGTTACATAGAAGATAGACATGTACAGAATCACATCCTTTATGAAGTTGCTCTTTTACTAACAGCACTATTACACTTCACAAAAGCACTATCTTATTCTCTCCAAGCACCTGACAGGAACAGCAGCAAAAAGTAAATGTCTCCCCACACATACACTGTGCCCATGAAAAGTGCACACACCCATCGGGGAGCTTCCACGCAATCCCACTTGGTAGGGATGCAAGCGCTGGCACCAATGTATACTCTGTGTGATCTCAAGTGGAGAAAACCATCTGCCCAACTGCTGTGAAAAAGGCTCCCAACGACCTCCTCACAGATCACTACAGTTTCCTCTGAGGCTTTGAACCCATGGCTGGCTGTCACAAAAAGTCCTTCTCAAGCCAGTTTTACTCATAGGGTTTAGATTGAGGTGACAGATCATGGCCTAACAAAAAGATTAGTGTGTCTGAACAGAATGCAATACAGAGATGTGAGTAACCCTCTTTGTTGTGTCCAGCATCACAGTTTAAAGAACACTGAAGGCAAAGAGTAGGCAACTCAAAGATGATTTGAGGGGATGTCTGTCTCCATTCAGAAACAAGTGGTCTTCACAACCAGCACAAATCTTCCCAAAGATTCTTTATAATTTTGGCCTCCTTAATCCTTTTCTGTGTGCTATTATTGGTAATTGACTACATTAAACAGTTACAGTTATCTCAAAGAATGATTAATAGCAATATAATATTGTGTCCTTTCATTCTTCCTCTACAAAGTTCATTTTTCAGGACACAAACACACATGTGATGAGAATACACTGGCAACTCCTATGATATTAAATACCTAATTTTGTATTTCTTCAAATGCAAACAGACTATGCTTTTGTTTCCTACCTCAAAGACTGTAAAGAATAAAAGGAAAACTGAAGAGTAAAAATAATATTCATATGATGGAGAAGAACCAAAGCAGATTATAGCAGCTGCCTATAAAATGCACAGATATCTAAAGAAAAATTGAGGCCACGCTCAGATCTCAAAGCACGTGGGCAAAATTCCAGAGCAACTTTAACGACTTTAGTTAAAACCTGTGGGACTATTCATATGCCTTAAGTAACATATTTGCACATATTCAGTGTATCAATCAAGCAGAATTCCAGTCAAAGGGTACTTTATGTACTATTTTTACCTGCCATCTCTTAAAAGAGAAATAATGATTTCATAATAGAAACTGTAAGAGCACAAGAGGCTAGTTCTGTCCCTGCATGAGTGAGCTGAACCAGAACAGCCCACCTGTCCTAATCACTAAAAGGAGTTATTCAAGTGGAGGGAAAAACATGACACCTTTCAACTGAATGCAGAGAACTCTTTATACAGAATTCACATCAATTCTCAGTTTAAAAGGGAATGTCTATACTTTCTTTTTTAATCAGTCCAGTGAATATTACATTTTGTTTAGTACAGCTACTAAAAAAAATAAAATACTGTTTTCTAAAAGTGGTATGCAATATTGGCAACAACTGAGCTGATCCAAGCTAATTCCCATTGGTGGGACCACCTGAAATACATCCAAGACTCAGACAAATATCATTTAAGATAACACACATCAGTTTCCCTTTCTTTCAGAAGTTTATTTCAGTTACAAGTTGACCTACTTAAAACTAATTTTCAATGTAAGATCTCATCTCCATATTCTCACAAAATGAGTATTTAACCAACAGGAATGCTGCTTTAACAGAAAAAAGGGGACATAATCTCCTTGATTATGTTTTATCTTAGTGATCAAAACAGAGCATGGAAATGTGACTACCAAGATTACAAAGGAGAGAAATACATTTTGCTATTGGAGAGGAAGGAATTGTTTAAGACCAGTAACCTTACTTCAGATTAAGACTTTGTACCTGTAAAATCTCTGTATGCTTTGGTTAAATGTGTACAGCATTTACATCAATCCTATTTTACAGATGAAAGAAATCAATTATGAAGACTACCCCTCTTTTACAGTCCTATAGGGCAACACCAACAAAAACTGTAATTGTTACTTAGTTGTACTCTACTATAACCCACTAGCAAAATGCTTCATCTAAAGGTACATTCTTTTCAACTTAGGAGACAGGTTCTTCCAGAGCACTCCATTATAATAATATGCACTGAAAACAAATTAACGTTTTATTACCCTAAAATGGACTAGAACTGTTTGGAATATAGCAAGACCACCTTTGAGATACAAATCAATTCCTAAAAGAAAAGGGCGAGAATTTCAGTCTTGCTATAGATCTCCCTCATTGCTGGTGGTTCAAAGTTTGTGCTTTTTAACTGGTCACTGTAATCACTTATGTGCAGTCTCTCCATTAAATGCACTAAAACAAAGTCTTCCTACTGTACATTAAGATTGGGTTCAGTCTGGAACTCAAAATAAGGAATTACGCAAAGCTGTTCTCAAGTGAAATGCACAACTGTCAGACTCCATACTAATGTCAGACTCAATACTAATCTCTCATTAAGCTTAGTCTCCTTATACTAGAGGAGTATAATGTACTTGCATGCTAGCTGTACTGGAAAAACACTTTATCTTCACACACAGAAACATTTCCAGCCTTCTACAAACATGGCTGTCATCATTACAAAGACACAACTCTAAGTATGTACTGAAAATGCCTGTGCAAGCTCCAGTTCACAACAGTGCACCACGGTACCTTTCAGCTTCCTTGGTTCATCAGTATTCTGTGCACATACTCCCAGGAAGGCAAATACAAGATGTGCTTCAAAGGAAGGCAGTGTGCTCGTACACACACAGATCACTAGCGTAAGCACCAGGAGCCAGTTCTGTGGTATTACTGCAGTTATCTCCAAGTGCCACACAACATCATCCACCAAAGCATTACTAACATATCCAAAGAACTGTCAACTTCCCACCAGGACAAAGAACAAAGAAAACGCGTGAAGTTCAACACTGCTAGAGTGGTCACCTCAACAACAACCTCACTTAGGTCAGCATTATAATATATCTCTGCATAGAGCACATCTCCTGGTACAACTCCGGAAGTATTTTTACTAAGCACAAGACAGTTATCCTGTCTTAGAGCAGGAGGAAATGAAATCAGTAGCATACTAAGCTCTTCCAAACCAAGGTGAAGCAACAGTTCTCAGTGTTTGAGACATCCAGAAAATTGGCAATAACCAAAACATTTGATTAAAGGGAGAGAGATGCACAGGAGCTGCCAGCACAAAGACTCCTTGGTCAATTCTTGCTTTTCATAGCAGTTATCATTGTATGTTATCTAGCTGTGGCCTTTGTGACTGGAAGAGAGGAGCATATTAACTCACAGACCTAGGGAGCTTATCCTTTTAATCCCTAGTGGCTGCATCCCTGTGCTCAAATATCAAGGCTTCCCACAAGAACATCAAGAGAATTGGAACAGTAGCTTACTCAGAGGATATAGAGGGAAGAGGAGGGGTGCCCTCAAGCATCTGGTTGTCATATTCTTGAAAAAGATTATTATAGCTGTTGCCAGCTAAAGGAAATACCTCATGAGCTTAAGATGCATACACTTTGACTTTTAGCACAGGAGTCCTCCACTAAAACCCTAGCATCACCCAGCTGAAGGACAGATATATAAGAAGCCTTACATCATTCTCCAGAAGCACAACTGGTACGACCAGAACAAGCTAGGCCTCAGTCTACCACCAACTATGCTCCTGTTCTTGTAGCCTGTATGTGATTCTAATGACAGAAATATCCTTGTACAGCACTAGTAGCTTAATGCCCCTCAAGTTACAGCGAGGTTACACGCTCACAGATCTACCCCTGCCACAACAGCCACACTCCCAGTAAAAGATTTTGATCTCTTCCCCCCTCCCCCCAGTATCAAAACTTCCCTCCATTATTTTAGAAGTTTCATTAAAATAGCAATTTTCCAATGTAGTCTTAAGTACAACAGAGTAAGAATGACTTGGATTATAGAGGGAATCCCATTCACAAGCCAAACCTTTAAAGTGTATTTGTAGATTTCTTACAGTATTTTTCCTCTGTGATAGTACAGAGATGTTGAAAAATACTCAAGTGAAAGATAAAATAAATAATTTTTGTTTAAATAACAAATTGCAAATCGTAGATCAACAAAGCCTTGAAATTTTATTTTCTACAGTCTCCATCTCACGATATTTCTGGTACTTACATTGCACCCCTATTTATAAGGGCATCTCAGCTTTTCAGAAAAGGCAGAGAAAATAAGATGCTTTCCTTATACAAATCTTTACTGCTTGAAGAAAGCATCTCCCAGATACTAAAAGACTGAAGTAGTACCCAGAAATAGCATAAACAGTAGATCAAGCCACCTGGCTTAACGCAGGATTTCCCGGCAAGTTCAAGCTGTTCACAGTTTTTCCCGCAATTACATTAAGTGAGCTATATTCTGTGCTATGTCCCCATGCCCTGGCAAGAAGCCTACCCTCTGTTCACATTAGGGTACAGTGTGAAAACTACAGAAAGTGTCACACCACTGCTCAGAGCAGTGGTGCTTCAGCCTGGGTATTAAAAAAATATGCTATGCTGCATTAAGAGGAGGATCAAAGATCTGAAGGAAAGATCATTTAATCCCCTTCTTCCTCTCCTCGGCACCTCTTTGGCTCAGCTTGTAGGAGCATTGAAGGGTACAGAAGGTTACTTGAAGGAACCTACATCCATCATTATTCCCCAAATGGTCTGCCTTCCCAAAAGTGCGATTTTGGAATCTACTCTCCAACTCAAGCATAGACATGTCAGCAAAGGTGAGCACAAATCCAAGCCCCATAATGCTTACAAGGATCTGTAAGGACAGCTTCTATCAATCAAGCTGTTTTTCTTAGCTAGCTGATATTTACTGTACTAAGAACACAGAAAATAGGCAGGTAGGGCTGCAGACAGAGAGCTAGAAGAGACTTCGATCACTGCAGTGCAAGTGCATTCTTGCATATGGTGTAAAGAATCCACCAACATTTAAGGGGGGGTGGGGGGGAAGCTATTTACTGCTGCACAAAACTGTTATCCAAGCTTTAAGGACTCCGGAGGTTAGGGGACACACACACACACAGACGCGCGCACACACAGACACAGACACACAGACACAGACACACAGACACAGACACACAGACACAGACACACAGACGCGCGCGCACACAGACGCGCGCGCACACAGACGCGCGCGCACACAGACGCGCGCGCACTACAGAAAGCATTGTTACAGAATTGGGCTTGATGAGAACTTCTCATATGGCAAGACGCACTGTATTTGAATTATTTTGACTCAAAAAGCAGTTATTTTTTCAAGATGGACAGCTGCCACATAAAGGAAATACAAGCCAAAGATTGCAAAGCTGAAGGAAAAATATTAAATGGCATTTAACGCAGATAGTTAAAAAAAATGCTTCCTGAGAAAGGTTTAAAATGCACCCTATTTGAAAAAACTGCTAGTTCAATCAATTAAAAATGTTAATAAAACTTCTATGGTCAAATCAACCTTTGTTATAATGTCAGCCATATCAATAATATTACAAAAGATCTGATGCATTCTGCTGTCAGTCAGTTATTCTTGGTCATATTAAGTTTTACTCATCATGCTGCAGACTCTACCTCCCTAACCCAGAGGGAAGAGAATTAAAAGGTCACATCTTAGCCAATAAAATGTATTTATCTGTTCTGTGGGGGAAAACATATCTTTAATCAGTCATCCAAACATGACAACAGAGTACCCAGAAGGTTGCGTGCCGCTGCACATCAACACACATCTTTAGCTAGGAAATGAAAAATATCAAACCAATGAAGGTATGAAAGAGAAACTCAAAGGCCTGTCAAAAAGATTACAAAATTAAGGATGAGTTCTGCATTCAGCAAATAGATGATATAAACATAGCAGAAAAGTACCGCTGGAAGCAAGATTCAGACAGCACACACTGGAATCTTAAGTACTAAGGCAAAACACTTTGTATATTTTCTATGTCTATCTATACTTCAAGTCTAAGTGGCTCTCCTTTTATTTATCCTTTTTTAATAAAAATACTTCAAAATACTAAAAGTAAAAAGTAATATCCTGCTATCAATTTCTGGATTCTTTTAATCTTGATATTTGATTTATCCTCCATTCTTTCAGCCTCAGCAATCAAAGTGTTCCAGGAAAAAAGTCTCTATGGAAAATGAGGAATTAAGAAAAGACTCCCTAGACTGTATAGTCTGCTCATCTATTCTACCGCACATAAAGACAAACCTAGGGTGCCTTGGAGGATCAAAAAATAACACCAGCATGTTAAGAAAATGCATTTACCCATGTTCCTCCCAAGATACATATAGCACACATATCCAAGAATTTTAACAAGTGTAGAATACTTTTTTTCCCTCCCCACTAGAATTACTACAGTTAGAATATCCAACTGCTCTTTTCTACCTTGGAAAAACTTTGCCCCACAGTGGTGTTTCATCTGCTCAATGGACAGGTTCATATACAACTTCACCAGAACAAGCTTGATAACCTGGCCAATCAGGAGTCACTTCAAATGCCGAAGCATAAAGAGTTTTAAGACTTGAACTGAGAACCAAGATAGGATGACAAGAGCAGGCTAATACAGAATGACGATAACTTCCAGTGAGCATAAAGCGTTGGAAGCTAAAGTTATCTGAATACAAGGGAAAGAAACGTTCAAGAAAATGAAGCATAGGCATTCCTATTTACATTGATTTGTATTCTCTGTTGTTGTTTTGGGTTTTTCCTTCCTTTTTCTCCTTTCTCTTTAAGAGATTAGTTCATGCTATATAGCTCTCTCCCAAAAGCTGGAAAAAAACACTGCTTCCAAAATAAAGGATAAATAATAAAACCTGACCCTTACATTCTTGAAAATTTGTTAAGAGGATTTCTAGAGATACAAATGAAATGACAAATATCCTGGCCCATGGGCATGGGTTTGTAATCCTTCCTTTGAAAAGCTGGTACATAAAATCTACTGATTGTTTGCACTTATTTTTGTTCTGGTGAATCAGGTCATTATATTTCCACTACTTCCTATGTTTAGGTAAAATTTATTTTTTATTTTCTAATTATTTAGACAAAAAAAAGATCCAGCTTAACCAACAGAATTAGAAAGAAACTAAGTGCATACAACTGAAAAATGGGGGCACCATACTTGCATTAAACTTTTAATCAAGTAGACGTGCATCAAAGAATTAAAATTGCAAGAACTTAAAACAACTGCGTGGAATCTCACCTGCCAGTGTCACATAAAAGCAGCTTCCAATGTTGCTATGTTTAGCCATCACACATTGATTTTTAGCACCCATCTAAGACTCTGCCATCCTGCGTCTTTACATTTTTCTGTTTCCCTTCCAACTACAAGTACTCCTCAGAAATGGTATTACTTGTTCTGCCACAGGCTGTCTCAACATTTTACTCATAATTTAGAATATTTTCTTAGGCAATTGTTTCCTGAATCTTGTTGCTACTGAATTAAGCATAAGCTTTGTCACTGAATCAAAAACAAGAGGCAGCAGTGTGCCTTCGTGGCCAAGAAAGCAAATGGTATCTTAGGCAGCATCAACATAAGCATTGTCAGCAAATGAATGAGGTGATGCTACCCCCCTACTCAGCCTGGCAAGGCCACATTTGCAGTGCTGTGTCCCCCAGTACAGGGGAGACAAGGAGCTCTGGATGTCCAGCAGATGGCTACTAAGATGATTAAGGGACTGGAGAATCTCTCCTGTGAGGAGAGGCTGAGCAAGCTGGGCTTGTTCAGTCTAGAGAAAAAAAAAAAAAAAAGAAAATGGATCTTAACTCATAAAAGCTTCTGAAGGGCATTCAGACAGCTACAAACTGAAACACAAGAAATGCTATTTGAACATGAGCAGAAAAAACTTGACTGTGAGAGTAACTGAGCACAGAGTTTACTCAAAGAAGCTGGAGAGTCTCCTTGCTTGGATATTTTCAAATGGCATCTGGACACAAAGCTGGACAATATGCTGTAAGCGATCCTGCTTGAGCAGGCAACTTGCACTACATGATCTGCAGAGGTCTTTTCTAACCTCAACAATTCCATGATCCAACTCCCCACACAGGCCCTCTGAGGATTACTGAGAGAATGAGACATTATGACACAGGAACACAAGCATCTCAACTTCACCCTGCCGATACATCAAGACTCAAATCCCTGAAGCATGCAAGCATGCGCTTGATTGCTGTTGAAGTCTGTGGGTTCTCGGCACAGGCTCGAGTGCTTTTGGAAGAGCTTTCTGAAAAATCTACTACAAGTTATTAATTACTAATTTCTCCTGAAGCAGAAGTATCCTCTGCTCTTCAGATGTTACGCTTTCTGCAACAGTAGAATTCTCAGCAGTTGGTAGGAAGTACCCAACACTGTGGCTAACTGCTCAAAAGCTGATTATGCTGCCACTACCATTTAAAGAAAGATTTCAATATAGAGAAATAATCACTTAAACTATTTTTGTTCACCTTTTACAGTCAGGAACCATTCATTTGCAGTAAATATTAAATCTCTGAGACAAAGGAAAATGAATGTTAAGCTCAAAATAATTTTTGCCATTCAATTTGCCTCCTAGTCCCATGCGCAGAAGGCCAATTGCCAGCAGTGACTGCAGCACTGGTTGCAAGCATGGGATTTATATTGGCACTCTTGTTAGAGCTGAGGTAATTTTAAAAGAATGCCAGTATGCATTTACATTTCAAACTTTATTGCCCTGCATTAAGAAGAGAAAGAATGCCTGCTATTGTAATCTAGAAATATTTACAAAAACTTTGGTAGCTGATTTTAATCCTAAAGAATTGAAATCAAAACATCTCCTTACAGTTTGTTGCTATTATAAGTAAAATAATAATTAGAAGACATTAAATTTAGGCATTTAAAGAAAACATTAGAGCCCTTAGAAGAGAAATGCAACCACTCTTCAGTCTAGACCAAGTTTAAAGCTATTAAGTTCAAGCAATCGCATGTGGACAGCTTTGCAAGCTACAGAGCTGCAAATTTGCCCACTCCCAACATCCAAGCTTTTCAAAATCCAGCTTCATCTGAACTTTTGAGTTCCTACCATGGAGAAACACAAAAGGATGAATATCTCAAGCAAAGGATGTCTATACCAGTTACAGAACTTTAATGCTAAATCAACTGCCACACTCTCCTGCTCACACATTGTCTTAAAATGGGCAAAGGGAAATTCAGTGCAGCCTATTTTCAAGTAATCTTTATTTCTCTTTAAAGAATGGAAGGATGAAAAATGTGCTTTTGGCCATTTGGCAGCAGCCTTTTTCTCACAACATAGGGGATCTTTCAAAATCACCTCGGTATGTTTGTTCCATGAAAGCTTTCCAAAATTATCCCTAACAGACATGTACTGTACTCTTATATAATCCCAGTGAAAAACTGCAAAAGCTGAGCAGAATAAAGCAGCAAAGATGGAATCACATGGGGAAGTAAAGATGTAATTTACTCTTAGATTCACAAAGAGCAAGCAAAAGAAGAGGGGAAAAAAAGAAAAGACCAAGTTTCCTCATTTCTTCTTATATTAAGCCAATTTCGGAACACAGAAGTAACAGCATTAATGATGAAAATAGATCCCACCATTTCCACTATAATAACAATTCTAAAAGCAAATTAATCATATTCCAGAAGGTATAATTTACCATGTGAAATTTATAATAGTTATCAAAATCAAGTTGGATAGCAGTGCTTTTCAGTCACCGTTTTCTCAAATAAGGCTTCCAAAAAATGCCAGTTTGAGATGGCATAACCTGTCCCCTGGCTACAAGCATGATAACACCAACTCATTTTAAGCTGTCCAAAACGGGGCTGTGAAAGGGCGTTATCTTTCAACCTCTACAAAACGTTCCTCCAAACTGAAATGGCTATCAAGAGGTAAAGGACTCCATATCATGTTTCTGGCCCCCACAACTGCTAGCATTCCCTATAAAAATTTTTGACAGTTACTCATATACGTTTGCCTCATCTTATGAATCTTCCCTACCTGAAAACATCAGAACAAAACAATCTGTGAAGCTTTCACATAATGAGAATTTTTACAAAGTATGTGAAAAACATTCTATTACTCATTATCTATGTGATAAAATACACTTAAAAATTAAGGTCAGGTAATAATTGGTATAATGTGGAGCTCTAGTGGTAGTGGGGAAGTAAAGCAGCATATAACCCAAATGTGAAACAGAAGAGACAGACCTTCAGCCTGAAAGCAAAAAGTGAAAATATAACAATAAATGAACTTAAGTAATGATTATTAAAAATGATACAGTTGAAAGCAAACTCAATGGTGTTTCAGGCTCACTGCTTAGATCATTGCATACAACTTGATAAACAACCCTCATTTTTAGTGCACACGCTTAAATCTTAGTATTTATTCAGGTTAAGCAGTTAGGCAACTCTCCCAAAAAGCACGCTCATGCTAGCTTTTAAATGACAAAAATACATATAATTCAGAAGAACATCTGCATTTCTCACGATTACTAGAGGAGAGATGAGTAACTCTAAGCCTTCTTTTAAGTCAACAAATATATAGCCCTTTTCACACTAGCCACGGTAATAACAGTAATAACTATTTCAGCCTGTAAAGTACTCTGCTCTTAGTTGCATTACCAGTAAAATACCAACAGCTGTTGTTGGGAGTTACCAAACATTATCATTAGCTTAATTCTTATTGACTGTCAGTATTCCACCAGTGAAGATGAGATTTTCCTAATACAGAATGGCAGGATGCATAAAGTATCCTCTATGTCCATTGTTCTTCATCAAACAGAGGATACTAGAATTACTGCAAGGAAATCATTAGCATTACTTTTTAAAATATCCTTTTAAACTTGGGGACATTCTAGCAGAAATTCATATAGCTAAAACAGTGAGCACTTACTTGACTGTTAACAAAATGATGAAAAGCATACAGCACAGTACTATATTATTTGTGTGTACAAATAACTGACGCCAGTATTGCAGGGCCCATTTTCAAAGTCAAGCAACATCATTGGCTATGGAAATAGGACCAGCTTTG
>JAUBOD010000750.1:1013621-1024721 GCA_032353885.1 Nothura maculosa
TGATTTTTCTGATGGAGACACATTCATCCATGTCACAGCTAGTGAAATTAGCTCAGACTGGATGAGACTGGTCTATAAAATCAGAGCAGCAAGGTAAATTAAATACAATCTGATTGAATCTAGCACAAGATCTGTTAGTGTATGTGAAAATGTAATACAGGTTGGTTTACCTGTTGCAAAATTCTCTAGTCACTTCCACCAGAACAGAGTTACACTGCTGTACTCCCTTCTGCTCAGTTGCTGGATACCCTCAAGCAGACAACCTGTGGCTTTGCAATATGCTTACCCTCCCTACACACAATAAACTAGAAAGAAAACACGTCCAACTCTCTCTAGCTGCTTATCTGCCTTTCCACAAGCAGAAGGCAGAGAGAATCCAGGACATGTGTGTGTCCTCGTGCCAGGGAGCCTGCTTCGTATTTTGTAGCCATGATGATGCCAGAGCTAAGGCAGCATCTACTTAGAATCATAGCTAAGACTGAAAACAGATTTATACAGCACTTATGAGCATGCTATTAGTGCAATGAGAAAACTGCTTTTCGTTTCTTTTTTTTTTTTTCCTCCTAAAAACTCACACTATTTTGTTGATTTTTCATTGGTTAGGATTTATTATTTTTGAATTACACGAATAACAAAGGGGTCTAAGGAGTTCAATTCCTGCTCCAGGAGTAAAACAGATGGCTGTTCACATGAGCAAACAGTAATTTATCTGCTTGCAGGCAGGAACTGTGTCTCAAACATTGCTGGTCACAGTTAAGGTGATACATCACGTAAGTTCAGGTTACAAAATACTTCAAGTGTTTAAAACGTCTGTTCTGTATCTGCTAGCTACAATTAAGCATCTAGAAGCAAGAAGTGTACCCCAGATATATTGAGCTGACCATTAACACATGCAGGTGGGGTATAAGAGATCGCAGATCTGCGGCAGTCAAGCTTAACACAGTAGCAAAGAAGGAAGAGAATTTTGAATAAGGTCTGCTGAAGTGCTCACACAGAGACCAAAGGCAACCGAGCTCCCCACCAGGAGGGCAGTGCTCTCACTTTGAAGATTCAAATCTCTGAGTGCCACATTGCAGCAGAGCTCATGGACAACCAGGCCAAAGGTATTGACACAAGATGCTACTGTTTGCATTTCATGGGTCTGTGTTTGAAGATGTGGATGGTGTTTGCAGATAACAATTTTCCACCAGACAGAGCTAGTGTCTGGCGTTCTTTCCATATTTTTATGTCTACAGTGTGCCGTATTCTGGCTGACCAATCCACAAACAGATTTCTTTACCAGATACAGCATAAACTTGTGATTAGAAATATGCAAGAATGGAACAGTAAAAAATTAGCATTCATCTGCAAAAACTATGCCACGCTCAGCTTACAAACTATTTCATAGAAACAATCAAGAAAGACAGAAGATACAGAACAAAAACAAGTAAAATTGGAGTTTGTAACTCTGCTTTGGAACTGAGGTAAAATACAGAAGGAGAGAAGTTTGAATAACTAGTAATGTTCATACATAGTCTAAAATGGACTTAAACCTTCTATTCCAAATGTTTCTGCTTTCAAATTGAGCTTACATATTATTCATTATGCATAGGCTTGAATTGCATTTTCAGTCAACTGCTTCCTCCATTCTTCTCACTCTTAGTCAGGTCAGGTTCTAAATTACAATGTATCTTATGCCATAAATCAGATTTTTCCTCAGCCTTTGTACATTTAAGTAAGTAAGCTGTGGAGTGGAACCAGAGTTTGGCACTTCCGTGATTTGCCTCACCTCTCAGTTCTCTGTCATTCTGTTTGTCGGATGAGCAGCTCACATTACCAGCCAAGATAGCACAGAATCACCAAAAAAATGAAAAGCTATTTCACTGTTTTGTGGAGAAAAAAAAAAAGAGCTATAAAAGTGTTTCATTTGCAAATACCCAAATTGATTGCTTTCTGTCACTTTAAATATAGCATAAGCATATTAAAGTACAGTATATATGATGTAGCACATTAATATACTTAGCAGATGGATAACACTTGCCCATGACTTAATACTTAGATACAGTCATTTCACATCTACTGTACAAACACTTCATATATTTGGATCTTTAAGTTAGACTTATCTTCAGACTAGTGGCAAGTGAGTCACATGAGCATAGGATTTAGTTTATTAGTTCCATAACCCTACTGGTATTTTGGCAAACCCGATTAGAAGAAAAAACTTGCATCTGGATTTTAATACATTTCACAGGATTTCCTTTTTCAACATGATGAAACCAGTTCTCCTAAACTTACAAACTGGCTGATTAAAGACAAGATTCAGAATCACTATATCATTTTTTACTCAAATTCATGAGCAGCGTTCATATGAATGTATTACAAAACACTCCATAACAGATAAATTTACTCTCTTAGATATTTCATAGATTCAAATATTTGCTTTAAGATGCAGCTGATGCTTGGGAAGTTCTGGCAAGAGATTACTGAGTGGAGAACTATAATCGGAAATAGAATGAGGAGACCAGATTTGAGAATCTCATCCTGAAAAAGACTTTCTTGCTCTGAATCCAGGCCAATTAGTATCCCTTGGTTCCCTGGTTTATTTATTTGTATATAAATAAACATCACTGGAATTCATGAGTCTTTGCAAAAGACTATGAGGACAAGGTTTCTATTAAAAAGTCTTCACTTAACACATAACTTTACTCACATGAAAAGTATGATTCAAATCAACAGGATTATTCACATAAGTAAACATTCACATGAGCTGGAGTATCTGAAGGATCTAGAAATACTCAGTTGAATCAAGATGAAGGATCCAATGTAAAAAGCAAATGTTATAGGGAAACATAGCAGGGAAATTTTCTACACCTTGTTATCTTCTTCTTTTTTTTTTTAATTCTATGATTGTTTCTTCCTATCTTTTGTGCATGTGTGTTTGTGAGAGAGAGAGAGGTCATTACTAAAAAAGTTCTTTTAAGCAGAAACAGTTAGACTTAAGGAACAATTTTATTTCTTAAAATAATGATTAAAAGAAAGAGTAGACTCTTGGGAGATCATATAGGAAACCACCTCTGAAAAAGGCAATAGTAACTTTGAGGTATTTTTTGTGCAATGCAAAAACAAAAGTTCCTAGAAATGTAATTATAAAGAGCACAGGGCCTGGGCAGTCACACTCTTCTGGCAGGCATTATAATCCAGATAATTAACATCTCCCTGAGCATTGCCAAAGACACTATCCATCCTCACGATGGATTCAACCTGCCTGCTATTACCTACAGACACTGAGGCAAAGATGAGGAGGATACTCTGGGACAAACAATTAGGAATTAGAAAAGGCAGGAGACAGAAGAAGTATATATGATTACCAAATTGAAAGGCCAGGAAGGAAGTGAAAAAAAAGATTACTGTATGAATTTTAATAGAGTGAGGGCATTAGCAGGAACCTTGGTTACAGTGGATGGGGTCTTCTAAATCACCTAAAGAGAAATTAAGTTTGCAGGGTCCGTGGGTCTTGTTTGTTTGTTTTATATAACTTTATTCCAATAAATTTATGTGGAATAAAGTATCTTCTACAATCACTGCATGTTCAGATATCAGTGCTTCATTTCAAACTGGCCTCCATAACTCTGCTGAGGGCTCTCTTTCTGTCCAATTACTATGATAATAACAAGTGAAAATCCTTATCGGGATGTCCAGCACCCTTAATTACCTTCATTTTTCCTGCTTGATGCTATCAATGATTCCTCATGCTCTTGAGCTTTTCATTTGAGCTTGCCAGATCTGAAACAGGCAGACGATGGAGGTTCTGAAGACTCTCTTTTTTCAGTCATTTCTTCAATACCTCATTATTTCATTGAGGTCTGGGCACAGAGGTCTGCAGACTCACCACTACCTCCCAGGAAATCATATCTGAGGAAAAAGAGCAGCATCATTCAATCAATCATTAAAAACCCAGTAGCTCAAGCACCAGCAGTCTGTCATAACTCCAGAAGCTGTTGCATCTGGAAGGAAAAAAAATAAGAACTGGTTTCATTTTAGATTTGTTTTCCTATTTTGTAGGATTTAACAATACTATGACATAAATTAAATGACATTATTTTTATAAAGGATGATCGACTTAGGGTAATTTTATCCTATGCTTCTGAAGAATTCAGCCACTGTTGCAGAGAAACTCAGGGTAAAATCCAACTTTGAACAGATCATACTTGAGTTCCACTCAAATCTCAATTACTTCTTAGAGATTTTGGCTTCCCAAATCCTTAATTTGAGTACTTCTATCAAAGTTAATTCCTTCTCAAGGTGTTAAAGAAGTTACAATTTCAAAATACTATGCCATTAAGAGACTAAGATTTTAATCTACTTCTGAAAGATATGAACAAAGTTTTCTGTAAAACTATGATTTGCTTTTATAAGTCCTCCAAATAAAAAAGATTTCTCCTCATACTGCTCAAATCAGCATCAGGAACATAGTAACTATTTACTGAAGAAATGTCCACCTACATCACAGCCCAGATAGGAAAACAACAAATCTGCAGTATAACTAATCCTTATTGTTCTCTCTGGTGCAGAACAGGGAATATTGACAAGTGTTCCATAAGTATATGACAAAAAGTGTGCAACAGAGTTACATACTTTTGTGAGGCAATGAAGAAATGTGTCCTATAGATTTAGCTTATTTCAAACCTGTTCTGAGGAGAGAAGATCCTGATCTTCTCATTTTTTTTATCCCTACTGAACAGGCAGCTGTCAGGCAGCTATTCCCTCTCCATGCTGCACTTGAAGCTGCTGTGAGTGCTGCAGACCTGGAAGGCATGAAGCAGTCTTGCCATAGCTCCCGTCTTTTGACTCACTAACCTCCACTTTCTCTCTCTATTAGAAAGTAGGGAAAACAGAAAGTAGAAAAATTTCTACTTTCTATTAGAAAGTTGAAAAAAAATCTCGATGCCTGTAGGGCTGTGCAATAGGAATGACTACAAAAGCTATTGAAAGGGCAGTTTGTAAGGCACAGGATGGTCAGCTACCGAGTTGTCTCCAAGAATCAGGGTTGGAGTTCTCTCCTCGACATCTCTCCATCACTAAATAATGCTGTGACCTCTTCTATGTGAAGTTCTCACAGAAGGAGGGGGTAAAATATTGAAATATATTGATAAAAATTATGTCCTCATCATGAAAATTATAGAATTTGTGTGTCACTGAGCACGGCCTCTGAAGAGTAGTGGAGCTCAAGGAATCTGAGAGTCAGTAAAGAATTTGAAACCTGGCTCACAAAAGCTTAGGACACTTTTACTTTTCACAAGAACAGAGATAAAGGAGGTCAATCAGGAGACACTATCAGGTAAGGAATCCATAGATCTCCCACAGATTTCACAAATGTTTCTGTGATGAAGTATAATAAAATGACACGGCTGCTTGGGATTACAAGTCCCAGCATCACGTCTGCATCATCTCGACTCTGTCAGGCCTCCAGCTGCCAGAACCTTTACTGCATCTTTCAGAGGCACAGATTCTTCAAATTACTATCACAGGCTTGTTGGAGCTGTGATATTCTTTAGACTAGATTTGTTATCTTTTATGTCAATGGCAAAGTCAAGCCCTTGTGTCTTTCCTATTTGCCATCCCCGTAAGAAAATTTCAGTGATTGATAGTAACGAGTGCTGACATTGCAGAAGGCACTATGGTCCAGAGGCATATATGGGGAAGGGGGATGTGTGTTATGGCCTTCGTAGCTGAGGGCAATGCTTTTAACAATTCTTTATCTATGGAACATAGACGAGATTGAAAGAAAAGGTGGGCCAGGACCTGATGGTCGGGGGCTAATAAAGCAGAAAAGGTCTATCTTGGTAATGCACAACACTTAGCGTTTATGTACACCATGACTGAGAGGATGCAGGAATTTTCTAGCATTTGCTTTGCCAGCTAATTGTGTGATGGAATGAAGCCTTCTTATTTGGCTCGACAGATGTCCAGGTCTGGAGGGCTGCCTTTCAAATACGAGGAGGCTATGGAGGCTATCCTGTGCATGGTGCTGGGAATGGCTTGTGGCAGGAAAATGCAGAATATACTCAAGGAAAAATATTTTATACCTGGAGCATTTGTTCTGAGTTGGTTAAAGAATTAAAAGATTTATCTTTCTAACTGTTTCTGGTTAAGGATGACTAGGATCTAAAATTAAAGTAATCCCTGTGTTACAGGAGAGAATCAAATCCCAGTGGCTTTGGGAGCAACATTCCCCCGGTGGGGTAAGAAAGGGAATGTTTTTGATCATTGCAGCTGAAGTATTTTCTGCTTGATATAGAAAGCCAGGTGGGTGAGCAGATATGCAGAGTGCAGAAAAGCTCTCTGGAGAGTGATCTGCTATGGTTGAGGTTTGCTCTCCTGGAAAGGAAAAATTGTTTGGGGAGCAAGTCTTCTCCCAGGGTGTTTCTAGTGTGTCTGTTTTCTGACGCACACCTACCCAGAATCAGCTTTCTAGTGGTTTTTGCCTGACATCAAGTTTAAATGAATGGGTAGAATGATTTGTATATAATTCTTCATTATTACTGAATATGGACTTCTATATATTTAAGAATCTTTTGCTCTTAATTTTCTGTTTCTTCTTTCTGTGGAGGATGCTTTGGTTTTACTGTATTTTTCTGTACTTTTCTGTCCTCTGTAAGTGTTTGAGACATTAAATATAAAAGTGCTTTGATATCAGCTGGAGCACAGCTGAGGATTAAGTCTGCCCCTCAATGCTCTGTCTGCTGCTGTCATGTGTAAATCCTACGTAGCAATTGCTCTCCTCCACAGAATTCAGCCATCGCCTACATGAAGCATAGCAGATGCTTAGCAAAACAGATTTGGAAGGAAGTGAAGATACCTTTTCCAATGAAGTTTGTGATGGTTATAAAAGCCGGCATCAGAACCACTCTCCTCAGGAAGCCAGCACACAGGCATCTGTAACTCACAAAATATGTCCTGGAATTTTAATGGATGTAAGGAAGTGCCTGTCAGCTTTCTGCCACATGGGAAAAGATGGTACCTTCAGCATGCTCAAAAGTGAGCCTGTTAGACTGGCAAAGTGGCTGAGAGGCCTCATGGGAACTACAGAGAGGCTCTTGGGAAATGCCCAGGGCGAGGATAAGGCCAGACTGACCCCAAGTCAACTTAAATCTGACAGCTTCACAATCCTGGCTGACTACAGGCAATACTACATTAGTCTCTAGAATGTAAAAAATAACAAGTTACCAAGACCAAAGCAAACTGGTAGTACTGGTCATCAGAAAAGTAATAAAATTTGGCTGTTAAGATGGGAATCTACTTTCTTCTGGCAATGCTCAAACATTTTGCTGCCAAGGTTTCATCAGCTGTACTATATGGTTTAGTTATTTGAGTCTCCATTAACGTGTATGTTCTGGAACTAATTTTTAGGTGGTTTACCCACAGGAATATCAGTCCATATGCTTAAAATAAAACAGGGGAGATTTTATATATATATATATTTAAACACACACAGAGTGAGAGGGAGAAGGAATATAACTTTTTTTTGGAAGTGATAGCATGCCTGTGTAGGATTACAATGTGTAGAAAATACTCCAAAGTCTTCTTCTCAATCCATGTTTATAGGAAAAGTCCCATATACTTATGAAAGAGTGAGGAGTTCTGAAACCAATACCATAAATCAATAGTAAAACTTCATGAACTACAGCCATGATGTAAAGTTTCCTGGACTGATGTGAAAGTCTGAGGGTCTTTGTAATCTCTTGTTTAGGTAGCTGTGCTGCAGACTATTCATTCCTCAGTGCTCATGATAACCAAACTCCTGTTCTGTTTCTCAGGGGAGCTGCATGTTGCTTTAGCGATTTAATCTAAGGGCTGGTTTGTTTTGTTTTGCACTAGATTCTGATTCGAAAAGATACATGAACAGAGAAATGCAGATAAGCATGGGCAGGTTTACTACTGTAGCCCTCCTTCTACTGCCATTCATACCCTTGGGAGCCAGGGAACATTCAAACAACCAGCTCTACAAAGGCATCTGTCAGAATGTCACTTACTCCAGATCTGAAGCTAATGTATTAATTTCTTTCTGTCAGGAGATGAGACTGATCAAAAATGATCACCCACTATATTTATTTTGACTTTGGGTTATTTCTTCCGTGGTTCCAGTGATTCTTTTCCCCATCTCTCCCAGGTAAAGGTCTGTCTCATCTTCCCTTTAGTTCAAGAACAGTATCTTTCTTTTCAGCAGATTGTGTCTCTCATGAATGAGCTGAACCGCCACACCATCCTAGCTCTGCAGATTTCCGTACAGCTCTTCTCCTGAGCACCCACTGAACACTTCCTAAACACTTCCAGCAAAATCAGTACAAATGTTAGTGATGCTGTCTCTTGACTTGTTTTTGTTTGTAGTTGTATTATGAAAAATCATACCAAGAATGTATGATTCCTTTCTACACAGCATTTATCATAAAGTACAGTGAAGAGAGGGAAGGGATAATGTCAATACAGTGATGGGCTGTCAAAAGCATATGTATCTGCAGTTATCTGCTGGTGGAGGTGAACAGTAGCTCTTTATCATGGGCTACATATACATACTTTTGTCATTACCACAATTCAATGAGATCAATTGGAGGAAATTAAGTTATATGGCTTTAGGGAATGACTCTTACATTTTAATTCACTGATTTAGATCAATAATATATTTATCTACTCTGCTATACTGCCCTTATTTTAATTTTCCACTGACTAACTCTATATATCTGCCTTATGCATTTTTTTCAGAATTTAAGCAACCTATTTTAGCTACCTCTCTGCTGCTCTGAATTTTGTAAGATCCCATTTAAACATATGGGGTCACTGTTCTTTCCCCATGAGCTGTGTATTTAAGTCCCATTAATATTAAATAGGATTTGAGGGAATATAGTGAAGGAGAATAAGCCACTTAAACACCATTTTACACATATTTATTTTATTTCTTTGGCATTTCTCACCTCTCGAAGATACTTTCTTATTTCTCTGTCTGTATAAGCACAGACCTTATCTATATATATATACCTCTTCTAATAAAACTCCCTCCTATCCCATGATTGAGGACTCTCAGGTAGAGGAGATATGTAGCTCCCTACACTGTTTTCACTATAGATTCAAGCAACACTGTTTCTGTATTGAGAGACATAAAATGATTTTCTGAATTGACCTGAGAAGGAACAAACACTTGCCTGAAGCCATACAACGTCCTAAAAGTAATATAAAGACTTTTTCTTATTTGCATTTTTGAACTCTTTAAATATACAAACTCTTCTTTTACAGCATCTTTCAAACTGAAATATTTCACAAATTATGGTTCAAGAAGATTTGCTATGGGCTGCAGGCTGACCAGTCCTGTTGGAACAGATAATTTTATGTAAATTCATTTTGAAAGGAAGTGCTTGGAAATCAATTTCCCTCTCTGTACATATGCAGGACCTCTGATTCAGGGCCACGTGCATGGTGGACAGAAGTAAGAGTTAATATGTGCTGCAAGGAATAGAAAAGAAGTCTTTCTTAAAATAACTGCCTAAGATATGAAGTGCCATTTCTGCATGTATCAGAAACAATGAAGGGCATTGCTTCTTTCCCTGATTGAATTGTATTGCCATCATCAGACAAAGAGCTGTTAAATGAGTCGAAAATCTGTTCTAAGCTAAAGATGTCTCTTCTGTAGTACTAAGTGCTAATGAAGTGAGAAAGAGTATCAGACAGAGGAGGATAGAAGGTCATTTGCAATGCAATTTAATTTAAAAAAAAAAGAAAAAAAAACAGATCTGGGGATATGTTAGCCCTAGCTTAGAAATCTGAAATCTAATGCACTTAGCATTTGAGATTCTGAGGATATTATAAGTTATCATATATGAATTGTGCTTTAATTGCCGTAGATGGCTTCCTAAAATGTCTGTAAATGTAACTTCTGAGCTTGCTCTTATCTGGGCAATATGCTAGCCATAACTTTCTGCTTTGGGAGAGTGTTCCAAGATGTCTCTAGTTTATCCATTACCATTATGTATTTTTTCTCTGCAATGATCTGCTAGTTAATCTTGAACCTGTGATATGAATCTCTAGCTGTACAGGGTCAATTAACCTTTATTTCCCCAGTGAGGAAAAACGTGGCTAGCTGATTGTGCAATGAAGGAACAGTTAAAGAAAATACCATTCCATCTGGAAAAGTTGCAGCAGGAGAGCAAGAGGGAACAAGGACTGTATCATGCAAGGTAGCTCTTAAAAGGTGTGCATAAAAAAGGGGCTGTGTGAGCAATATTCAGTGACTCCAATAATAGCTCCTGTGTTAAGGCGCAAGTTAGCATGTTACTGCTCATTTTCTGCTCTTTTTTCTTTTCTTTTTTTTCCCCCTGTTAACAGTGGTCTTGTGAACACCACAAGGCAAGAGACTTGGCTTGCATTCATTTTTAAACCACCACAGCTGCTTGCTGAGAGGCTGCCCCTGGCTGGTTGGGGTGCTGAGGGCAACTGACTCCGCAGCGGACAGGGCACAAGAAGCATGACCGTCCTCAGCTGCTTGCAGTGAAACCCATGTGAGAAGCAACGTTGTGGTCCATCACCAGTGCCCCTGCACTCGGCCTTGTACCCCGCCTCCGTTGTTCCTCCTAAAGTCAAAAACACCCATCACCAGCACCTCAGTCTTCCTCGTGCAGCTTCTTTAGTGTCATCACTTTGTTTTTAGATTGCTAGTCTTTTCTTTAAGTGTTCAGCTGGGCAGTGTAGCCAGCAGTCTGTAATAATCTCAGAATCAAGTATGTTCCCCTGGTCCTTCTCTGCAAAGAATACATCAATGTGGACAGCTACTGCAAACTACAAGTTTTATGAGTTGGGGATGGCAAGCCAGGATGGTTCCTTTGTGTCAAGAATTACCTTAGAGAAAAAAAAAAGATTTTTTTGGTTACCCAGATTTCCCAAGAGTTTGGAAATATGAACACTATAAGGCTCAAATCATAAGTAGACTGGTAAAAAAGAATTTTTGTGTATGTGTAAGATATTAATAATCTCTTTTAATGAAGACATGCTGGATTCTTGCTTTTGAGTCCTTTGTGTTGGTGGAGCAGGTGCTCGATCCCCTTGGGTTCATCCTCACCGCTGGCAATACCTCAG
>JAUBOD010000750.1:1059275-1091122 GCA_032353885.1 Nothura maculosa
GTGATAGTGGCGTGTAATAGCCAGACATTTTGCACTTAGGGAAGTAACACCGATAACAGGGATCTAGTAGTTCTGTTACTTCTGAGTGATACAGTACATGGTTGACTTGCCAAACTGTAGCAATAATCACTTACTGTGTCCTACCTCCGGAGCTGTCAGTGCTGCCGAAAAAGGCACACCCTTTGCCTTGCTGCATAGCAGACTGGGTCGTGGAACTGATTTATATGGAAAGTAACTTTTTTTAATCTCCTCAACTGAATCAGATTCCTGGCTGAAGTTCAGCAGACAAACACTGCAATATTTACTTATCAGGAGAGAGCAAATCAAGCCAGCAAACAGTAGCTTGGCTAAATGAAGAGCAGGGTTGTCTTACTGGCCACTGTGGGCTTGAAATACCGATCCTGCACTCGGGCTTAGGCTGCTGTAGTTCCACCCTTGCTCTGGTAGTGGTACTAGTAATTACTCAACCACGTTATGACAGAGCTTAAGCAGCTGATCAGATGGAATTGCTGTATTTAACTCCTTTAGCTTTGAATTAATGAATTCCATCTGCCTAAAACGAATAGTAGAAAATGTGTCCCTTGTTATTTCATCTTGAAGAATGACACTCTTGAGGATGTGTCTGAATAAACAAACTGCCTCCATTGATACCTGAATTTACCATCTCTTGGCTAAAAGATATAAAAGATTCAGTTGTTACAATATCTGTCCTATAAAAATATGCTAATAGCTCTTTGATTTTGGAATAAGTTCAAGCCACTAAACTGTTGCATGTGTGAAGGTGGCATAAGAAGGACCCGTAACCAGATTTTGTTGCAGTTCCAAAACTTTTGGCAGCTGCTGTCTGAGAAGTGAGACCTCACTTCTCAGTGAGGAGGAAACTTAAAGGTGCTCAAACTTCACTAGAGTCTTTTTAAACTGTGTTTTTCTGCTGTGGCAGGGGAGAGAACTGAGGCTAATGGGATGGTTTTTCTTGCTTCCTGTGTCTTGATTAGAGTGCTTGAGTTGTAGGCATTCTGCTTGAGCAGTAGGCACGTTAATTTCTTTAGACCATGCACATACTTCCCCTTATGTCAGATCAGGATCTAAAGTCCTTGCTGCCCCAGTTCTGTAGGAGTGTAGGCCATAATCCTGTAATCCAGTAAATCAGATGAGGTGTGGTTGGAGAAAGGGGAAAGCTCAGCAGCTGAGATGCAGAATCAGAATAAAAGGAGGCCGTTACTGCAGGGAAGTGGTCAGTCTCACCGTAGATTGTGCTGTGTTGGAAAAAATCAAGATTGCAGCTGCATTACATGAAAAGAATCAGTATTCTCATCTCCTGGATAAACTGGAGAAGATTCCACTGCATTGATGTGCCTTTTTCCTTTCTTATAGCTTTCTGAAACTTGCCAAAATCACCCAGAAAGGGTTAATGTTTAGTTTTGCAGGTTGGATTCTGTAATGGATACATTCTTTTTTACTCACGGTTTATAAAGGAAGGTTTATTGTTTTAATAGCACATGTGAGAGATCACTTATTTTAAAGGAAATTTTGAACAACTTTTGCATGAGAATAAGAATCTAGGACTTTGCAGGAAAATACTTCCTCAGCTAATGCAAATGTGAATTAATTAATGTGAGTTTGAACCTGTGACAGTGCAGCATTCTAACGTTCAGTGTTCTCCAAGGCCAATGTTCAGTGTTGCAGGGTTTTGAAACTATTGCTATATTGGCTTCAGGAATGGAAAATAGGATAAACAACTACCTCTGCCTAAATACCTCTGTAAATGCACTAATGTTATGGCAAAGCTTCACTTGTTTATCTCATCTTGCTGCGTACCTACAGGAAGGAAGCTGCATTACCTATATTAGGAAGAAAGTTCCTGCTGATGGATGCTGGTGCTTCCATGGAGCGGTTGCAAGGCCATTAATTTATAGCAGCAGAGATGGCCAGTACATTTCAATACCAAACACTGTGTTTACTTTGGAGACTTTTAATATTTTAATCTAGACTAAGATAACAAATCCTTATACAAATGCAGTAGGTATACTTGATAGGAAATTTGAATAGCAAATAGATTACAGCTGGGACTGGTGCTGTTAAGGTGAAAATGTGTGCCACTGACTTGGTAGGTAAATTAGAGCAACAGGGTTGTATAAAACCTTGTCTTCAACCCCCCTCCAAGAAAAAAAAAAGGTGCCTCAACAGTCCCATAAAGTCCTTTCATATGTTAGATGGGGTATTTAAGGAAAAAGCCTAGGAATGTACAAACTGCACTGTTGATACACGTGCATACACAGATGCACATGTAGGAGAAACTAAAATTGCATGTGCATCAAGTGAGTTCTGTAAGTTAAGTTCTTTAAATATAAATGTTTAGATTTAATTCTTGCTTAATTTCTGCTTTGTTTAGTACTGATCAATTCATTTCCACTGTTGTATTTACTTTAGCAGATGGGTCAGCAGTTTTCTGAAATAATTGTAGTATGATAATCTCTTTCTTTGTAAACAAAGATGGCCGTTTTAGTAACAATTTTCATAGATGCTATATTGTCGCTTTGTGGTAGGAATTAAAATGAGACTGCATTAAATCTGCCAAAGTATTAATTAGACATTTTTTTTCCCAATGGTTAAGCAAATGATATCTACTATAGATGTTCAAAATGCATCAGAGTTCCTGTGGCATACTCAGGGCTGCCTGAAGCAGATTACTTAGGATATGAGTGAGAATTGAGGAGCACCAAAATTGCAAAGTGTCAAGAAGAGGGCAGCATACAGGTCAGCTTCACTGCTGACTTGTGCCTTTCCTGCTTGGGGGAGGAATAGGCAGAAAAATATCCGAGATTGTGTTTTCCTCTTCTGAGAAGAGGAATCTGTTAAAGTGCAGTTCTGAAGGTAGAACAAAACCTGATAAATTTAGCTTCTGGTTAGTCTTGATATTTTTTCTTTATGCTTTTTGAATAGTAAAGGACTCACAGATTTTCTTGCTAGTTGTGAGAGTAATGTGTTCATTTTAATAGAATTTTAACATTATAGGAATTCAGTTTAAAAAATCCATCCATGTTTATTTGAAGATCTCTCTTGGAAGTATTGTTTTTGTAGGTATTTTGAAATTAGTATAATTACTTATGCAAATACAGTTAAAGTGGTCCTGCCTTCTGATTCTGTTTTCAGGTGGCATTGATTCTTTACAGCCTGCACAGCTGGGAAGCCAGAAGGCTCCATTTACCAAGCCTGGAGTTGGAACAGCTGCTTCTCCAGCTGCTGTCTCATCAGTGAAGACACCTGCTCCAGGCCGTGCAGGAGAGTCAAAGTCTGCACCCCCGGCTACCCAGGCACCAGAGTCAGCTCTTCAGGAAGGTACTAAAAGGGAATGGGGAAGTTGCGATGCAGAAGTCTCTATTGGTGTTTTTGAGGCTTTACAGCACTTCTGCACTTGTCTGAAGTACATCTTTTGTATCTTCTCAGCTTGCCTTAGTGTTCCTTGTTTGAACCTCCTCGTTTTTTTTCTCTCTTAGCTCTTCTATTTGCTTTCCTTGGCCTGTTTGTCCTTAGGTTGTCTGTTGTGTTGGCACTCTAACATGTCTTTCCTTTAAAAGCCCGTCTTTTAGTTCTCTTATTTTTTATAAAGCTTTTTATTGAAACTTCTTGGAAGATGCTCTTGATATCTATGTATTGCAAATTGGAGGTAGACTAGCAGTTTGCTTGTGCTAGCGCTTGTTAAAGGAACTAGCCTTGAATACTGAATTCAAGCTGATTGAGTTATGGTTTTGTTTGTTATTCTAAACTCGCATAGAAGTATTCCTTTGGTTCTGAGCAGAATTTCCTTGTACTCTAGAGGTTCTTGTGAGAGGCTTGTCTTGCTTAGTCTTCTGAAGAAATAGCATAACTGTTCTAAATGACAAAAAGGATTTTTGTTGTTTAACTGTACCTGCCATAATGTCATATTGCTCTATAGTATGTGAACATTTGATACCTTAAACACAGATCATCACAGTTCCTGGTAACTCTTCACTGAATTTTTAGCTATTGCTAGCTGCAAGTGTTATAGTGCAATGCAGTTCAATTACTCCCCTTTAAGACTAGGAATATACGTATGTCAGGAATCTATAGATCAAGTCAGAAATCTGTGTGGATCTAATTCTGTTTACATTAATGACTAGCAAATCATATCATGTTGTCATATTTCTTTCCCCTCACAACAATGGAGCTCCGTCACATTCTTCAGTAGCTCTCCCAGGTCTGAGAGAAGCTACGTCCCCTTCAGCCATGGTCTGGCTTGGGCCATAGAATGGAGAATTCTTAGCAGATGCATCTTGGAGTCGTAATAAAAGATGAGAGTATCTTGTCACTTGAGTTGGTGCTGCCTTTGATCAGAGCACAGAAACGAGCACTCTGTGCCTTGGGGGCATCTGTGGTGGTTCTGCGTCATTGTCGTATCCCAGGGAGGCTTCGCTGCCTGAGCCTCCTCTCAGAGTGCCTGGGCAAGTGGAGCACTGCCAGTGTCTTCCTGCACCAAGCTCTGTGTGACAGTTACAGCTTCCCAAGAAACTGGGATATTGTCTTGCTCTTTGTTGCCATGTTACTTGCATTGTTTGAATAGATGCCCTTCATCCTGAGCCTTTTAATTGCTTCAAGTGAAATTGAACTTCCTGGATTCAGTATTTTTTTTTTCTTTTAGGTCAAGGAACTAACAATATTTTAGCCTATATTTAGAGAGGGGAAAGAGAAATTACTATAGCATATTCAAAATGGATTATTACTCCTTATGAGACTCCTCTGTAGTACTTAATGGTGTTAAAATAAAGAGTTCTAGTCTAATGGTGACACAGTGTTTCTATTGGAAAAAATCCCAAATTGTTACTTTGAGTTTCAAAGAGATTATTTTCTTCTTACAACAGTCTCTTATATTGCTATGTTGGAAACAATGGGCACTTTCATCTTTTTGGGATGCCTTTGTAAGACTGCAAGTTAGATATAGAAATCCTTTCTAAATCTATCCTGTGACAAGAGAAATTTAAGATTTCATGCTTCAATTTAACCAGTAATCTTGCATATTAGTTATAAGCTTTGCATTTAAAAATGGTGTGTTTATTGCTGTTGTGTATTGCTTCAATTTGTTTAGGGTATTGTAAAAATACATACGCACTGATTAGTAGCTGTCAGCAGACATTAAAAGTGGACAGTATATTCAAGTGTTTAAATATGGATCTATGAGTCTCAGTTTACTCACTAGTTTTAAAATAATACCAAACAAGTTTTCAAGTTTACTTACCTTAAATTTTATTGAGTATTTGCACTCTTACAAATTGGAACAACAGTGTATTTCATTACTTTCTACCAAAGTTCAGAATTCCAGAAAAGTGACTCTTTCTACTTTAAAAGGTACAGGAAGGAAAGCTTGATTGTGTATATGAATGTATGTGTATGTATGTGTGTGTATTTGTATGTACACACCTGGCTTTATGAAAGTATTTTATAATTTATAACAAGTATATACATGTAAATGTGCATATATGTCACTTTTGCTAATTCTATGTGCTTCTAATACCTAATCCAACTAACCCGCTAAAAACTACATTTGGTGTATTTGTTGAAGTTTCATGTCTACGTATCAAGGTAGTCTAGTAGTCTAGGACTCTAGGGTTAATTATTTGCATGTTGGGATTTTCTCTGGAATGCATAAATTCTCTCACTTTTAATGCAGTAATTTGTGAGTTTTGTTTCTCATCTTTCCTGTCTGTCTGACTCTTATGTTTGTGCTTTCCACTTCACAGGCATGCAGTATGGTGGATATGTTAATAACCAAGCTAGCTCTGCACCAGCTCCCTTGTCATCAAGTTCAGATGATGAGGAAGAGGATGAGGAGGATGAGGAAGCAGGTTGGCTTTAGCTTTACACCAGTATCTTGTTCTTTTTCTACCAAAATTTTGTTCCGCATTTCAGTCCCCTGAAATAGTGTTTTTTTGGTTTTTTTTTAATGTCAAAAGGTCACTCTGACTCTTCATGTGTAAGGTTAACTGGAAAATTCCCATCTGTGCTGGGAATGCAAAAAGGCATTCGTTAGTGGTCAGAAAGCAATCTTTTTGGTCACATGAATTTCGGACACTTTATGTATCTAATAAAGTAATCATGGCTTGTAATCACGGCGCTTTCTGTTTTCGGATATGCAGTAGTTTTGAACTCTTAACTGAAAATGTTTGGCTGTTGGAGCTTAGACTAATAATTACTTATGCTCAGCAATGAAACATCTACACGCCATTTGTATTTTCTGGTTTCTTATCCTCTGTTCAGGGACATTTACAATTCGGATAGTGAAGTAAATATGGGAAGGCCATTAATGTGCTTTTTAAAGCAGTAAATTAATCTGTGCTGCTTTTGTTTTCATTTCCTAAGTCATGTCTGTGTAGTTCAGGCACATCAGATCAATTTTAGCTTGCTTGCCTTGTGGTAATCTTGAAAAGTTTATTTACATCTTAAAAGACTTTATTTTATGAAGGCAAGAAGCTGCTTATGTTTTTGACTGCAAGATTCTGTCTGTACTTTCAGACTTGCTGGTTTTTGAAATTAGTTTCATATTTCTACTACTGAAATAGAGACTTTTTTCTTCTGAAATCAGTGTCTTCACAACCTATGTATGATATAGTAATATAAAAAGCCTTCTGAAATTAAATGTTAGACTTTAGTTTTGTTACTACACAGAAGTAAATACTGTGATAGTACACTACCTGCATTGTACTGATGCTTCACTCCAGCTTGTGTGTGTTGCCTTTGAGTATTTATATGTGAGAACAAAATTTTATAATTGTTCCTTCAATTTATTTTTGTTTTATAACTTGTGTGAAAAATTGATGCCTTGTAATTCTAAATTTTATTAGATAAAATAATACACAATCATAAAACAAATAGTGTTAAAATAACTTCTCTTCTGATGCAGGGTAATGGCATATGTCTAATTAGGTTCTAGCTAGACCAGCTTTGGGATTTAAAAGAACTTTAAATTTTTGTGTGATTGCAATGCAGCTGCTGTTTAAACCCTTTCTAGTTGTCTTCCTAAAGCACGACCAGGATAGAAGAGCCAGAGAGCAGATCTTATTGCAGGGCTTCCCACAGAATTTCCCATAGACAAAGATCTCTGGTTAAACTTGTTCCAAGGCTTCTGATAAAGAATAAGAATACTTATGAGCCAAAACGTTTGTGTCTCTACTTTTTCTAATCACAGGGACAAGTTTCCATACATTTTGCATCTTTTTCTGTCAACTTCTGTAATTCTGCTAAAGCCTGTATCCTTTGAGCTATCATCCTGCTTATCCTTTCACTTTTTTGTATAGGATAAAAG
This sequence comes from Nothura maculosa, assembly GCA_032353885.1. Classification (NCBI taxonomy): domain Eukaryota; kingdom Metazoa; phylum Chordata; class Aves; order Tinamiformes; family Tinamidae; genus Nothura; species Nothura maculosa. The sequence continues at coordinate 1,066,594 of JAUBOD010000750.1, forward strand.
TACCCAGGTTCAATACATAGGCTACCTAGCTACTTGACTAAAACTTTGTGATTTATTCTCTTGTCACCAGGAGTTTGTATAAATCTTAATATGTGTTTTTATAACACTTTTGACAATTTAAATCTTGTAATAGCGGTGTTTGAAATGAGGCTTTAAAACTGCATAACGGCAAAAGTTCCATTTAAATAGTTCTATTTAATCTTAAAAGCATGTCATGAGCACTGTAGTTGTCTAGTTGTTTCCTTTTCTCCCTTGTTGTTACTATGTTCTCTGGTGTGGCACTTGAGTGCTAAATTCTGACATCTATTGTGGTTTAAATCTAGCATAAGACAATTCTTGTTCAATTTTCTGGAAGCTTTTGTGTTCTCACAGAATGAGAATCTTAAGTTTCCTTGACGCATTGACAAGCTTAGAGTTTGGAGCTACTGTTGCTTTGCAGGACACAGCACAGCTAGTTGTCTGTCTTATTTCGTCGCGGTAACTTTTCCGTTTCTTTCTTGATTGTTTTTGGGCATATTGTCTTTACGGCAGTCTAAACACTTATGATGTTGCCATGGTGTAAATGATGCTTTCCAAATTTCAGCAGTGTTGTGTTTCCATACACAAGAATTTTCCCTTGAAAAAGTTTTGATTTCATCAAGTGTTGGATGATTTTCATTGATCCTTCTGAGTAATGCAGTCTCAGTGAACTTGTCTTACTTCTGCCTGTCACATGACAAAAAAAATACATTTTTTTTCCTCCCTGAAAACTTCTATTTACTAAATCTTTTATGTTGCACTTTGTAGCATTTTAAGGAGAAAAACATGTAATCTCTTTTCTTCCTTGGTCCTTTTTCTTTGTAAATGTGCATAAAAAGCCACTAGTAGAATTCTTTTCAAATACGTATGTCTTTCATCTTTTTCATTCAGAATAGAGGCTGAGGGTTGCACAAAAATGAAGCACTAGCAGGCTGTTCAGTACTGAAAAAGCTTTTCCATACCTACATAGTTGTGACTTTTGGCTGCACCAGAGTTTGGCTTATTCTGACTACTCTTAATTAGGGTAGCTTGGAGAGAAAGAACAAAACAAATAAATGTCAGAACAAAATTTACCCAATGCAGCTTTTCCGTCTTAAGAAAAACTGATCCCAAAGACAATGAGAGTCTTTTTTTGTTATTTGAAGTTCTGAAGGAAGTTGTGGGAGAGTTTTTTGAGAAATATTGGAGATGCTTCATTTTACATGATCTGTAAAGTTTTCATAGGAAAATATTAATGGCTTCAAGAAAACTCATTGCTTTGTCTTTATCCTTGTGATCTCTCTGTTTTTTTGTTCTGTTTTGAAATGTAACATAATTACTTATTTCTTCCTCCGTCTCACTTTTGCCATGCTAATAGCTTTCTAGTCTTAAAACTGAATTGTGTATGTGCATTCTGTGTTTCTGACTTTTTTCCCCCTTCTGGACTCTTTCTTGAGAACTTCTTGTGAAATATTTATTAAAAAAAGTTGTCAGCCTCAGATTCCTCAAAATGCTATTTCAGAAGCACGTCTTCTTTTTTCTTTCCCCCATAGCCATTGATAGTTCCTCTACTACTAGCAGTGCCTCTCCTGTTCTGAACAATTACGATGCCCTGGAAGGAGGTGGCTATCCAGGTGAGCCATTTGCTAGTGTATGTTAACTTCTGAATTGTGAGACTTAAATAATCATTGTATATATCTGTTTCTTTTTCATAATTTTTCATTGCTTTAGCACAGAAATTGAAGTAATTATTAAATAAAACTTTATTGCGTTGTAATTCGTGTTTTCCATTGTAATGCTGAGGTTTGCAATGGGGGAGTGCTCTTTGCAAAATGGAGTAGCTTTCTCTAGGTTGTGATACGTGCCTGATTGTGTTGACATTAGTAGCTGATAATAATAAATATGCACCAAAAGGTGCTTGAGAAACCTAAGATGTTTTTATGGTTGTTTTGAGGTTGTTTTCATACATTTATCAACATGTAAAGAAAATGTTGAAAATATGACTGCTGTTCTATTTCTTTTTATCTCTAGAGATATCAAGAATGTTTGGCTTTGTTCTAAATTTTCTTATTCTAAGACTTCCTCAGTCTTTAAATATGTAAAGTTGTAGTGGAAGTAGTTAGGAAAGATGCTATTTAAATAGGTTAGTCAGTATTTTTGAAAAATAATTGAAGTAACTTTTGAGGCTTCCCATCTGACTCTTTTGGAATGCCCTGTTATCTTAGAATGTCACAATAGCTGGGCAAGATATTTTGGAGGGGCTCATGTGTAAAGTACCCATGAAATATAAAGTTGACTTAGTAGCTCTCCAGATAAGGTCCAGCTCATGTGATAAGGATGCAAGAGGTATAGTTGCAGGATTATGGGTTCTGATTTCTTAGCTCATTTGATTTGGCTAAAGGTCTATTCTAAAAATAATTTGTTCTTTAAAAAATGATCAAATTGTGGGTATTACCTAGCTGATTTAGAAGTAGTTTGAGTTTTCAGTGGTTTTCTTGGTAAAACTCAACAAATGGCAAGAAAACAAATTTCATTTGTTTCTGAAATTTAGGTCATGCTTGCAGGCATTAAATTCCAAAGAAGTGCTTTCATCTCTGCACAAGTGTTCATGTGCTTTCAGCGTTGAGATCTACATGATACTTTGAACTTAACCTTTTAAAGTAGGAAAGAAACTAAGCATGAGTGGACTTGAAAAATAGATTTTTATTATTATAAAATAGATTTTTGAAGTTTCTGCGAGTATATAAGCAAGTCTATAGTCCTCGTATGTAAATCACATTAACAACATGAGTTACAGAAACTTCTTTTGCTAATAGCTTGTGATCTTCTATTTGGTCAATACAAAAAAATAATGGGGGAAAAATTTACAAATCTAAAGTATTGCTTTCATTAAGCATTTGGGAGTTTACACGAAAACTGGGACAGATAAATATATTTCATACTTGTGGGATTTTTGTCCTTTCAGAGAGCCGCTCTGTGACCAGCAGCCCAGTCCCTGCTCCTTCAGTTTCCCAAACATCAAAAACCTCCAAACCCTTTGGTTATGGATATCCAGCACTGCAGCCTGGCTACCAAAATGCAACACCACCTGCTCCTGTGCAACCCAGCAATCCAGGCCATCATCCTGGCTTTCAGCACTATCCACAGGTTCTTACCATACTTGTTTTCCTACATAGTTTCATATTTTATTTCTTATAATTTTTGTACTGGTGAATGTTTATTATAATATTGGTGTCAAATGTTGGGATGCTAACTTCTAATGAGAAGGATTCTTGAATGGAAAATTTAAGAGCATATCTACAAACAGACGTAACAAGTTTGTCTAAGGTGTTCTTATTTGGTGCAACACTTTTAAAGTGTATTATTTGTAAATTCTCTATTTGAATGATAGAAACCATAAAGGAGCCTAATCAAGTCTTTGGCTAGAAAATGAACATTTGATTAGGGAGCAATATTTTGCTTTATGATCTCAAGCAATAAACTGTGTCACAGCAAAAGAACTGTACGGGCTCCAGATGCAAGAACTGGGCAGCCCCTGTGCTGGCCGAGTGGTGGAGCAGCCCGCCCTTCTCCTGGTCTGTGTCCGGCAGCGCCGAACACACAAGGAGATGTGGACAGGCACCTGGCTGTGGTCGTGCATTGAGCTGAGGGGAAATGCGAAAGCTGAGGCAGGGCGGAAAAGTCCGTGCGGGGATGTAGAAAAGCAGCCCTGCTGATCTGCAAATCCCCCTTTCCAAAATAAGGCAAATGTGTTAAAACTACTGCTGAAGGTGATCAGGATTCCTTATTGGTCTGAGTGTAGCACTGGGTCAGCATCTAATACCCAGGAGTTACTACTGCAAGATGTGGGAGAGGAAATGCTTCAGTCACTTCTTTGCGCTGAAAGAAATAAGTGTGCTCAACGTACTGAGTTGTTTGTTTGTTTCTTTTTACATTCACATACAAATTTTACCAAGTAATTGGTACTGCAGGCTTCAATTTGGTAAATTTATAATGCATTCCATGATCTCTTAAAAGCTATGTTAGGTATCCTGGTATCTTACGTTATCTTATGTTAGTTATCCTAGGTAGCTATAAACCCCTGTTCAAATACTACAGAACTTGCCAGAGTTACCTTCCAACCTAATCTTTTCTCCTGGCTACGGTATTTTTATTTTTTTTAAAAAAATTAAAGTATGTATGTATTTGAAACATCTTTAAAGACAGATATAATCCCTGTTTTCTCTAGTAAATATATTTGGAAGGCCCTCTAGCACTTTCCTATATATATAATTTTATTACTAAGTCCTAATGTATATTTCTGTAAATAGACATTTGGAAAAAATGGGATTGCGAGACGATTTAAGATTGTATTTTTAAACATGTGCTTATTCATTTGCAATATTCATTTTTGCAGCAATATCCAGGTGTGAACCAGCTGTCCTCTTCCTTAGGAGGTCTAAGTCTACAGCATTCTCAGCAGCCAGAAAGCTTGAGACCAGTAAACCTTACACAAGATAGGAATATTTTGCCCGTTTCTTCAGTTCCAGCCCCTGTGCCTAACTTGAATTCTGATCTGAGGAAATTAAACTGCAGTCCAGAGTAAGTGTACTGTGTCTGTACCAGCACATTACATTTTTCTTGGGTAATTATTTAAGGCCTTAAATAAATGTGTTAAGTAACACCTGGCTCTAAATCGTAGTGATGATTAAAGTGGGTCAGAAGGAAGGATCTTGCATTCTTCAGGAGTTGTTTTTTAAATTTCTTACAGGCATGGTTTCTGTTTTTTGGAAATGACACATTCTCAGAGCATGTAATTTCTTAAATTTCAAAATATCTTAAACTCAGATGTTAACACATTGTTTTTAACCTTTTTCAAAATATGACTTGTAACTTGTTTTTATTTCTTTCAGCTCGTTTCGATGTACGTTGACAAATATTCCACAGACACAAGCTTTGTTAAATAAAGCTAAGCTTCCTTTGGGTTTGTTGCTACATCCCTTTAGAGACTTAACGGTAAGGCAACTTGCTGTTTGAATATGTGTTTAATATATTTATTTGTCCTATTGATTCAGACACAGTAAAATAATAAATTTTGGACTTGTATTTCATAATTAGAAGTAGCAAGAAGCTTCTTGGAGGTTAAGAGGGGAGAGAGGAGAAATATTCTAATTGCTACTTCGTTGAAATCTATAATGGGAAAATCTTTGTACAGAGCCTTCAAAACTTCTTCCTTTTTACTTGTGTGAATGGCAAGTAATGGAGTATAGACTCCCTTTTTGAAAGGGGATGCTAATGTGAATTTACTACTGATAGCATTTATCATCCCAGTAAAAGTTAAGCCTAATAAAAGATTGAAGCTGTGTTCACAACAGTTCAGCAACTCCTCTCCATATAATTAATTTCTATTTATATGGAAAAATGAATAACTGTCTGACATGACTGTGCTTTATGTTACATTTTGGTGGTTTTTATGTGAAAAGTTCACTGTAAAGCATCATTAGTCACCCAAAGTTGTCCTGTCTTGTGTAATTTCCTTTACTAACCATGGTATGCTAAGTATATAATTTTTATCCTTACCTGCTCGGTTTTCCTTTAATGCAGCCGACGTATTTGGTTCTTTATATAAAAGTTCTTGGCTCTTGCATCTTTCATTAGTGAGATTAGATTTAAGACAAAAAATACTAAATATTATTCCTTCCAGTTTCATATGTGAAGATTTTTTTAGTGGGCATCATTATTACTCTCTATGAAAATAAGCTATTAAGATGATATAAAATTTTTAAATTGCAGATATTCCAGGCTGTATTGCAAAATAACGTTCTCATTGGTTCTGGTTACCATTGTTACAGCTTTTTATTTTTTTCTTTTTAGCAATTACCAGTAATAACATCAAGCACAATAGTCAGATGCAGGTCTTGCAGGACGTATATCAACCCATTTGTTTCTTTCATTGATCAAAGGAGGTGGAAGTGCAATCTGTGCTATAGAGTTAATGATGGTAAGTGTTCTTTTAAGAGAAAATTCTTGCACTTATCTAATCTCTCCCAAGTATTAGGAAGTATTCCAAGTATCATATCAGTTCATGCAATATTCTAATAGGGCTAAGATGACAGTAGTCTTATGATGTAGAGACTTTTAAAAATATGTTAAGGTAGAAGCATTGTTTTCTGAAGTAAAAGGTCATTATGCAACCCTCAGGAGGACTGAGATTTGATCACTTTGTCCTGATGACTTGTGTAATGAAATCAGCTTGCTCAATTGACTGTTTTTGAAATAGACAAAATAAAAATAAAAAAGATAAAAAGCCCAGTAATTACTGTCTGCAATCCAGACCACAGGTTATGGTAAAGAATCCAGATTGGATTGTACTTGTGGTAAAATGCTTTATTTCTCCAAGATGATGTCTTCAAAATTGAGCCTCTTTTATTCCAATTGCTTAACTTTCATGGTGCTTGGGATACTTGAAAGGTTCCTTGATTGTTACGTATCCTTAATATAAATTTTTTTTCTGTTTTTAATGATAATGGAAATACATCTGCTTTGGTTTGCTTGCTGTTGCTGTATTGGTTTTTGCAGATGTTAAATATTTACATTTTAAAAACATACTTGTTTTCTAGTTCCTGAGGAGTTCATGTACAATCCTCTGACACGATCTTATGGAGAGCCTCATAAACGTCCAGAGGTCCAAAATTCTACAGTAGAATTCATCGCCTCCTCAGATTATATGGTAAAAATATTTTCGTAGGACCTTCAAAACCATTCCATCTTAATAGAGAGTTCTTTCTTTAAATTATTATCACATGTTGCTTCAGTATTAATTTAGGTATTAGTTTTCCTACAAAGCTCATATAATACCAAAGCTTAATTCAATTTTGAGTTTCTGGAAATAGATATTTCCAGAAGCTTGTGGATGGAAATGCAATTGCAGTGTGTTCAGTGCTCAGCATAATGTAACATTGCCTAATATTCCCTGAGTCTGACATAACATGGTTTCTGGGCTTCTCCCTCTTTCTTGTAGAGATTGGGAAAGAGCAATACAATAATCATGGCATTAATTTGAGTTCAAACCTCTGTTTACAATCATATCTATCACAATTGCTAAATATTAGTCAAGCAGCTCTTGCAAGTCTTGTGATAGTCTTGTATCCATCCAAGAAGCATAATAAAAAACAGGACTAGAAATAGGCTCGGCTCACAATGGCACATAAACATCAGCAAGTAGAAAACGTGCTATTGTGATTGGAAAAAACTGTAGTATTAGGCCATATGAATAATTATGGCTTGAATATCCTGGGGAAAAGGATGCACGTTGATTCTTTTAAAGGAGACTATAAAGGATCACACTGTGTATAGTCTGAGAGAACAGTGCTGTTTTGAAGAGCAAGTTTTGTCAATGTCTCGTTATTGAATTGATTGATGGAAAGAGGGACTAGAATGTGCAGTTTCTGTTCAGAGTCTTAAGGCAGTGCCTACTGCAAATGGAACTTGTGGTTAAATCTAGCCATGTGACTCTGTTAGTTATAACACTTTATTGCACAATGTATGCATTGCAGTTTTCTAGGTAAAGCCTTTTCCTATTTCACTTTTTAAGAACTGATCATTTTAAACGTTTCTTTAAGTGTGATCTTTAAATCTCTTCTTTATTTTGTAGCTTCGTCCTCCTCAGCCTGCAGTGTATTTATTTGTTTTCGATGTGTCTCATAATGCAGTGGAAGCTGGATATTTGACGATAGTCTGCCAGGCATTGTTGGAAAACCTAGACAAGTAAGAATATAAGTAATATTTTCAAATTAGCTAAATGTTAAATGTGATTTTGAACAATACTAGCAGACAGCAGTGCTGTTGACTGAAAGAGATTCTGTAGTGTAAATTACCTAAGGAAATAATGTACCTCTGTAGCTCAAGTCATTTGCATAATGAGAAATGGCTTCTCTTTATATGATCAGGGATCTGAAAAAAGCTGTCTTTTGCACTAACATACAACAACATATTGATTCTTCAAACATCTGTAAAGCTCTTAAGATCCACTTCTCGTGCTGAAACAGCTGAGGTGCTGTATCTTGATGTGTCTTAATCACTCATACAAGACAGCCACACTGAACTGCAATTTTAGGTTGGCATTTTCATAGATTGTAGTTACCTAAATTTTCTTGAGCTCTGGCTGGTATGTGCACTTTTTGCCTTGGAACAACATCTGTTGGCATCTCTGCTGCTCCTTTCTGAGGAAGAGCTGGTAGACTTCACTGTGCTCATGTTTTGAAAACAAATCTGCATCCTGTGGAGGCCTGCCTCTTAAATGTTTTGCATGGAAGTTGTTAGGAAGTTGAAAATTTTCCTTTCCAATAACATCCACCAGCAAGTACTGCAAAAATACACCCTTTACCTATATTGTTTAAGTGTTGGTTCAGGGCTTTGTTATCATTTGCCCTGTGTGCTCTCAGAAACATACTAATTTAATTTCAAGAAGATTCCATTTGTATCTGGGTAATAAAACAATTCTGCCTCTGTTTCTTTTCTTCAGAAGTTTTCAGCATTTGCTGATGTTTTCTGTTTTACTTAGGAATTCCCATTTACTTTTTTCCTCTTTATTTTAATGGCATGCATAGAATGTAGTCCGCATAAGAAAGTGTGCTGTATGCTACAGACATGGATTTTCTCTGTTGTGTTTTAGCATTATAAATTTTTTACCACTGTTAGTTTTTAAAAAAAGGTCCTTTTTGATTTATGAAAGAAAAAATGTTCTGCTTCAGATCTAGATCTGAAGAACAGCTGTCTTAGAAATAAATGTAAGGATATTAGTGTGTATTTATCTGTAATGTCTAGAGTCTTGTGAGTCTTGTAAACTGTAATTATCTCTTCAGAAAATATTTAAGAAATAGTATTTATATTTACAAATTCAGGTCTTCCTCCTTTCATGCTCTACCCACATTCCCTTCACCTCTGTTCACTTGAACAAGGTTCCTGCTAATTGGGTGTGTATACATCTCTTATGAGAGAGAAACTAAAAATAAATTTATTAATTTAAAATAAATTAATAGTTGATTCTCCTCTTTTATGCTTCAGGCTGCCTGGAGATTCAAGAACAAGAATAGGATTCATAACATTTGACAGCACTGTTCAGTTTTATAACTTGCAGGAAGGTTTATCTCAGCCTCAAATGCTAATTGTCTCAGATATTGATGGTAAGTCACAGGAAAATGGAAACTAAATTTCTGAGAAGCTTTTCAAGATCCATCCTCTCTTCCCACCCTCTTTCCCCCCCCCCCGCCCCTGAGTAAAAGTTAGGGTCTCTTTATTATTTTGATATTAGGTCCAAATTCCTAAAAAGAAATACTTTATTTAGAAATAATCTGACTGTTTTATGCTATCACAAAATAAGTAGTGTTTAAAAAGTGAAAATCTTTATTAATTTTACTTTGAATAAAGCAAGCATGTATAAGTTTTATGTTGTTTTAAAATGTAGACTGTACTTTTTTATTTGAAAGTGTTTTTCTCATTTAAAAAAACACTGTTTTTCCTTTTCCCACAGATATTTTCCTGCCTACACCAGATAATTTACTTGTAAATCTCCATGAAAGTAAAGAGGTATGATAGCTCAAAAATGTATTAGTAAATTTAAATATACAAGTACTCATGACACTGGTTTCCTTAAAATTTTGAGCTCAAGTTTATTTTCATAATGTGCAATTCCAATGTTGCTTTTTTAAATTATAAAAGTATTATACACTGATTTTAATGCATTTTTTTAATGGTGATGTCTTCTGTGTAGCTAAGCTGAAATATTCAGTGTCAGTTGTACCCTTAGGACAAGTCTTTATGAGTAGAAATATCTCAAGTTGGCAAAATCTCAGAAACACCTTGCCGTCTCTCTTGCAGCTGATAAAAGATCTTTTGAATGCATTGCCAAATATGTTCACCAATACAAGAGAAACACACAGTGCACTGGGCCCTGCACTTCAGGCTGCGTTTAAACTGATGTCTCCAACAGGAGGTCGGATATCTGTCTTTCAGACTCAGTTGCCTTCTTTGGGTGCAGGGCTTCTGCATTCGAGAGAAGATCCCAATCAAAGATCAAGCACAAAGGTACTACAACTGGATTGTTCATTTCAGAGATTAGGAGTCGGCAGTATCGTTTGGCTGCGTGGTTCTGCAGACCATCTCTTGACTTCTGTGCGCAATAGTTCATTAAAAATATTTTAACCGTCAGATTATGCATAAAAGATCATTATATACACATATAATATATGTATATATATAATATATACACATATACACACTTGACAAGCAATAGAAATTGCAAAAATTTCTGATTCTCTTTGTATCAATCTGCGCTTTGAACTAAGGTGTATGTGTGTGCATTAACCTACAGACCTAAAATACGAATATTATTGTATACATGGTCTTATTTATTCACTGTTGCATGTTACATTTTGTACTTTAATGTTTGTTTGCATGACAACATAAACTTCCTTAAGAGGAATATAATGCTTGTAAATGAGAACAAGTTTTAGCATAAAGGAAATATTTCTGCAGGTGTTTTGAAATGCCCAGGAAGTTTAAAAGAATTGTTTAAAAGAAACTCTTCTCCGTGAAACTTTACCATTCATAAGACTTTTGCCATAAAGTCTTAAGGGAACATAGTCTTTCTTTTAACTTTTCTCCTGTGCATCTTGTTTTATCAAAGGTGGTTCAACATCTTGGTCCAGCAACAGATTTTTATAAGAAGTTGGCGTTGGACTGTTCAGGCCAGCAGACTGCTGTGGATTTATTTCTCTTAAGTTCACAATATTCTGATTTAGCTTCTCTTGGTAAGGACTACTTAATGCACATATTTACTGATTCCACAGTTTTGTCTTTCTTGGGGAACATGCTGGTTGAGGAGTTCTTCAATCAGGCTTTCTTCTTTTTCTCCCTCCTCCATAAATACACCTAATGCTGCAAAGGATTTGACTTAGTAGCTAAGAGCAGTGAGGAACAGGACTGTTGTGCTGATGATAGCAGTTTATTTTAAGGCTTTGGAATTTTGAACTAGAAAATATTCTCTGTTCAAGGAAGGGAAACAGTCAGATGGAAGGGAAGAAAAAATTAATCATAAGGGACACTATGCTCACCTTCTGAGCTTTTGATTTATGCCAGAAATCAGTTATTTCTTTATGCATGTCTGTTTGCTGTCAGAGGTAGCACATGGTGTTAAGAACCTTATTCAAGTAAGTGTACATGTGAAGAATTAGATGCTATGGATAACTTACCACTGTCTTAGTGATGGGAGTCAGGGACACCCATCCTTATCCATAGATGTAGGTTTTTGTCAGGAGAAAGTTGAATGTTGATGGAACCTGAACCAAGCTGGACTGGTGCTATTTAATTAAATTGGTCCTAATCTCATGCAATTGTGATTATTTTCTTCCTAATCTTATGCAACTATGATTATTTTCTTCTGTACAATGAGATTTAAAAAAAAAAAGAAAAAACACTTAAGGCCCAAGTTTTTCTGATTAAACTGATCATGAAATAGCAGTGGTGACTGTATTCTGTTTTTTATAAATAAATCTTGATTTTGCCTCTTAACCATATTTTGTTTTGTTTTGTTGTCTCCCCTCACAGCTTGCATGTCCAAATATTCGGCTGGATGCATCTATTATTATCCATCTTTTCATCATAGCCATAATCCTGCTCAGGCTGAGAAGTTGCAGAAAGATCTGAAAAGATACCTTACAAGGAAGATTGGGTTTGAGGCAGTTATGCGAATTCGATGTACAAAAGGTATAGTGTAAATACTTCTGTCAAGAAAGTTGCAGATTTGATGTAAACATGCTGGCTTACTTGAAATGTACTTTGTTTTTTACAACAATGCATTTCAAGTTCAAGTTACTTACTTTCAATGAAAATTTAAGATGGTTGCCTTCCTCACATTAATAAATGGCATTAGCATTTGCCTTTGCATATTTGAGACTTTACTCTAGTACCAAATGATTTTAGCTAAGTGGAAATATGTAATTTAAGGACATCATTTAGAGTTTTAAAAATTGAGTATGAATTCTGTAAAGGATCATGGTGAAACATCCCATGATTCATGTAGCAACTGATTCTCCTTTCTGCTTAGGATAACTGTGTCTCCTGTTGATAGGAGCTTTAGGCATTGTTTTAACCTTCCTGTGTATAAATTATTTATTTTGCTTCTAGGTCTTTCAATACACACTTTTCATGGGAATTTTTTTGTACGATCAACTGATCTGTTGTCGCTTGCCAATGTCAATCCTGATGCTGGATTCGCAGTACAAATGTCCATTGAAGAAAGTCTGAGTGATACGTCTCTGGTTTGTTTTCAAACTGCACTTCTGTATACATCTAGCAAAGGTGAATACAAACTAATCCACCACTGCTGTTCTTTGTTAGCTTGTTTTAACAGTAATGTTTATGCAGTTAGTTCCATGATCTCTAATCCCTAAGTTAATTTAGTCAAAATCAGCCTATTTGGAACTGCATCACATAGTTTTAAGTTTTTACAGTCTATTTTGATAGGAAAAGATCTCCATCTTAACTAAAATAGTCCTGCTGAAGCATCTTTAATGGCATTTCTTACAGTTACAGAATGGCATGTTTGGCACCTACTGCGCTCAACCATATGCACTTCATTAAGTTGGTAGATTTGAGTTGCTGATATGCAACTAGGTGTAAATTTCAGCAGCTATCCTGTGTTGTAGAGGATGCCCTATATGGGCAATAGATGGAATTTTAGGGTGGAAATATATATACTTCTTAAAATAGTCAGCTTATGAATACAGAACATTGAGCACTTAAAAATATTAAGAGTCAAAAGATGATCTGGATGGACAGATGATGGAGGTGCTGTTAGTGCAGTTCCATGGCTGCTGTGTTTTACAGAGTAAATGCCTTGTGGGTGAGAGCAGATAGGGATGCAACAGTTGTGTGTCCCTTCCTCCTGAGACAGCTTTCACAGAGACCTCTGCTTGTTTTTACAAGGCGAGCGGCGAATTCGAGTGCACACGCTTTGCTTGCCCGTAGTCAGTTCCCTGGCCGATGTATATGCAGGAGCGGATGTGCAAGCTGTTGTATGCCTCTTAGCAAACATGGGTGAGTACAGAAATACAAAATTTGAATATATTTTCATATATCTTTAATTTCGTTAAACAAAGCAATGAATGAGAAAAGTTGGAATATACTGAAAACTTGTACAGAGAAGATGATGAAATTGAAGCCATATTAAAACTATTTACTGAAATATCCCTTAGCTTGAATACTTCAATCTTTTAAAGGAGCTTTTTAATATTCTTCCTTAGATTTTTAAAAGAAGGAGGAGTCATTTTTTTTTATAAAGTGGGCAAGATCAAAACTCGTACTCATCACCACCACTATGATTGGTACCTCCAATTTCTGCATTTCACTTAAAGATTATGAATCAATTGAGTGAATTGCTGGAGACAGACAGACAGACAAAATACATCTGGCAGCAGCTCTGAAATATGCATCAACTCTCAAGGCTTCTTTGCCTATTACTGCTACTGATGTTGCTTGTTCATCGGGTACTTTTGTGCTGCTGCCCTTGTGTGTCAGGTGCAGCTGTTTTGTAGGTTGGTCTCTGCCAATATTTTTAATATGTTAAAATTCAAATAAATGAATAGTACTTCCAAGAATAAGCTCAGAAGGCAACTCTGAAGATCATCCAGTTCAACCTTCTTTTCCTAGAGTGCATTGAAAGGGCAGCATTCCAACAGCTTTTGAATTATCTCCAGAGAAGGAGATTTCCCAACCTCACTGAATAATCTGTTCCAGGCCTCAGTCCTCCTCAAAGGGGAGACTGAAGTAGTACAGTCATCTGAAGGCATAGTTTTGTGGCATGTATTAAATTTGCGTTCACTCCAGTAGGTGGCTTCCTTCAACCAGATTCCAGCTCTTTGCCAGCAAAAGAAAGTGAAATTGTACTGTGTGATTATGCTGTTGAAGCAGCAGAAGTAATTTCTTCCTAGAAAAAAAAATCCAGAAAAATTACTGCAAATATGTGTCTTGAAGGCAGATCAACAGATGAGTTTTCAAAATAGTTAATTTATGTTTAAATCATGAACTGCATTTTGTTTCATATATACATACTATAGTTTTAAACACATGAAATCTCCAAAAATGGCAACTAGAGAACGAAATGGATCATGCTGTATTATTTAAGCAGAATGACAATGAGTTTCATGGAGGAAAATTATCCTGCTTGCTTATATGCATGTACACACGCACACAGAAGACATCACTCCAGGGTATGCCTAATATTTTAAAATTGCTGTCAATGAATTAAGTCATCTTCAGTAATTTCTTGTATCCTTCTCATCCAACAGCTGTGGATCGTTCAGTTTCATCTAGTCTTGCAGACGCAAGAGATGCCTTAGTTAATGCTGTTGTTGACTCCTTGTCAGCATACATGTCAACTGCCTCAAATCTGCAGCAATCCATGCTGGTAGCACCAAATTCCCTCAAGCTATTTCCATTATATGTTTTAGCTCTGCTCAAGCAGGTATGTGCAATCTTGTGGGTTTTTTTTTTTTTTTGATATTTTCTCTGCAATTGCTGCGTTTTGAGTAGTTTTTCAGCTCTAGGTCAAGTTTTTCAGCTCTAGGTCTATTAATTCCCTATCAGCTGTTTCAGCTGTTTTCTAAAATTGAGAACTGGGTTATCTTTTGTGTGCAAGTCTTCTAGGTTCGATGGAGATGGTGAGTTCAGCTTATGGGATATGATTGGGCTTTTCTTGATTTTTTTTTTTTTTGATCATTGATGTTTTGTTTTACCTTGTTTCACAATGGAAATCGGAAAATTATTGTAACAATACTTCTTAAATTTTTGCAACTAATGAGAGCCCTTAGAAATATAGTAAAATCTATTACAGATGGTAAAATGGTATAGTTTTACATATAAGTAGTTACTCCTATTTATTTTTGAATATCCTTGGTTTTTATATTGCCAAAAGTTATACTTGGGTATAAAAGAACAACTTAGCGCAGGATTTCATCACCAATAAAACTCAAAATATTTTTAGAGTTTTCATGTCTAAGACTTAAGCATTATGTGCATTTATTTTATTATAAAGAATATCTTTGAAGTTACCTAAATATCTAAAGAAACCAAAATGAGGATGTATATGATAGCCAAGAATATGAAAGTTTCTATGCTTAGCTTGGTAGAAAGGTTACAATTTGATATATTGGATTCCTTGCGTGAGAACAGGGTGCCTTGTCCATTTGTAGCAATGACTGTTTACCAAGTGTTTCTAAAGGAGGTCTTGAAAAATCCAGTAGAAAGGAGAGTTACAAAACAAATTCTATCTCATAACCTAGTTTCTGCCACAAAGCATGGAGCGATTTGCTGTTAACTGTTGGGTATATAAATCTGCATTTAAACTTATTGTCTTAAGAAGTTACTGTTTTTTAATTCTGCTAAGCTTTTAGTTTCAGTATTGTTTTGTGTCAGTAATATCACAGACCCATAGGAGGAGTCAAGAATACAAGTAAGACGTGAGCACAGACCAATACAGAAGATTTTACATACAGTAGAGAAGCTTTTTTATTTCTGTCCTTCTGCTTCACTGATAAGGAGGAAGGCTGAATTAATTTTAAAAATGTTGTATGGAAGTTGTACTAGATTAGGACTTTTTTTGTCTAATGAAAATATTTTATAATACCAATAAAACATCATCTTTGCTTGACATTTTAAAGAAATACGAAACACAGTGTTTAGATCTGACCTGAAATGTGGCCTTGATTTGAGTAACCATGTTCTTCTCTTGCAGAAAGCGTTTAGAACTGGTACTAGCACGCGCTTGGATGATCGTGTGTTTGCCATGTGCCAGATGAAGAGCCAGCCTCTCGTTCATCTGATGAAAATGATCCATCCCAACCTGTACAGGATAGACAAGCTGATACATGAGGTAATGGATGAAGCTATTTTAAGAACTTTAAAAAAAAAAAAAAAATAGAAATGGAGTGTTTGCTGAATCTAATGTTGTGCTGTAGCAATTTATTGAGAAGTTAATATAACTTAAAGCGGACGTTTTCCATAAATTAAAGAAGATCACTTCAGATTTGTAGTTGCTGTTATAATATTGCAATATAAGAAAACAGTGCTTTTTCTTCACTTTGTTTCACTGACTTTTCCATATTCATATTTTTCTATTATATAGTAGATAAAATTCTATGCATTATCTAAAGATAATGGTATGGATGAAATAAGAATGTTTTTGCAGTGCAAGCTGTTTTAAAAACTCTTTTTTCTGTAGAAAATTCTATGAGAATACAAAAAACTTCCATTTAAAAAACACACAGCTTTGTTTTAACACTGGATTCTCATGAAAATTGACTATAGTGGATAGGTGGGTGACTTGTATTGTTACGCATAGGTCCCAATGAACTTTTAATCTATTGCATTATAGTATCTATTTAGTGGGTCAGGTTTTTTTTAACTCTGTGAGTATATAATAGACATAGACTTTGAGCTGAACTTGATGTAGACTTGATGTCGGCTTTGTAGACTTGACATGGGCTTGACAGACTTCAAGATGAATACAGTTTTAGAATTAATTTGGCTACATGAGAATCCTCAAAACCTACCGGAGTATAATTTTTTTTCTAATTTTTCTAATGATAATTTTTTCATACCCGCTTAAGATAAAATTACTGAGTTGGGATTTCTTTATATAAAGAGAATTACTATTTTTTACAACAGACTGCAATACATGTAAATGACAAGGTTGTTCCTCAGCCACCTCTTCAGAAGCTGTCTGCAGAGAGGTTGACAAGAGAAGGAGCTTTTCTTATGGATTGTGGTTCAGTAAGTTTTTTTGTTTTTGTTTTTTAAGAGGAATGTGTAAAAAAGTGATGTGTGCTGAATGCTTAAAAGCAGTCAACTTTCAAAGTTAATAGCTTAGTGAGTCAATATTCCTGGTAACCAAAGAGTAGCTCATGTTCCATTGAAACATTTCCTGAGCCACGTGCTCTAGGTGACCCTGTGTGTGCAGGAGGGTTGGACTAGATGACCTCTAAGGTCCCTTCCAACCTTACACATTCTATGATTCTATGAAAATCTCTCATTTTGATCAGAGGAATGTCTGTAATTGAGGCTGCACATCAAACCTTCAAAGGTTCATTTTTCATGTTAGACTTATTGGAATGGATGGGTAGTTCATATCAAGATTTTTTTTTTTTTTAAATTATGGATTTCCTTTTCCAAAACCTTTTTTAATGTTATGCAGTTATAAGTACTAGAGTTTGTCTAGTTCTTATTTATGCATGAGTCTCTTCAGTTATGCTGATAAATATATAAAAATATATAAATATATATAAATGCTTTTATAATTTGTAGCTCATGCAAGCTAAGAGTTGCAAGAATAAGAGACTTGAGAATAAAATCTGTAGATAGAACTTAAAGTGGTAGTAGAAATGATCGTGAAACACACTTAAAAGGATAAAACATTGTGCTACTCAAGTGGCAGTGTGGAAAGCAAGTGCTTGAAAGCTACTTTGAGTTAAAGGGCTAAGCAGAACTGTCAAAACTAGTTTCTATCTTCAGATATCAGAAATAATAGCTTTAATATGTGCTAAGAATTGCTTCTTTTCTGTAACTTTCCTTAGAGTGGGAAGTCAGTGTGTGGTAATTGACAGTCGTGCGACTTGGTGAAAATTTAGAGTTTCTGTTTTAGGAGACAATATTGGAAGGCAGAGTGTTAACTGTTTCAATAGAGAAGAGTTGTGGATCCTTTTCTCAGTATTTGCATTTCAGCAGTAACTTTTGTTTTCATCCCACTCCAGATACTGCCAATATGTTAAAGTCAGTCTCCAAATAGTGAATAGAGAGGTGTATGTAAACTGCACCTGGAGCTATTGGGTAATTCATTTGTGTAAAAGGTCTATTCTGGTAGGATTCCAATTGCATCATCACTTGTTTCTCTCTAAAAATGTATGCAAGGCCTCTGCTAAAACTGATTCTTATCTTATAGGTATTTTATATTTGGATTGGGAAAAACTGTGATAACAACTTTATAAAAGATGTCCTTGGTTATCCAAACTATGCATCGGTACCACAGAAAATGGTGAGCATTTTAATGAGCTCTGCTATATAGTCTTTACATCTGGATTCTGTATTTAATCTTTTTTTTTTCCTGCAATTTCATTTTTTTAATTGTGTAACTGAGTTTGGTATATTTTGTTGGGTACATTCTATTGTCTTGCCAAACTCACAGCCCTAGCTAGCTGTGAAAAAAGAACAAGTGTAAATATTCATTGAATGCCCCCTGAAAGTAGTCTCTTTACTGCCTATATTCATTTTGGAAATGCTTTGGGACTCATGAGAGTAAAATGAGATTTCCTAGATAATTTTTGGATTTTTGTTCATCACAAGTAAATAAGTTAGTTGTTTTATTTATGTGGTGGTATTCAAGGGAAGATTTCCTCTTCTGTAACTACTTACTCCAAAATATGAAGAAGTGGCAATTAAGGAAGGACCCTGTTAAGATACTCTGAAAAAGTTCTTAATTGAATGATTATATCGAGATAGTATTGTAAATGTGTTAGTCATTGTAGAAACACACAGCAAGCTATTTCCTTCTAACGCTTGCGTAGTATGAAGAGGAAAAATAAGTGTGAAGTGGCAATTGTGAATACAGGTGAGAAAAAGCATTTTCTGAATTAAGAATATACTATATCCTACAGAATAGATATTTGAAAATTTTCAAATTTTAAGATGCAAGATACTTTTCTATGTGGTAAAAGGTAGGTAAGTTTTTAAACAGGCTATTTTGTCTTTGGGTCATTCATGGCTGTTGAGATCTGTTGTTTCTTCTGAATAACTGTGATAATAAAGAGAATGACTTGATTGAACTCTCTTCACCTAGACACAGCTTCCTGAGGCAGAGGCACTTTCTTCAGAAAGGACACGGTCTTTTATATCCTGGCTTAGAGACAATAGACCTTTAAGTCCAGTTCTTCAAGTAATAAAGTAAGTATTTCTGAGATACTCAAAATTGCTGGGAAGTTACATTTATAGTTTCTAATAGACATCAGTGAAAAGGAGGGCTCTCCAGCCCAGAAGAAACTCAGTAAGGTTCAGCTGATAGAGTGCTGTTGCCTGAAACTGTTTAACCTTCATTATGGTTGTCTTTCAATTTAGTTCAAATTCAATTATTATTAGTTCTGTTGTTTAGGAATTCATAATGTATTTTATACTGCTAGGAATAGACTAAAATGGGATATACTTACAATCAATAAAATTAACTAAGCCCATATCTGAATTGCCCTTTAACTTTCTCATATAAATAATTAGGGTATGTTTAATGATTTGTAGAAGTTTTAATATTGATTATAATTGTTGTTGAGCTCCCTAGGACAGCAGTTAATTTGTGATATACAGTGTTGTTTTGAAACGTTTTTAAGCCATGACCGACTAAAAGAAGTGTAAATCAGTCCAAATGTTTATACTTGAATTGTCTTTTAATTTTAGTTTACAGTACTCGGTTTACTGAAGCTTATGGAAATCACAGTTCTAGATGATATAGTTAGGGAGTATGGTGACTATTACTGTCTTACATAAAGAGTAAGTTTAAATATAGTTCTAAAATTGTTCTCCAGCTTTTGGCATTGTGGCTGCTGCTTGACTTGCAAGTAGTGCTGAAAGGCTGTAATAAATGGCAGGGCTTCCCTGACAGCTGTACTGAAGCAGTATGCAAAACAGTGTGAGCCTCAGCAGGTTTTTTTGGGGGCAGTAATTTTGAGTGCTATGTCTTTGACTTGTATCATTATACTTCTGTTCTCAAATAAGAAAGAAATGTGACTGCAGAGAGGCAAACTTTCTGTGTGTATGTTTTTGGCTGTGTGTGGTTTGTCTGGTGTTTGTTTTGTTTTGTTTTTTTTCCAGATTTAAGTGTAACCTGTTCCATGCTGTCAGCATAATTGCTTACTCCCAGAACAAAATAATTGTTGCTACAACAACAAGCTACTTGAAATGATACTTCTTCACTTCTTATATTGATTCACATGATTGACTTCTTACAATATGCTGTACTTAAAAAGACTGGTTTTGACAATATGATGTAGATATTAACTGGATTATTTGTCTTGTATCTTTGAGCTGAATTGACTTCAACTGATAATCAGAACTCCACCTCTATTTAAATTTACAGGGACTTGTCAGTGTTTAGCTGAAATATCTTCCTCTCTTTTTTCAGAGATGAGAATCCTGCCAAAACAGATTTTTATCAGCATTTAATTGAAGATCGGACAGAAGCAGCTTTCTCTTATTACGAATTCTTACTTCATATTCAACAGCAGATTTGTAAGTGAAGGAGGATTAAACTAAAAGAAAAGTCCTGACCTGGGATAGAAGCATTTGCTGAGAGAAGTACATGGGAAGTTACAAAAGTGTATGTTCATTCTTCACAATATGCAGTGACCAACACTGTTTCAGAAGCTTTACAGCTAAGGGAAAAGTATAGATTTCCTGTGGAATTTTGCAGATTTGCTTCAGTCCCAAAGTGATAGGAGTAATGAAGCTGTTTCACTATTTAAATGGGTTATACACGTTTCCAGTAGTGCGGCAATATGGTGCTCTGTTTATTGCAAGCTGGTGAATTTATGTAGCTATGTGGGATGATATTTCTTAATGAAATGTACAATTAGAGAAAAGCCTTTTTTCTTACGTTTATTATTGGAAGCCCTTCCACATTCAAACTGTCAGAGATGTAAGAGGGCAGTGCTGTATGTTGGTTGTTTATATGAATTTCTTTTTAAAATGAATGACTCATATTTACTATTCAACAAATTCCCGGTGAAAGTTGTAGAGTTTCAGTAAAGTACATGAACTGTAGAAATAAAATATATAATGTACATAAGTGTTACATTTGTAAAGAAAATGTAAAAATGTAACTAAAAAAAAAGACATAACTCAATGTGCAGAACTGTTGAGTGCAAAATGATGAATTGTTTTGTCCCAAGTAAAAATAGTTAAAAAAAAAAAAAAAAAATCCATGCAGAAATAACACAGCTTCTTGTTTGGTTATTTTTAGGTGAATTTATTTATGATTGGCTTACTAATTAAAGTCTTTTGCTGCATCATGTGTTTTGTATATTTATGCACATATGTTTTAGTTTTAATGATTGAACTCCTACTGACCTGAACATTGAAGAGAACATGTTTACTGCTTTATTTCAGACCTCTGGAAAGGAGGAAAATGTATTTCATAGTTTTAATTATTAAAATAGTTTAAATTCCTAATATGCTTCTTATGTATAATCCTCAAGACAACATATCTGTTAACTTTATTTTGCATTTTGTAGTCTACTATAGTCTTGGTCCAGCTTTCTGTAACTTGTTTTGTTTGGTGTTTAGAGTAAGCATGGATATTCACTGAATTGGACACGATGATAATATCTCTGCTGTGATTTTAAAAAAAAAATTAAAAATGAATTGCTTTGCAACAAGGAAAAGCAATGCTATAAAACCTCAGATTTCAACATGTAATCACACTGCTATGTCATTCAAAAAGCTTGTCCTTGCTGATTTTTTTTGTAACTTAGTGGTTGGGGTTTTTGAATAGATTTAACCCAGAATTTAAAACTTGGTAGTAGAGGAGAAGTTGGGGTGTTCTTGGTTTTATTTCTTTAGAAGCACGCTAGAAATGATTCAAAGCATACTCGGTCGTACCTCATAATGTGAATCCTGTCATTTGTTTGGTTTAAACAAGTGTGGCTATAATGAAATAATTAAGTACCAAAAAGCAAATAGTAATTAGTTCTTCCATTTTATTTTCAATGCAGTCTTTAAAATGTTACCATATCAAGGCTGAATTTTAACTGCCTCTAAAAATGGTACTTGAATTTTCAAGAGAAAATGTACTACTGCAGTTTGCAAATGTTTTAAAAGCTACACCAATTAAATTGTGAACGTGACTGTTTTGCATGTTAGTTACCGGATCACTGCTTGGGGGAAGAAATTATAGTTTAAATTTGTGTTTTGTTCTTAAATAACTTTTTAAGTTACCCAAAGATGAATTTGGAGAAACTTGCAGTGATTTAATTTATCATTTAATAAATATCCACAGAGATACAAGATGCTGAATGTTCTTGCATCAGACCAAAAAGTTTGTAACTACTTTGTTCCTCTTAGATAACTTGACATACAGGTGAAAGCTAGGTGCTACTGAAATACAGAATCTTTAAAAGAAAAAAAATTCATTTGGAATTTTAAATGCTTGAAGTTATGCACTTCTGACTTGTCAGCTTGACGTCAAACAATGCTTTGATTAATGACCATGTGTTACATAAAAAGCTTTATTTAAAGTTTTATTCTTCTATATGTTTATCTATCAAAGTTAGGAAAAGTGAGCTATTTGTTTAGTAATATCATTACAGTGTAGAGAATGTAGTCATGCCTTTTAAAACATATCTACTTTCTGATGAAACTTTGTTTTAAATTTTAGAGGACTAATCTCATATAGAAGTATTTTGAAGCTGAACTTTAGGGTGGGTAATATCTGTTAATTTTGGTGGTTTGAATAGCAGAATATCTATAGGTATTGTGATAATTTCCAAAAGGAGGTATATATTTTTTAAAAACTGTAATGGTTTTGGTCAAACTAAGGTACCAGAAAAAATACACCAAAAGATAAGTCCACGGCAAGAGATGGGCAGTAAAGCTCAGTAAGTTTTTACTGGCTGAGTAGTACCTTGGACAAAAGGTAAGGGATCCAGCTTTCATATATATATAGATATAGATATATATTTTTAAATTGTTGAACTGTGCAAATAGATATTTATACTTCTGGGAAGTGAAATATTTCCTCAGTGCTTTCAACTCTGCATAGTGTTTCAGCTCTTCTAGCTCATGCTTATTTTTCAGAAATTCAAAATGTGCTGGGGAAAATGTTTACCAGCATTGGCTAAGTAGGTCTTTGGATCAAAATCAATTCTCAGCATTTTTATTGACTTTGATCATCCCTTTCTATCTCCTAGTTTGAAAGGCAGCATCTTGTATGTGTTACCAGTGAACTCATGTGTGAGTTCTCGTTTGAGAAATGATAATCCAAGAAGCACTTTCAACGGTAAGAGACATGATGTAGTTCCCAGAAAGTTGTTATTAAACCTGATTTGCCTATTACATTATTACATTACTTACTGGAATTTAGCTTATTCATTAATCATGATATGGAACTTCATAATTGTTGAGAAGAGATGACCGGCTCCAATGACTTTTTTTGGCTTTGTTTTCTGTGTATTTTGTAAAGTGCTGCAAACATGTTTCTCAGTCATTACTGCTTTTTAAAAGCCAAAAATAATTGTTAATATTCCTGTGATATTCCAATAAGTCAAGGCTTCCTTAGTACTTTTAAATTCTATAGTACTAAGTTTTGGAGGGTTTTTCTAACCACCAAAATATGTTGCAGTCTTACTGGCAATTTAAGTAAAACTATTAACTCATGCCTAAGGTTAACTTCTAATTCAAAGGGTGTAATAGTAAAAAGCCTATTGGTGACAGATAATCTTGAGATTTAGTATAAGGCTTTTATGATATGGTTGCATAGAAATATAAATCTTCTGCAAGAAGAAAAAGATTTATTAATCCGTCTGCCTTTATCTATTTCTCAATTCCTAGAACTAAAAAGAATGGTTGTCTAGGAGCCTTGCTTGCATTTTAATCACTTTGACATTCTGTTACTGTATTCACATGCAGTTATCTGGAAAGAGAGGTTATGACTATTACAACAGTATTTGGTATTTCCCTGGGAGCTATTAATGATTTTTTTTATTTCCTGCAAAACCCAAAAGTATCCTATTTTATGTTTTAAGCTGAAAAATATGTTTAAAATTAATATTATTAGATGGTAGCTTATTACAAAAACAACAGAAACTCCAATAACCATGTTATAGATGAGTTTTTAGTTGATTCTCCAATCTTATTGATTGCCACTTATAGGGCCTCTGCTGTCTTTCTTTACAGTAAACTAATAAATATTAAATAATGAATGAAAACTAGTAAACATAAAATACTGAGGAGGAAAAAAAAGAAGTATTTCCTGGAGCTCCTAAGTAGAGCACAAATAATACTTTTTTTAGAAGGTGCCTAATTGGGAATATCCAACATGCTCAGAGTTTAAGTAGTTGAGCACTCCTACAGAAAATAGGTAGAGGAGATGACAAAATTTCTCAGTCTTTCAAGAATCTGTATGGGGAAGGGAAAGGGTTTTTACTGTGGTGTTCCAAATGTTTGCCTTCCTAATTTTCTGTTGTGTATTGGCTCACAAGTCCACATTTGGTTGAGAGCTGTTGAGAGCACTTCTTCAGAGGTATAAACAGATACAGATTTTTATCTTGCACCCTTAATCATGTCACCATTAAAAGTGATGGATTAAACAAGGGTGAGAGTGTTTGCAATAAGGCAGAAATAGATTATTTTTCTTTGCTACTGTTTGGTTAGCAAGTAGCATATTTATGTCTAGCTATTTGCAGCATGGACACATTCTCCCTGTGTGATGCTTTGTGAGATTCTTGAGTGAAATGTTTACTAA
>JAUBOD010000750.1:1115987-1126429 GCA_032353885.1 Nothura maculosa
AAAGTCATTGGAAACTGCATCTTCTGAATCTTACTACTTTGCAATGCTCAAATGACACCACTGGATGTTCTAAAAAAAAAAGAGAAAAAGAGGGAGGAGTTTGGGAAAGGAGACGTGTTTATGTATTTTGTTCTCTTAAAAGAATTGTTTCAAAAGTCAGAAAACAAATCTACAATTTAAAAAAGAATATTTTGAATCTGAATAGTTTCTCGTAATCTTGTAATCGCCGAGGAACTCGGCGATTTGCAGAACATCTGTTAGTTTGGAGAGCACAGGGGTGGTAGATGCTTGAAGGAGAAGCTAGGAATAAATAAATAATAAAAACGCTGAAACTTAAAGCAATCTTTTGTTTTCAGAGAAATTTTCTATTCCAGCATCAGCAGATCTGCTTGGGAAGCCTCTTGGTCTCAGCTGTGCCCCCTCTCCCTCTCTGTCCCGCTCTGTAGCCACCTCCAGGAGTTCAGAGGCTTTGGGGGTAGAAGTGAGAAGCTGAAGGCAGTTTCGCTACCCGCCTCCCCAGGAGGCTTGGCCGGCACGTGGCAGCTCCGGTGCTGGACCATCCAGGGCGTAACGAAGCTTTGAGCTACTTGCATTGGCTTCAATCATTTATGTGGCTAAATTTTTTTTTTTTTTAAAAAAAGCTCTTAAGTGACTACAGGTAATGTTAAATTGCGGCTAAATAAGAACAGTGCACTAATTTTGTGAGGGCAGTGGAATGAAGGGGAGAATTGCTTCTGATTTAGCAGGGTGGGTATCAGGATTCCTTATGGGCTTGTGGCCAAATGCTCGGGAAGTTGGGTACCTGGGAGAGGATATATGAGCATGGAACATATGCCAGGAATGGCTTGTGCCCACAGCACAGAAGAGCTGGAAATGGAAACTGTTGGGGACAGTTGAGTGAGGAGGGAGAGGCTGGTGCAGAGTGCCCAGCGTGGCTCCCTGATGTGTCCCGGCAGCTGCGCAGGAGGGTCCATTTGCTTGGGCTCTGGGCAGGGCCAGCTGTCAGTGCTACCTGTGACGAGCTGCGGTGGGAAGCAGTGCCCGGGAGGGGCGGCTGCTGCTGCTGATTCCAACGACCTGCTTGGTGCCTCTGCCGGGCACTGGTGCTAAGACCAGGGCCAGGCTCATTTGTCAGGCACTTTTCTTTCACTCAGCCAGTCTGTAATGCTGTAAGGCTCTGGAGGTCTGCACAGTTAAGAAAAGAAATACCTAGGATAATAATAAAAAAAAAAAAGAGAGATAAGTGCGTTTTGTAGGCTTATCATAAGCTGCTTTTTTTGCATTAGAGGGGAAGTAAACTTACTTACATTATAAATCATGAAAGTGTCAGAAAACAGTACTGCTTTGTGAATCAGACTTGATTTTTGTGTGTGATGCAACCTGCCTGGTGATTTGAATTGGAAAAGTCCCTGAAAAGAAGAATGAGAGTTGACTACAGCTTGAATAAATCCCTAAGTGCATTAGTCTGACTTTGTGTCCCATATTTCATTTCTGTTGCCTCCTTTCAGTTGAAATCAAATTTTTTTCTTTGTCGGCAATTTGAAGAACTCGTTTTATTCCTACACAGAAGATGAGTTGTTTTTTCCCTGAGATGAAAGCAGGAAAAAATGCTGTGTGGAGATGCACTCTTTCTGAGCCCCTTGTAGGAAAAGATGCAGCGAGCCTGTTTTCTTACGTAATCAGTCACGTTATAAGCATATTTTTGAAATTAAATTCACAGGGTCACAGGACAGTTGAGTTTGGAAGGGATCATCTAGTCCAACCCTCTGCTTTGGGTCACTGCTTTTACTCTTGAAGTTGAATATCACAGGGTTTCCCCGACCAGGATTATTTTCCAAGAAAACGTGTCCTAAAAAAAGCAGAGATCCGTTTGGTGGAACAAGCTGAAAATCCTGGCTGTGCTGACAGCTTAGCAAATGGATGGCACTGCTCTTGAATGTGAGCTTGGTTTTACTTGGTTTTACTGGCTCCGTCTTCTTTATACCTTTTCTTAAGCAGATTAAGATCCGTCCAGAGCCTTTCTATGCTAAATAACCCCAGGGCTCTCAGTGTCCAAGAGCTGCAGCAGTGGGCAGGCGCCCAGAACTCCACTCCATGGGCTGCTCAGTGCAAGAGAAGTGATTTTTCCTGTCATAAAATAGGGACTATCATGAAATAGAGGAACAGAGCTTGCTGAGGGGCTGGCAGAGAGCACCTGCTGCCTTCTTGCCCTACTTCTGCAAACCACTAAACAGGAGCTTGTGTACGGGGAGGAATTGGGCACAAAGTTAGTAAAAGAGGGGAAGTTAGTGGAAGATGAAGGATGGATTGAAGGCCTCCCAGGTCAAGTAGGCTGCCAGTGAGCTGGTGAGCACGACCAGCTGGGCCTTCACGGGAGGTTCTTCATGGTCGGTCCTCTCCATGTGCTGCTCATTAAAGCTGTCATTTTGGTCACCAGCAGAGTTTATCTAGTTACTTAAGTTCAGTACTGACTGTTCTTGAAACCTAAGACAGGAAGAGGGAATGAAAGACAGAGACGAATAGAAGCTATGGGAAAACAAGCCTGTAGCTGACTGGGCCCTGTTTTGTTTGTATTTCCTTGTTTTCTTGCTTGCTTTTCTAAACAGTGCTCTAAGAGAAGACTAGTTGTAAAGAAAAGCCCCCCGAATGCTGTGTTGCTGCTGCTTCAAGCTCACCCGCCCATACTTCTCAGGGTGATACTAGTGCTTCGCTGCAAGAGCCCTAAGAGCCCTCTTGGTTACTTTTATTAGCTTTCATTCTGCCCCAAGGGAGGGGGTTAAAAATACTGTTTTTATTGCTGGAGGGAGAGATAAATAAGATACTTCTGACACTTGGAGTATTTGCTATCTGTCTTCCCGGGATGAAACTGTAACTAAAACCAACAGTGTTATTGCAGAATGAGTAATGTCTGTTACGGGGCTTTTATGTTGGTTCAATTTAAACTGGTCTTCCAGATGATGCAACTGACTCTGAGTAATGTTTCTTGAAGCTGCAATTTGTATTGAAACTTCTTTCAGTGTAAACAACAAAAAATTACTGAAAAGTTGAGGAAAGGGAAGGTTTTTCTGTAGCCTAAATGAAAACTTGTAAAGTGATGATAGGTGGTTATTGAGACTCTTAATATCTTGTATTCCTACCCGAGTGAAATTGTTTATAAAAACAACATAAATCTTGATTAGCAGAAGCTTCCAAAATAGGCCTCAGTGAGCCATTTTGTAAAGGGAAATACCTTTTGTGTAGTTTTTGTAAACTAAGTCTGAAATACTGATTCATTTTTGGTAGTCATGGTTGGGCAACTTATGTGGAGTTAATAGAGTGAGATGGCAGCAGCTGTTTCCTCTTTTGTGTAATATCCCCAAAAGACAGTTTGCTCTCAAATTATGGATTGTTACTCCACAATAAGTTAATTGCTAGGTTTGGTTCCCTTAGAAAATTAAGCTGGAATTGACATCCTTCCTATGCAGAGAGCTTCTAGATGTGTTCATTAGAGATAAAGAAACATGCAAGTTGTCTAATGCATATGAAAACATGGATGAAAAATATGAAGAGCTATTTGTATTATATGCACCCATAGGGAAACAACATATAGATGTGCATTCCCAACACACCACAACCACGATGTGTTGGGAATAGCACCTGCTGGGGATGCTGGCTCACTTGGTGAGAATTGGGAAAAGAAATCCCCTAGCTGGTTTGCGGATGCTGCAGCTGCTGATTTCCCCGTGGTTTTGCCCTGGTTTGCTGCTTTCCTGCCCTCTCCTCCAGCAGCCGTGGGAAGGCAGCAGCGCCACGTGCTGCTGCAAGGGGCGGCCGAGCTCTCCTGCTGCCGGGAAGGGCTGGGACCTGCACGGCTGCTGGAAAGCTGACTGCAACGTGCGTTTAGTTAGGGTGTGTTTCACTGCACTGTGGTTGGAATGCGAGTGAAAAGCTAATGCTTAGTGGAGCAGCGTGTTTTTAGGACTGTGCTATTCTATTGTAATTTCATATCACTACCTTAGAGATGCAAAGAAAGTGATCAGAATATGGGAAAACCATAACAATTATAGTACGTCTGTGGTAATTATGTTTTGTAAAAGCTGCTTATGAGTTTGACTTAGGGCAATTCCAGAAAATACAGTGCAGGTGATTTGCCTGTATCTAACGTAAAAGAAAACAACTTTGCTGTTCGTGCCTTTCCCTGCACTCTGTCTGCTTAGCTCATTTCCAGGTCAGTTAGGCTGCTACAATGGTCTGTAAAGCTGTGCTAAATCCAGGGCACTAAAACTGCTACTGTTGAGGCCAGAATGGCAACTATTTTTTTCCGTATTAGAGAAATGACTAATCACTAATTTTGACTATGAGAGTCTTTGTCTGTCTTTGCGACTTTTATCCTCCCTCTTACATTTAAAAACTCTTTCGGTCTAGTTTTGTTGTAGAAGAAAAGTTAGTGGTTTAACAACTTCACACTTGAAGTAACTTTCTCCCTGTGAATCTAGTTCTGAGTCTCCAGTTTCAGGAGTTAACTGAGCTGCCCCTTGGCCTTCCCGACTGATGGATGCCATGTTTGTGTGGAAGGAGTTCATAGTTTGAACCTCGTTCAAGACTCTGTCAGCTCACTGACTTCTCTTCTGATGCTTTATATATTCTTTGCAGGTGATTTTGATGTGATTTTAATGCATTAATAGTTAAAAACTTTATAATACAGTATGCAGAGATTCAGGGAGTAAAAAATTGTAAATTCTGGATTATGAAGAACAATGTAATTAAATACCTTGAAGATGTCTTTCCAGTGGAGTGAATTTAATATACTTTCAGCCAGAGTTGTTGAAGGCAGTGTTTCTTTTATAAGCAAAATTGATATCTCAATTTACAATAAAAGAACTGAATTAACTTTTAGGTACAGAGTAGAATGTGTACAGGTCAGTGTGCAGGATAGGTTGGACAACAGGTACCAGACACTTTGGAACGTTCTGCAGACCTTGGTGGCCAACGTTAGTGCCACCTGATACATAAACACAGCATCCATAAAAACCAAGTGCTGAGACAGCCTTCAAAAGAAACAGTTTTGCTCATTATTACATTTGAGGCTCTTGAATGTTATTTTAGACTTTCTTTTTGTTTCAAATTTTGAACTTGGTCTTTTTCCTACTAGGCTCTATGTTCCCATTTTTATTGTGTAAGCCACTCCCACAGATGGAATCAAAAATACCAATGGACTATTACAGGAAACTTTGATTAAGAAATATAGAGATTACATGCATGTGACGCTGTGTGCATGCTGTAGCTGTGCTGTGCTGCATGGCATTTCTGCACTCTTTGTGATTGGTGGTGTTTACAATTTTTTTATAATAATATTTTCATGTTACTCTGATATTGAACAGTTTCTCTTAGATATTTTGATATTTTGTCTAGGTTTCTGCCTGCCTTTGATGTCTAAAGATTACAATATACAAATGTCCCAGTGTTAGAAATTCCCAGAGTGATTTGTTTTCTTTATTTTTAAATCTCATACAGGTGTAATAATAATAATAATAGCTCTTTAATACTTGGACAAGCTGCACTGCGTCCTCTTGTAATACCATGAGTGCCAATAGTGACCTGTTCCTTCTTGTGCTCTGGTTATTCTGCCACGTGTCAATATGGAGATCGGGGCGAGGCCGGAGCTGCCCGGCTCTGCTCCTGCTCTGCTCCTGCTCGCTGCTGGGAAGGCTCTCACTGCGCGGTGGGCCCCGTAGCCGGGGCTGGTTGCGGAGCCGCTGCCTCAGGTTGCACTCGGGGGGCCTCATGCAGCCGCTTCTGCTCCCCTGGGGCCTCGGCTTTGCCAGCGCTGCTGCTGTGAGGCTTTGTGGCTCTTCCAGGTGCTTGGGCTTTCTTGGGAGGAGAGCAGAGCTTGTTCTGAGAGACAGAGTGAAGGACTTCGGGGGCACTTCTTGGGCTGGGAGGTTTTGTTTGGCTGGCTCATTGTTCTTGGTATTTATAAGCCATGGAAAGCAAAGCTGTATTCTACCTTTAACAAAGCTTACGCTTGGTAGAAGGGATGTTTGTATCCTTTAAAAAGAATAAACCGATTGAGTGATGGTGTCTTCCAGCAATATGGTGGAAGACAAGATGGTGTCTGCTGTCGAATCACACAGAAGCAGACCATGAGGATGGGCTGGGTACCACTTTTTGCTAGATAAATCCTATGTGCTAGCCTTTGTAAAAACAAATCTCCTTGGTCTGTGTTACAGGTGCAGCGGCTGAGGCAAACTGCAAGCTGGATCCAGCAGAAAGGAGCATGTTGCAGCACCCTGGTGCCATCTGATGGTAACAGTTCCCATCAGCTGCTTTCCTCCGTTCATCAACAGGTTCTTCAATTCCAACCTCTGGGTGGATGTGTAAAAAGGACTGAAGTGTGGAGTGGGCATTAGTGTTACACTAGCCTGATTTCCCTCCCACAGCCCACCTCCATCCCCACTCTGTGCTGCTTCCAGAGTAAAACCAGGAGGGCACGTACTTGTTTTATGGGAGACAGAGTGAGACTAAATTAGCTGCTTGTTGTACGTAGTGCCCTAGAAATGGAAGTACCGCATTCATTCATCCAGATAGTACTGTAGGTTTTTTCTTTATTTATTACATGCTTTAGAAAGAGCTAAGTTTAACTGCAGTTTACAATGGCTTTTTCACTCACTATGCTTTCTTTTTCCTCCCTGCTTCCCTCCCAGAAGTGACTGTTAATTACAGATATGGTCTTCCTGTGGTAACTCTTACATTGCCCACAAGAGGAGAGCGCTGTCAGTTTACTATCAAGCCAATGGTACTGACAGTTGGAGCATTTCTGCAGGATGTACGGAGAGAAGATAAAGGAATTGAGAAGGCAGAAGTCTTTGCAAGAGGTATCTTGAATTTCTGTTGTGTTTTACCTTGGAATTTTACCTTGGTTCTGAGCTTTATTTTTCAATTATCAGTATTGGAGTCCTCTTGGAAAGGCTTATTTAAAAAGCAGAGTTGGACATACTAATATAACATTCCTTACATCTAAATAACTTCCTCTAATATTTTGAAGTAGCTTCTCTGTCATGCTTTTTTCTAAATAAATACATCTTTTCAAATTTCTCCTTCCTTATCCTCTGGGATCATATTTAAAGTGAGTAGCAACCCAACAAGTAACTCTTTTTTTTCTTTTTTTTTCTTCTTCATTTGGTCATTAATTGAAGGGATAGAAGCATATTTGATACTCTTTCATTTTCTGCAGTTATAATCCTAGCCCTGAAAAAATTTAGTAGATGTTGTCCACATTTCAACACCCATGCTTAGATATAAGAAAGCATAAAACCCACCTGGATGCCACCCTGTGCCACCTGCTCTAGGTGCCTGCTGGAGCGGGAAGGTTGGACCAGATGATCTCTAGAGGTCCCTTCCAACCTTGAAGATCCTGTGATTCTATGAAAGTATCCTCTTGCTGAAAACATTGATGGAATTTGATATTAAAACAAACAAAAAAACAAAACAATAACAACAACAACAAAACCAACCAACTAAATACTTTTCAGCTTTTCAATGAGGGAAGGATTGGACAAGTTAATCTATGTTCTGCCAGATGCAGAACAAAGAGCCTGTTGGGCACTTCCTTTGAAAAGCAATTTGCCTTAATGTCACTTTATAAATATCACCTTAATTTACATGCAAATTAGTTTTGATGTCTTACTAATGTGTGAGAATAAATAAATAAGAGTGAATGAGTGCATTAAAATTTCAAATTTGGGGTTGAAAGTGACAGTGTTCCAAACTTGCCTCGCTACCCACAGAGCGGGTCAGTGAGCCAGCTGGTGCATTTGCTCATGGAGTTCTGTAATCCAAATCCCAACAGATGGGACCAGACAGCAGAGATCCACAGAATAAACAATCGCAGATGTGGGGTTTTCAGCAGTGCCTTTCTGTGGTGGGCACATAGAGACAGATGGAGGAGCTGGGGCAGCAGCGCAGTGACAAAGGTTTACATACTGAAATTTTCATTAAGCTGCATAGTCTGATCAATATTCATGTCAGGAGCAAAGCTTCCATTTTCCACCTCCTGTGCACCCCTCTGTAGGCGCAGAGGAAGTTGCTCTTTTTATGTCTAAGGAAGCGAAGGTGCTAAAGGCCAGCTGCTCCACAGCAGCCCTCGCACCGCGGCTGCGTCCTGCGTCCAGCAGCAGCGCTCCGAGCACTCTGCTCCTTGGGCTGTCTGGATTTGCAGCAGACTTTTTAGACACGTTTGTCCTAGTGTTTGGCGTGTCAGAGAGGAAGAGTCCATTTCTTATTTGGATGCATGTTTTTTCCTGATTGAGAGATCAGAAATGCTACCAGAGTGGTAATCTTGCCAGGTCTGCTGTGCTGAGAATGCCTTGGGAAGGGCTTGCAGTGTGCCCATGCAATTGGATAAGAGCCCATTAATTTATTAGAATTGGGTTCCATCTACCAAAGGCAGATCTTCTGCAAACCCTAGGCAGACACAAATATTGTCCTTTGAGTGAAAGGGCTTTTTGCAAAGGAGATGGGTAGAAGGGGAATGAGAAGAGCAATAAATACAAAAAATAAATAAGGAGCTTTCCTCTCTGAATGTCTTGGTTGTCCCCCTTGTTTCCAGTTCTAATTTACTGAAAATAGATGTTTTCTATGTTGCTGATGGGATAGCGTTCTTGTAAGTAGCGTTCCTGTCAAGTTTTGTATAAAAAAGTAGAAGAGGAGTCTCCAGAGCTTTTTCTGCTGGTGCCTCAGTGATTACTTGTCTTCCTTGTACTGCAGAGCCTAGCTCTCTGCTTCTCAACTAGCAAATTTTTAAGCTATCTTTAAGATTTTTATGATTAAAATGATTTCCTACTTAAATCTTTCTTCTGCAGATGGTAGCAAGGTTTCTGATGCAACCTTGATGGAAGTCTTACTGATGAATGACTTTAAACTTGTTATCAATGGCAAAACATACAGTGTGTCAGCTCCTGAAAAAGGTATGAACCTTTTGAACAAGTCATGAACATTTAATGATCCTATTATCTCATTTCATCTAGTGAAATGCATCCAAAAGGTTCAGAGAAGAGGAACCTGTCTGAAGAAAGGAATCCTTCTTTGCTTTTGTTTCATCTGATTTTTCTCTGCTTTTTTGAGGGGCTGGAAAGGAGAATGAAGAGGGTAAGCTTCTCAAGTGGTTATGACAAACATTTTATTCCTAGGTAAGCTGAGCAGTGAGCATGCTACTGAAATGGAAGATATCAAATCCTTGGTTCACAGACTGTTTGTGGCTATACACATAGAAGATCACCAGATCAGGAAAGAGAAGGAATTACTACAGAAACTGGAATATCTGAAAGAACAACTGCTGCCTCTTGAACAGGTTGGAAAGGGGGATTATTTTTACTGTAAATCACAAGTGGGGGATTTAAGCAGTAATGCCTTTTGTCATACGAAAAGATGAGCACGAATGGCTAGGGTGTGTTTCTCTTATTTGTCAGGTAAATCAGAGTCTGTTCAAATACATGATTATTTTCAGCTCAATTCATATCCTTTCTGCTGTGCACATTCCTCAGGTAGAAACCAGAGAACTAGACAAAACCATAATGAACAAGCCTTTTTGTGGCGAGTATTAGGAGTGAGAGTCTACTTAGTCATCTTCTGCTGAATCAGTTTTAAATACCTTTTACAGAGGGAGGGGGAAAAAACATTAGTGAGGTGGAAATTATCTGTAGCTTTGGCTAGGGTTTTCTGTAATCATCAGGGCAGCCCAATTGTTTGGACTGTAGTTTGGCATAATGCAAGAAAAGAAGTTATGAAATACATTGTAGGAAAGGCTGTACTAACTCAGTATGAGGGGAAAAGCCGGAAAGAGCCTGCCAGGATGAACAACTTTTCCTTGCTACTGTTGGCTTCAGACTTGCTATGTGAGGACCAGGCTCAGAAAGCATTAACCAGAACAGCCTTAAATGATAAAGAGGAAATCCAGGAGATGTAAATCTCTAATAGTGGGAAGGTGAGATTAACAGCGATATCTCCTGGGGCACAATAGCTAGGAGTTACCTGTTGCCTTTGGACTTCTCTCATCTTCTCTTGGCCAGGTGGTTAGGTAAGAGGAAAACCCTGACAAAAGGATTTGTCCCAGCAGCAGAGAACATAGCTGAAAAGCTGCTTGTGAGTTGCAGTCATATTCTGGCTAAACAGGTTTCTCTGTTTCTTTTCCTTAGATGAAAGACAGAATTGCAGACAGTGCAGATGCAAAGACCTCCAGGCTTCTCTGGGTGGGCTTAGCTCTGATGTCGACCCAAGGGGGAGCATTGGCGTGGCTCACGTGGTGGGTCTATTCCTGGGATATCATGGAGCCAGTCACCTACTTCATCACTTACGGGAGTGCCATGGCTTTTTATGCCTACTTTGTTCTAACGAAACAGGTAAGACCTCCTTCTGTGTATGTCTGGAATATTGTAAAAATCGACCATGTAAATCACAGTGTTTGG
>JAUBOD010000750.1:1155001-1173078 GCA_032353885.1 Nothura maculosa
CTTCAGCCGTTCCTGGGGGCAGAGCAAGCAAGGGCAGTGGGGTGAGCTCTGTGGGGACCCTTGTTCTGGTGCTCAGCAGCCTGGCTGGTGCAAGGGGCAGAGCAGAGCTGAGCCCTGCAGTGGGCCACAGGGACGATGTTCAGGGTTACTTGGCACTGCTGCATTTACACGCGTTCCCTTGCCCCAAGCTGACAGAAAACTTGTGCGCCAATCTTCAGTCTTATTTTAAATTAAACATAATTATGGCTTGAATGAGATATGATATTCTATTTGGAATAGAATAGGGAAAAAAACCCTACATTTTGTCTTTCACTCTCAAATGTCAATTTAAGATGCTTTACCAGGATATTACAGCTGATACGCGTTCTTGAATGTTCTGTCTTATTGTTGGCTGAGAGTAACTGACTCTTACATGAGCGTCAGTACTTTTTCAGACCCATTGCAGTTATCCAGAGAGAAAGCCCCAAACTTACAACTGAAAGCCAAGGTGCCTGCAGGCCACATTTGCTTCATTCATAGTCCACCCACTATCACATACAAAAAGATCCTCTTTGCGATGCACGGGTTTTACTCGAAGCAAACTTGAATCGTCATGGCCCAAGGAGACTTCAAATGTTTCTGAAAAAAGAAAGGAATCAAAAAGAAAAGGAAATCCCCCAGAAGAATCACATAAAATCTTATTTTATAGAAGCATCTTAGTGGAAAGACAGTACAGAAATAAAGCATACATAATTTTGACTCCTGTCGAGAGCAGAAGTTTGCATGGAAGGAAGCACAGACTGGGAAAGAGAAGCTTTAGGTATTATTCCTGGTTCATCTGACAATTGACTTTGTGTCTTTTCTCAAAATATGTCAGTTTCAGGACAATTGTGCATAAATAGTTCCCACCTCATAGGACTATGCAGAGGTCTGCTGAGAAAAGCTTGCATCTTAGCATCATGAGTCAGCAAGATGTCAAGTGAGACAGCTAGAACCTGTAATTGTTACCTTTGTACTAAAACTTCAGCTTTTTAAGTAGAGTCAGCTTCCCAAGGAAGGAAAAACATTGTAAGCTGAAAACAAAACCTTTTCAATAGGGAGTGAAACACCATAGGAAAATTATTATATTAGCAACTGGTTCAGCTTATTATCTTTGAGGAAAATATTCCTGCCTGACTTGTCTACAAATTCTTCAGAAACATAGGATACCAGTTTGATACATGATTTAAGCCTCTTAAAACTTTAGCAGTTTTTCTTTATTTATTTTAAACTTTTCAATCTTTTTTTTTTCTAGAAGGAGGAGTATTTAACCTATGACAAATGTCCTATGCCCTTATTATAGCGAAGCCCTGCAAGGAGATGGCTTGAGAGAGCAGCCGGTTTGCAGGAGCATTTCTGCTCACCTCCAGCAGCCTCCTTGGGGGAGAGGCTCACGGAAAGGCTGCTGTGCTGCCAAAGC
Source organism: Nothura maculosa (assembly GCA_032353885.1). NCBI lineage: Eukaryota > Metazoa > Chordata > Aves > Tinamiformes > Tinamidae > Nothura > Nothura maculosa. Next base: position 1,156,440 of record JAUBOD010000750.1, read on the forward strand.
CCCGAGCAGCAGCTTCATGCAGCCTGTGCAGCAGGAGAGAAGCAGCACGTGCTCGCACAGCAGGCAGGCCGGCTGGGCGGCCACCTTTGCAGAACTGAGCTCTGCTTTCATGACGCTCGCTCTGCAGCTGAACAGCGTTCACCTGCTCCCCGGGAGCTCCCTGCAGCCTTTAATGCCTGACTTCTCCCGAGCTCTCAATGGTTTTACTACTGCAAGGAAATAATGCGTCTTTCTGAGCTATAAGTAGTAAAGTAACTACTTTTCTGCAAATGCATGACTGATATATTTTGGAAAAGGAGATATTAATACCTCCAGACACGCAGTTCCCATTGTTCAGAAACCTTGCTGCAGGCTGTTGACATTCATAGCTCTTTAGCTGGCAGTAAGTTTGGAACTGCCTTCCATTGGTAGAGCAAACTGCAGTGCCATTCTTTGGGCACTGGTAGGGAAGTTTACAACGGCATTTTCCCTCCACACATCGTTCCCATGGGTTACAAAAAACTTTCTTACAGGAATTGTGTGTGTATTGGTTACTTAAACATTCTTCTATCAAGTATTTTTCTTGCTCAGCTGGCTGGACAGGCCTAACCTGTCTTTCTTCAGCACTAGATGCTGCATTCTGCAAAACACAAAGTTTAAAAAAAAAATCAAGACTAGGAATTACAACCGCTCCCGAAAGTCCTGCAAATCCTTCTCTTCAACAATGTTTTTTCACAAGCCTTTTTCTGTTGTGTTTAAAAGTATTACGTTTTATGTATGGTGTCTATTCCCTTGTCTTTTACCACGTATCCTTCTCATTTTTTCTGGGAGTCTTTTCTTTTTAACATTCTCTTGGTATAACTTTCACTTACTGGTCTTCTGCAAACATTGCAGTCTTGCTCAAAGATCAGCTGAAATTCATAGCAGATTGCAAATGTTCTAAGGAAGCAGTTTAACATACCACAGCAATGGGATTATAAGCAAAGTTCATAATGGGAATTAAATGCTAGGAAAACAAAAAAGTAACAACCTGAGTTTTTTAGATATTTTTATTGGTCTAATTGGCTCTGAGCTCAAGTCTTATCTGTAAATATTAACGAACTACCTAGTAGGCAAGTATTTTAAATATCTTCGAGAAATTTGAAAATGAAATATCCTTCCTCATCTTTTTTTCCTGTATCTTGCGCAGCAGTGGATTTGCAGTGTTGTTGCTGATCACTACTAGACTGCAAGAGCTGATTCTGACTGCCCAACCAACCATCTCTAGGTGAGTGACGCTACATCTATATTTATATTCGTATAGCTCTCCAGAGCCTACATTGCTGTGCTTATACTTTGTAAAAGCTGTAGGCAGGAATGAAATGGAAATGTGAAATAATATGTGGATGGACTTTGCATAAAAAACAAGGGGAGAGTTAGTCCTCAAATGTGATTTTTTGACTTTGACTGTGTCCACTGAATCAATACAGCTTAAGCTTAAAGTTTTCATGAAGAAATCCTGGTGCTAGTAAAATTAGTGGTTATGTTGTTGGAGCAGCTTTTAATCCAAAGCAATTTTTAACAGTTGTATAATCATTAAATTCTTTCTGCTGTTCTCAGGTCAGTAAAATCCAATGCATAATCTCTATTAGCCAGATCTGGCTTGGCATAAGTCTCATATTTTAAAAGACTAGAGTTGTACTAAATAGGAACCAAAGTAGCTGATTTTTCTGTAAGGGTTTTGCTAAAAGACTCAGGTTATGATGAATGCTGAGCTCACATAGGCTTTACGGGGTACTTTTGCCAGAAGAAATTCCAGAGCAAAACTAGAGGCATGTTGCCACGTTAGAAGTTAAGACCATAATCTCCTTTCTCAAAAACAGTGCCACGGGACAAACTGTTGCACCATTCTCTGGTCGATTGTGCTCGTAAATTGGGTTTAGGATCATAATTAAGATCTTTTCCAGAAGACGGCTGAAGTAAATCTCAGATATAATTGATACTATGAAGGGGAAATAGAAAGCTTCAAATATTCAAACTGGACTAAAACAAATGGATTAATACTATGAAAGGAAACTTAAAAAAAAAAGATTACTAAAAGTAATCTTGTTGACCCTTTTTTTTCATGAATTAATAATACCACAATAAAATAAATTCTTACCTCTGCTCCACAAAAATAAGAGAGAGACAAGAAAACCAAGAGAACTGGAACCATTCTCATGATGAAGTCTTATCTCTTTTTTTTCAGAGATACCCTCCAGTTAGGACTCTTGAATGCCAGTTGTTTGATTTGTGTTTAATTTTTAACCATTAGTAAAATACTTCAAAGTGTATTTAGAAATAAAGTGCAGGAGCCTCCATTATTAGCTGATAAATGTGATCTCTCCAGAGGGATCTTGATTCAGTCCATCTGGTTTTACTGTAACTGCAAGAAGAGATAACAAAAGTAAAGGCTTTAAAGTAAATGATTAAAAGGAAAAACTTAGTAAGAATGTACTTTTGCTTTCCTTTGCCAGAGGAGACTGATGGAATCATCAGAATACTTCTGCTGGTTGTAGGCATTCATCTTAATCAGATGAATTAGTGTTGAAGATAAATGTATTTTTACAGAACAGATTTATTTGTCTATATATCTATTTAGTTATTTACATCTTTGGGGGGATGAGAGAAAATGACAAACATGTACAATCCATTACTTAGCTATATTACTGGTTCATATTAGAAGATTTTCATAGAAAATTGTTCCAAGTGCTTGTAAAATGGTTGAACTATTCTTTTGAAAGTCAGTTTCCAGGAAAGCATTAAATCAAACTGGCAGGGCTCAAATCCTCCACAAGTAGCAGTACAGGCTACATACATACAAGGCAGTAGCAGATCTTGTTGTGGAGGCAGGCAGTTTGCAGAGAGGGTCCTATCACTTTCCTGTTAAAACAACTACCTCTCTGCCCTCCCAGCTCCTTTGTGGCTCGTGTCACACAGTGACACCAAGAAAGAAAGGTCTGATCGTTTGAGATGTGGTCAGCAGAAGCCTGGAGTCTGAGAGGGGCTGCCAGAGCCATCACTCGTACAGAGCTTGGGATTATGTTTGTGGTCCAACACAGCCACTACAAGCAGAGGGAACAAAACAGAGCTCTGTCAGTGCGGTCACAGGAAAGTGAAAAAAAGATGGCTGTTGTTTTTCATTGCTTTTATTATTTCATTGTTGCATTTTTATTGTTATCCTATCATGCCATTGTCAGAAGTGTATTCCTTTTCCTTTAGCAAGTGGGTTCATTACCCCGGGATCTTTGAGCCCTATCAGAGCGGGTCTGTGTGTGCGTGCGTGTGCGTGTGCAGGCCGGGGCCGCTTCACCCGCGGTGCGGAGCGGGCACAGGGTGAGCTTGGACAGGGCTGCTGGAAGGGAGCTGGGAGACAGGCTTCCACTCCGCGTGCGCCTTGTGCTTCCGGCTCGTTCGCGCTGCCGGTGGCTCCGGGCTTCACGGCCCGGGCTGCGGCCGCCCCGCCGCGCCACTGCCCCGGCCCAACGGCCCTTAACGGTTGTCCGCGCGCTCCCTAACGGTCGTAAAAGTATCGCGAGGCTTTTGCGGCTCTACCGGTTGGAGCGCCTCTCTGCTTTCCGGCGGAGGGGGCTGCGCATGCGCGGGGCTGCGGCGCTCTGTGCTGACGTCAGCGGCCGCGCGCGCCACGTGCGTGACGCGTGAGTGCAGCCGTTGGTGACCGTTAGTGACCGTTAGTGACCGTTGGTGACCGTTGGTGAGTGGGCTGTGCTGCGCCTCGGACACGAGTGCGCTGAGGGGCTCCGGAGGCGGCTCCGGAGGTGGTGGCGTCCCGCGGGAAAGGCGGCCGTGCCCAGGCTTTTGGCTTCCGTCCCTTGGGAGGATGCCGGGAAAGGAGCTGTGGGCGCTGTGCGCGCTTCCATTTCCAGACGCTCCTCTACGGGTCTGGTGCAAGGATGTGCTGTGCGGCCCTCTAATAGGAATGGATAATTCGGAGGAATATGAATAGAAGCCATAATGCTGTCGATAGTCTCTTTTTTTTTTCAGGTAGACATTGCGGTACATTATGGTGGAAATTTTAGGTATAGATAACTGCATGCTTATAGTAAGGAGTGAAGTGTCTAACAATTGAATTTGCCAACATTGCTGTCTAGAGTTCTGCGTTTATACAGCAAGTTAAATATGAAGCACTTTTTACTTCTTTTTTTTCAGTTTAGGAGATAACAGAGAATGACTTTTCGTGGAGGAGGAAGAGGAGGGGGCTTCAATCGTGGAGGAGGTGGCGACAGAGGTGGCTTTAATCGTGGACGCGGTGGCTTTGGACGGGGAGGCGGTGGCCGAGGAGGTGGTGGCCGAGGAGGCTTCAACAGAGGCGGATATGACCAGGGACCTCCAGAAAGGGTAGTCTGTAAGTTATGTGGTTATATTTGTTTTATCCCAAATGACTCTTGCAGATGTTAAGTATTTCTTCTTTATTTCAGTGTTGGGAGAGTTCATGCATCCATGTGAAGATGACATTGTTTGTAAATGTAAAACGGAAGAAAATAGGGTGCCTTATTTCAATGCACCAGTGTACTTGGAAAATAAGGAGCAGATTGGCAAAGTAGATGAAATCTTCGGACAGCTAAGAGATTTTGTATCCTTCAAAAGCATGTGTGATGTATAATATTTGTCTTTTAAAGCCTGATTATTAAATGGAGTTGCTCTAGAATTTGCAAGTAATGTAAGACTTAACTAGTTAAATGTAAATAGTCATCGTAATGTGTATAGTTTATTAGTAACTGCAGTTGTCATTAGGTGTCTCATTCTGATGAGGTACTTATCCTAAAATATTTGTGATATGACAAAATATGGATACCTTGTCTCAGGCAGAGACAAGCTGAGCCGATAATATATAAGGTACTGGCAGATATCTTCTGAGGCTGGGGGTTCAAGATGTTACTTTCCAAGATGCTACCTGGAATAGGTTATGAATTTAATAACTAGGTTGGCCCAAGGGGGAGGGTGGTCTTTGCTTTAGGGCATCTTTCTTATGGTCCATCTTACTTCTTAAAGCAATTGTGAAAAGACATCATGCGAGTGTGTCCCCTTCTGAAGGGAGATAGCTGAGTCCAAGTTGGTGGTCCCTTCTGTCATTATTGGTGGATTGACAGAATTCCTGACAGAAGAGAGAGAGGGAAACAACTACTAAAGTAAACCTATAGGCAGTAAGGCTTAGTCTTTGATGTGCGAGTGTTTGTAACCAGCTCAGCATGCTCCTGTCCTTTTTTAAATGTGAAGTAAAATGTGAAGATTTAAATCACTGTCATGATCCGAATGTGTTAGAACACATATTTTGTTGGTAAAATTGTGTTGATCAGAGTTTCACTTTTTGTATCAGAATTATTTGAATTTCAGGAACTTTTTTTTTTTTTTTTTTCCTCCTGCTACTGTAGCGTATTTAGAGACAAGGGACTTCAGTGAATTTTTCAGCTTCTTGCTTCTCTATTTTAGCCTTGATTTTTGAGTTGGACAGCTCTTTTTGAAAGCTGTTTAGCAAGCCTTATATGCTTAAGAGCCACAGGATGGGCAAGGTTGTATGTGTACTCGTGAAGACTCTGCTATTTTACCTGCAGGATGTGACTGGGCTGTCTTAACTTTTTGCAGAACCAGGCAGTTGTATCGGGCAAGATCTGTACTAGCAGAGCCCTTGCATCACAGAATGCATCCAGATCATTGGGGAGGTGTATTGAGGTCACCCTGGGAATTCAAAGGGGAGTTCTGTACTCTTAACAGTTTGTCTCTTCACAGTTATTTTAGAATACTCTTGCCCATTGGCATGTTCATCTGTTAAGTGTTAATACTAGGGAAGAAGAAAAAAGTTTTACCCAAAATGTTGAATGTGTAGCTATGGGGAAAAAAAAACATGGGGAAAAACTGGAAGTAGTTTATTCCGAAGATTCAATTACAGTTTTTTGTTTGTAATGATGCCTTTTTATATACTACTGAAGTAGAAATTCTATGAATTGTTTCTTATATGTAATAGTCAAAGAATTATTTCTAGTATTTTATTCATGATATATTCCTTAAAGAAAATAATAGTATTTTTCAGTGAAACTATCTGAGAACATGAAAGCCTCTTCATTTAAAAAAATGCAAAAGGTGAGCAGTCTTAGTAGCAGAACTTTACCGTATGTCATCAGTTAGATAAAATGCTTTACAAATAGCCTTTATTGACATTAAAGGCTAATTGTCCTTTAGGTAATGAATTAAAGTCTTTTGAAAATGAAAACATTAGTTTTCATTTACTTTTCCTTTTCACTTCTTCATTTGCCTTGTTTTTATTTCTTGTTGAGGAGAAAAATATAACTAGTGCAATTTCTGAAATGCAACTTTTTTAAAAAAATGATTTTGCATATTTGTATTGTGGTTATATTGCTGTTTGCAGTCGACAGTTAGACACAAAGACTCAATTGTGGATGTTTATGAAGGAGTAAAAAGATATGGTTACACTTTTAAGTCCTAATACTTTCAGAGACTTATGCAAATGTCTTTCTACAGTTTTATATTGATCCAGCAAAGCTACTACCCCTGCAGAGATTTTTGCCAAGGCCTCCTGGAGAAAAAGGTCCTCCTAGAGGAGGTGGTAGAGGAGGACGTGGCGGTGGACGTGGAGGAGGAAGAGGGAGTGGTAGAGGTGGAGGTAAGATCCTTTGAATAAGATCTGCAAAATGCTTCTGTGGTAAAGTACTTGCATAAAGAGGTATATTTTGAAGAAAAAAAGTGACACACATTTCTTTTTCATATCTCAGTAGAGACAGTGACATCTTCCCAAAGGTGGGATTTGCAGCTAGTTCAGTAGTAGATTGAAAGTGTAGGAAAGAGAATGTATTAGTTCAAAGCCAAAATATAATTAACATAATTAAGAAAAAATAGTGGCCATTAAGCAAATCTTTTGTATTAAGAGGTAATAGGTAGTGTACAATGAAAACTGTTAGCGAAAGCTGCTGTGTTTTGTTATACTTTAAAATTCTAGTTGGATGCAAATACTTGAAATATATTGGTTGAAATAAAGGATCTATGACTCCTTCATCTCCACTGTTTACCTCTTTGACACATCATCTGGGTTGTGTTCCTTGGTTTAAAGGTAATTCTTTCTTACATTGAATACTTTCCCTTTTCCCCACCTTGTCCTTTTGTGAGCGGGGAGCAGAAAAAAGAAATTCAACTGATCTCTTATACAAAGAGCTGTAACATTATTTTCGCTCTCATAAGTCAGCATGGAGGTTTTATAAGGAAATGACTTGGATGACTTGGCAGGGGACTAGGGCACTAGGATGAAGCAGTGAGCTTTTTTATTTTATTGAGCTACTTCTTTCTGAAACCATTAACAAAATATTTTTTATGTATATCAGAGTTTATAGACTCCTAACACTGTAATTTCTTAACTATGTTCAGGAGGATTCAGAGGCGGAAGAGGAGGAGGAGGAGGAGGATTCAGAGGCGGAAGAGGTGGAGGAGGAGGAGGATTCAGAGGAGGAAGAGGTGGAGGAGGCGGCTTCAGAGGTAAATGCACAGTTGTTTCATTTACAGGCTGCCTAAAGAGGTTGTGGAGTCTCCTTCTTTGGAGATCTTTAAAACCCGCCTGGATGCAGCCCTGAGCCATGTGCTCTAGGTGACCCTGCGTGTGCAGGGGGGTTGGACTAGATGACCTCTAAGGTCCCTTCCAACCTTACACATTCTAAGATTCTATAATTTGGATAATAAAAGCAGGTCCTGCTAAACTTTTACATATTGAACATAACATAGAATTTTTCTTTCCATCTGCATTATAAGGCTTTATAGACTATTTTTATGCAGAAAGTTTCTGTTCATCACAGTAGCTATCCTAAACGTAAGTTCAGTATTCCCTATGCGTTTGAAATTCTAACTGCTGTGTCAAGAAGGCCTGTAAGAACAAATACGATAATGACTTTTATTTTACCAATTCCAACCATTATATGTTTCGTTCATTTGTTTTAAATGCAACTATAAGACATGACTTGTTCAGCGTATTTTTCTTCCTCTTAAATAGGGAGAGGATATTAAAAATGGAGCCACGAGAGTCTTCCTGCTGCCTTACCATATGATCTGCAGAAATGAAGAACGAGATAAATTTTCTAGTGGACCCTGAAAAATTGCTTATAAAGGACTTGAAACTGTAAAATTACATTGACTATTTATCAACATACAAGGACAATATAACACCTGTTGAAGAACTGAAGACTGCTCAGAATATACTTGAACTTTTTTACTAAGGCAAAATAATACTTAAACTGTTTCTTTCTTACAAACTATTTTTAATTAATGCTTGACTTCATGCTAGAGTTGGGAGTAAATAGTTCATTGGTTCTTTTTTTTATTATCTCCACAGATTCTCTAAATCTGTGAATCTGTTGCCCATGTGTTACTGATCCCTTGTCCTCATCCTGTCTTTATGTTTAATCCACTGGGTTGCTGTACAGTGAACATACAGTTTAAACAGTCTTTCCAAACCTTCATCTACAAACTAAACTTCAAAATTTTATGTTGATAGAACTTTATTTTTATATCTAATGTACGCAAGGAAGAGACAGTAACCTGGGTGCTATATGGATTCTTCTGTATAAATCTGAATGAAAACAAACACATCATGACATACTCTTCTTGGAAGCTGCTGTCTGTTAATAATTTCAAGTTTAATCCAGTTCTTCTAAGTCACCTAATTACACTAATACTGAAATTCTTTTGGTTTTTCACAGCTTATCCTATTCTCTGAGAATATGATATCCTGAAAAAAATACTGGAATGCACCAAGCTTGCCCAGGTCTAAGATCCTTAGGTCTTCTGCCCACATGATGTTAAGTACTCCCTAAAGACAGAGCCTGTACAAGTCTTCCAACACAGGCTCTATTGCCCTTAGATTCATTATAAGGAGTGTTGAAAAGCTAATAACTGTCTCTTGAGAATGGAGAAGGACAGGTTGCCTCTTTACTTTTAGCTCTGGAGAGAGAATAAGAATGCAAAAAAATCAAATCTTTCCCTCCAAATTGCATCTCAAGTGTAGAGTCTTTCGGTAGAGTCTTTTTTGAGAAGATCTGCAAAATAATCTTAAGTGTCTTGAGCATCTTTTTCAAGTGTTCTAAATGTTCTAAAAGGGCTGTCTGAGGATGCGGTATCTTTTTTTTTTTTTTCTTCAACTAGGAAGCACAGTGAAAATGAGTTATGTTAGCCTTCTACTTAACAGAAAGAAGTAGTTTCTTGTCACTTTAACAAACCTGATTGCTCATTGTGAGTAATCCTTTGAACAAAACTTGAAATGAGCTGGAAAAACTGTTCAAGAATTCAAATAGGAAGCCTAAACAGATATTGTTTAGGGTAACTCTTCTCTTACAAAGAAAACACGGAAAATTTTCCTCGGTCTGCTTTTATGAGAATAAATAAGTACTTGTAACTACAGCAAAGTCAGCAATCAATGGATACAGATTCTTTACCTGGTATTGTTTCAGACTTAACTTTATTCAGGACAACTAAATCCAGATTATTAAAGATGTTTAGATTGTTTGCTACCATGCATTGCTAGGTCTAAATGATTTATGACTATGGCTTAACCTAGACAAAATTTTTGCAAACCATTTTATTTATTGTAAGCCACCTCTGGCCCACTAAATTGCAGTCAAACAATATCAAGCTGCAGTGAAGTCAGGCCTGCCTACTACATTCTATGATACTTGTAATTGCTGTACCCCCCACATTCCTGCTCTGATGCTCCAGTGCTGAGTTGTTTGGAGCTGACTTCAGCATATTTTTCTTCCTTTGGAAGCCGACACAATCTCTTGTACCCAGATTCAGTCTCTGCATAGCTGTGCTTACTGCACTCTTCAGAGGCATACTTTTGCAGGTCTCTGAAGACTGCACTGCTATGGTCTTTCAATTGCCTCACCTGACATCTGTCAGTATTCACTTCTACCTTAGAAGTTCGAGCCTGGGACAAGAGGGCTATGTTACCAGTCTCTCAGCAGGTGGAGCTATGAATCACAGTTAAGCCTGGAGCCCTTGCAAGGTCAAAGCAAAGACTAACATCTCCTTTACAAGGGGGTAAGGAACTATCTTGCCCATTGTAGCCCTAGGGGGAAGAGCTGTCCCCGATAATAGGAAATTGGTCTATTTTGTGGCTACTCAGTCCCAGCTTAGAAACATATGAGATGACTTACACTTGCAGATGACGTTGGATGAGAACAACACACATATTTGGAGATGGTTTGTTATCTTGACTCCTTATGGAGCTAAAGGATTGATCTGATGCAGATGGAAGAAAGTCCTCAATCACTAGGCCTGAAATATTCTACCATTTGAGGAAGCAGTGCGCAGACAGGTATGTTTGTGTCTGCTCTATGCTGATGTCTGTTTCTCCCATCCCCACCTAAGCTGCTGGGTAAGGATAGTTGTTTGACTGCAGTATGACCCATCTGGCCTTCTTTTGCACTGCCTTTTCTGTGTTGTGACCTGATCCTGCCCTATTGATATTAGTAGTTGCCAAGTGTAATAGAAACACACAAATTAGCATCTTGTAAAATTTAAAGACAGCTCTGATTTGTCTACTGTGTAATATTACAGTGGACTAAAATACAGGTTCTCTTGTTTTAGAGATGGGCTTTTCTTCTCTCCCAAACTTTTTGTTGCTGTGTAGTAGTACTTTGAAGCTCAGGAGCAGGTAAGTTTCGTTGCTCTCCAGAGTTTTATTTCTGTGCCTTGGACATGGGAGCAATGTTGTCACCTTACTGTCTCCTTGTCCACTTGTCAGCTGAAGTTAGACTGTTAGCTGATTCTTAATGCAGTCTGTTCCTGTACTTCAAAATAGGGAATAGTCAATGGACATGTATACCCTGGTGCAGAGTTATTGACAATTGTGAAAACATTGTCATAGCAGTAGAAGTTGCTCCCTTAGAGAAGGCATGGTTATGGTATGGAGATGAAGTGGAAAAGCTTTTTGGGACTCATTACATATTACATATAACAAAGTTTAGTGAGCTGCAAACATTGCAGTTATGAATTGTGCATTGCCTAGTATGTGTACAAAAATATGTGAGAAGAAGAATGGATTCAACTAGAAATTGGCTTTTCTTGCTGATCAGGGCCAGATGGAAAGGAAGAGCTCCATCATTTGAAATCACAAAAGCTGTCTCTGACCTGAGTAGCACTGATTCTTATTGGAGGATAGAAAGAATTTGACTTTCTGATTCTCCATATGCCAGTACTAGAAAGCAATATGGGGTAAGTCATATTTTACCTCGCTTAAGAACTGCATTTCCAACTTTGCGGATTGCTTGTAAACTTTAGTATTGATTTCATTATTTTGAAATATATTTTTGTTTTTTTTATAAATCTCATTGTTCTAGAAAAAATGTTACTAATGTATTTGTGATAAGTCATTTATGTCTTTAATTTTGACTTTTTGTCTCAATTTCTATCGCTTAGAATTAGCCAAATTCAAGAGAAAAAAAGAGACAGAAACAGTGTAATGGTTCATAGAATAGACTGCACATATTGAGAACTGTGTTTTAACTGACAAGTACTGACACATATGAAATGTGATCTTGCCAGAGTTTCAGAGGAAGAAAGCAAAGCTACCAAATTATCATTAAGCTTTTATCCTTCAAGGCAGGACTAGGGAAGCGGATAGATTGTCAAACAGACCATCTTTCCTTTCAGAACAGTCCTACCTAGTTCCTGCCGAATCCTTTTCTTACAGGATATGTTGAGTACGCTGAGAACTGTAAGAGTGAGTGTAGATATTGTGGGATTAAAAGAAAAATGTTTCCTGGTAGAGCTGAGACACATGATCTTGTGTCACAATGATGACTAAATGCCCTGATCGAATAAGTGATGTATCAAAATTTTCAGATTTACTTCACATTTAAATGAGTAAAAGATATAAGATATCTGTCTTGAAATGATGAGGAACAGGAAGGATTATGAGGAACTGTAGGGATGTTTCATGGATGGAGATGGCAATAGCTGTACAGATGCAGCGTCTTTTTATGGGATGTCTGTATTGCTTTCAAACTCCTGGTGTCACTAAAACCTCACTGCTGCTCCCAAGCACAACCCTAGCGTGAGAGCTGAATACAACTTAAGAAGCACAAATTGCTCCTTCCTGTCACTTTTGTATCCTCTTAAGTACAAAACTGGAGGCAAACAACTATATAAAAGGAACTGGTCATATGTATGTTTGATTACTTTCGCTAATGCTGCCTGTATGATCTTTGGATGAAGGTGTATTGCAGCTAATATTTAGACTGGCTTTTGCAAAAGCTTTTTCAGTCTAACCCCTGTGTGCATATCGTCATTATGAGGAAGAAAACAAACTACTGCTTGGGCTTTGGAAAATAACAGCCTTTTGCCATACTGTGAAAGGTTTAGGTGAAATTTTCCAGTGCCAGCTTACCTATAGGCATTTTAGGGAGGAAGAAATTCAGATGTGTGAGGCATGTTCAATAGCCTGTTTTTTGCAGACCAGATTGTTTTTAAATACAGTTGGATTTTTCAGTAATTGCACTTAAGAAAAATACTGGACAGTGACTGGACTGGTCCAAGACTGGACTGTCTTGTCTGCTAATGTAAGAGAGCAGTAAAAAGAAGTAGGCCTCTTAAAATTTGAAGAGATGGATTTTAGAGTAAGCATGCCCTGCTTTGTAGAGATTTTGTTTGTTTCTTTGTTTTCCTGTGGTTGTGTTCTCTATGATGATTAGAATTAATTCCAAACCAGGCTAATGACCAACTGACCTGAGCCAATTTTCTCTGAAAACATTGCACAAGAAGTTTGAAGTAAAGAGTTTGGGGGCATGTGACAGGTTAATCTCTTTAGCAGTAAGAATGAAGTTTAAGCATCCTGTTGGAAATGTTGGAAAGAACTCTGCTCTATTCTGCTCTTTGTTTTAATTAACAGGCTTTCCTCTTGCACAGATTGGGAATGTAAACTTCTTTGCAATTTAGTCCAATTAAATCTTGCTTGGAGATCGTCAGTGGAAACAGGTGCCCTCCCTTTTGCTTTTTTTTTTTTTAAATTGTTCGTTGAGTCTCTTGCATAATGAAAGGATTGGCCTGACAGTTTGGTCGTGTTGGTCTGCTTGATGAATTACCACGGAGGCTAGAGCACGGGCTTTTTTGTCCAGCATGCTTTGGAATGGTTCAGCCAACTCCTCTGAGAGTGACAATGAAGCTCATTCAGCCTTTACACAGACTGAGCACAACATAGTTGCAGCTTACTTAATAACAGCAGGTATGGGCATTAGCAATTTGGTGCATTTCTTCTCTTAAACAGAACTGTATATTTGAATGCTTGCTTTGTAGGATAACAATGACTTTTCATTTTGTATTATGCAAATATCTGATGGCTTTTCCTGGAAGTTCACTGACAACTCACTGATCAGCACACTGAAGTGTGCAGAACCATTATGTTTTTTGCTGTGTAGTTGAAGGCAGTGTGGTGCATTGAAAAACATAGTTTGTTGATATGTAATTATAGAAGAGAGTGAGAATTAATTTCTGCCAGCTTGCAAAAGAGATAAAAATAGGACATAGCTGCCACAGCTTGCATTTTTCTGTGATGTGCTTGAAGCTATCTTGAGATTTCACTTGGGCCACATGTTCATAATAATATATGTGTAGTCTGAGCATGTGAGCGGGTGTCTGTTAGGGGGATGTAAGGAGAAGGCTTGGAATGAAGCTTGGAGGGAGCTATTCGTTAATCAAGAGAAGAGCTGACTCCAGTAGCACTTGTGCTTTTCACTGGTGACACACATTAGAAAAAGCACGCTGGAAGGCTTGACATCATGTGTTCCCTTCCACTGTAATGGCCTAAGGCTGAGGCTGGCATCGTTGTGGAATAGTGTTTTCCTGAAAACTTTCCCATTGTGAAAACTGCAGCTGCTTTGGAATTCCTTGTTTTGTTTTTGAAGCATTGTTTTCTACCAGAGAAATATCTTGAAATAAAAACTATAAGCTGCTGTGTTTAAAAATAGGCCTTTTATATCTTTTCAAAATTAAAATCTATATATAGATACTTTATTGATAGACTATATCTTTCACTTAAGGCACATTTTCTGTGCTAGAACTGGCTTTCGAAATACCAGCAAATACTGATCTGCTTAAGGCCTATAGATAATAATACTGATAATACTACTTCAGACAGCTTCCTTAAATAAAATGTGCATATCAAATCTTCTCATAGAGGGGGTATTTTTGAATGCAAAACCAACGAGTTAATTCAGGTTTTTAGGGAAGTTTGTGTTGTTGGCTGAATATCAGTTGGTGGACATGCTGAGGAGCTGTGGAGCTGTTTTCCGAGAAGGAAGGCATTCATACCAGCTGTGTTGATCTAGGAAATATATGACCACTTTGCCAGTTTTTGTCATTATTTGCAAGTAGTTTTTAAAGTAATATTCTGCATTTTCTTGAAAATGTTGAAATTCTCCCTTTTGTTGAAAAAGGCTGCAGAGATGCAATGAGGCATGTTTATCTTCAGTGGTTCTTACTGCTTTTGTTTGTCATGGGGGACTTCTTACTGCTGATACTATTAGGACTCTAGGAGATGGGCTTCTGCTCCAGATATTTCTGCAGTGAACCGTGGTTTCAAGAGAAAAAGAAAGAAAAAATGTGACAGAACAGTCCTTTGAGGGTGCCATCCATGCTGTGGTGTAGTAAGGTTTGCTCAGGAAGGAGGAAGAGACAGAGAAGGGGAAGAGGGAGAGGTTTTCAGGTAGGTCATCAGGATTAAAAAAGCTTGCTGGTAAAAAGAATCCTAAAGAGGAGAATCTTGGGTGTCTCATAAAGTACTATTAAGTCCCAAGCAAATTCCAAAGAGGTTGGATTTGAAGACAGGTGAATGTATGTGTTAAAACTATTCGTGGCATCTCTTTATTTGGACTACTAGATATTTCCTGTATTGCTTAAGAATCGGCTTGGAAGGAACACTTTTTGCTGCCTCTACTGCATCTAGTTTAATTGTCAAAGCACTTGCCCTACTGGGGTGTCAGGAACTCTTGTAAGTTTAAACTTCTGGGCTGCAGTTTCTGTGGGGTCGGGAGTTCCAGTTCCAAAAGATAGAAAATAGTAAAGTGTGCCACAGATGTGAAAAACAACATAGCCAACCAAGCCAGCCCAGAGCAGCTTAAAAGTTCACAGTTCAATTATGCTGGTGCATGTTCAGTGCACAGCAGGACTTTCAGGATAGCTGTGAAATAGTCATGAAGCTTGAAGCCATAGAGCTGGGCAGCTTGACAGGTCTTCATGCTTCAGAAAATACACAGTTTGCAAGAACATGAGCCACCTTTGTAAAGAATTGGGCCCTCGTGAACAAAGAGAGGAGTAGTCTGCAATGGACATAGGCAAGGTCAAAGGATTACAATTTTTTTTTCCAATCTTCCTTTTACCCAGGAATAAATACTGCTTTGACCTGAATGCACAGTGGAAAATCTGAGAGAAAGGAGGAAATAAAGTGGTGGCAGAGGGGCTTTGGATAGACCTAGTGAATCTGTGTAATAGGCCAGTAAACCTGCTTTTTATCAACTCGCTGACCTACATCCTTTTTGGTCACATAAACAGAAGTGATTAGAAATTTCAGTGGCTGAAATTTCTAATTTGTAATCCTAAATTCTTCTAAGTGTTTGTTGTTCATGTTGCCATCACTTAGAAAGTCCCAAGATCAGCAAAGCAACCTACTCGCACCTTAACCCTTTACAAAATCAAAGTGTGAGTTCTCTAATTAGTATCAGAACTTCTCCCTTTCTTTGATGTCTTTTGTCTTTATTAAATTGTATATGATTGAAAAACTAAACTAATTCAGGACTCAGATGTTACGGTAAGCTGTATTGTATTTTGGATATATATTGCTGGCTTGACTGCCTATTTTGTTAAATTCCTCTTTCTCTCTGTTCCTACAGGAGTGATAAGTATTTTCAGTAACATTGTTGTGTTAGGCATCTTTGTTAAGTACAAAGAGCTTCGGACAGCAACCAATGCAGTTATTATCAACTTGGCTTTTACTGACATTGGTGTTAGTGGCATCGGTTACCCCATGTCTGCTGCCTCAGACCTGCATGGAAGTTGGAAATTTGGATATACTGGATGCCAGGTATTTCAGTTCAGTTAGGAAGCAAGTCTTATACACTTAAAAGCAAACCAACAGATGATAGTAGTCCTATTTAATATTTTGTTCTTTCTACAGATGAGGTGGCCACATTTGACTCTAGACCTGAAATTACTTTTCTTTAGGGTCAGCATTTATGAACAGATGATTTCGTTTTGATTTTACTATAAATTTATTATATGAATTGAAAAAGCCCACAAACTCCAAACCTTCTATCTATGAATCGCTTTTAAAATGTTTGATTTAAGATTGGCTAGCTCTAAGTTACTTGCACTGAATTATTTCGTTCAGTACTATGCTAATGGTAGAGAATACAGACCACATGTGGTTGTGGACAGCATGTTTGTTTGTTCAAATTCAGTCCACAAACTTGTACTTACACCTTTGAAAGATTTCTCAGAAAGATTTTTTTTTTTTTTTCAGATCTATGCTGCCTTAAATATCTTTTTTGGGATGGCAAGTATTGGTTTGCTTACTGTTGTTGCAGTTGACCGTTATCTGACTATCTGCAGGCCTGATATAGGTACTATATTCTTG
>JAUBOD010000750.1:1175319-1187501 GCA_032353885.1 Nothura maculosa
CATTGGAGAAAAGAATATGGGCACAAGTAGTGTGTTATTTGTGTGTTATTTGGCTTTTTATAGCTATATTTTCACACAAGTGTATGTATTTTTGGTTAGGCTGTGAAGGTGTTCATCTGCATATAATACAGATAACAGATAATGCATAACACAGTTATGTGTGTATTCCTCGTGTTTACAGATGTCTGTTGTGATGATTGTGATGTTTTTGGTGGCATGGTCTCCATATTCCATTGTGTGTTTGTGGTCTTCCTTTGGAGACCCAAAGAAAATTTCTCCTGCAATGGCCATCATAGCTCCTCTGTTTGCAAAGTCTTCCACGTTCTACAATCCCTGCATTTATGTAGTTGCAAACAAGAAGTAAGTGGTCTTAATTTTGAACTGAGTTCCAGTCTAGTTACTGATCTTCTAGGCATAAAGAAATTGTTTGGATCAGCTGCAGAAAATTCTAAATTAATGAATATTTTGATAACACGCTAATGATGCTTTATTAAATATCTTTGAAAACTATTTTTTGATTTATCATGAAAGACTGATCATGTACTTCGGATTGCATCAGTGATAGATTGGTTGTTTTTAATGTCTGTGGTCAAAATATGACATGACTTAGTGACTTGTAACTTGTGGATTTTTTGGCTTGATTTGAGTTTTGTCCTACTCTGACTTGCTTCAGCTGGATTGATGCTTTTCCTTAAAATGAGCAAGTTAAGCCTTTTTATTGATGAAGTTTTCCTAATTGGGTTCATAGTACTCAGAGCCAGCTCAGCTGCTTTGTATTTGTCTCTTGAACTAACAGTTTGTGCCTTCCATTTTTTGTCCTGTGTAGGTTCCGGAGGGCAATCCTGGCAATGCTGCGATGTCAGAGACGACAAGAGATAACCATAAACAATGTCTTGCCCATGAGTGTATCTCAGAACGCACTGACATCGTAAAACTTCCTTCATTTGCCTACATATGTTGAATGGAGTCAAACCTGAGTTGCAGTTATTTGTTTGGTACAGTAATCTGCCTCATCCAGCTAGTTGTTTTCTGCTAATCACAGTTATTGTTTAAATGGCTTAAAAAGAAAAAGGAAAAAAGTTTAAACTTATTTTCAAAGAATGAGGCTGAATGGCCATTATGCCTGCTCCAAACAAAGGAGGTCAGTGAAATCTTTTTTGGACTCGTGGACAAAATGAGGTAGGGGCTGGGACAGACTGTAGCAGGAAATGATGAGCTTCAGTAACAAAGGTTTTACTCCTGTATTTTATTTTGTCTTTCAATAATTGGGATTCTACCTTTGTGTGTATACAAGTATACATATAGATGTATAATGTATATAGCTAAACTGCATTTCCAAATTGACATGCCTTGCAAAGTTCTATTTCAGTAAATGTGTTAAGGTACTAGAATATCTAACCAAGCCCTAGAACCTGTTATTATCAGCTTTAAGGATTTTGCAAGGGGCTGATGAATTTTTAAAATCTTGAGTCGCAGAATCAAAAGGATTTGTGCGAAAGGCAGTCTCTACTTTAGTATTAATATATTCCTACTGTTTGTGGCTGACAAAGTCATGAAAATGAGACAAACAGGAATCTAAAACTATGTATACAAAAGGCACATGCAACTCAGTAAATATTTATGATGCTTTCTCATCATTTCCAAGTCAATCTCATGGTTATATAGGTCTGCTGTGTAGCCTTCAAAGAAGGATTTTTGTCATTATGAGTAGCTGTTCAGACTAGAAGCAATGACTGTGTATAGATCTATGTGTGGATGGTAGCCTGAGCACTCTTGATTATTCTCAGGTTATCTTCTCGCTCGCGAATCCGAAGTCTCAGTGATCCTTCAGACAAAGTTAATCCATTATGACTTTATACAGCTAAAGCTGCTCAGCTCTCTGTGCTTTCTTTTAAGATCTCCAATGTCTGTCTGAAGGGATACCACTCTTCAGTAGTCACTTTGCAATACGAAATGTTTAACTTTATCTACTTCAAATGTAAAAAAGCAATATCAAGTAATACAGTAGGTTTTGAGAAATCCACAGCTGCTGGGAAAATAAATCATTTATAATATGTATTTTAAGCCTGACTGTGAAATTGAGTATGATTTGCACCAGCAAAGAGTTTATTTTTGTTTATTTTTGGCTCTATTGTAATATTATTACTACTAAAGCGATACATGGAAATATCTGATGTTTGACTTTGCAGGCTGTAGCTGTTACTTAAAATATGCATAGTTTTGGTAAAACTTCTTAAAATAGATTTTTAAAAAATCTAGCCTTCCTAATAATTTGTCATTTTTAGTATTAAAGTAGCTGTCATGTAGTATCCTCTTGTGAGAATAGTTTCTAGGGCTGTGTCAATATACTTCGGTAATAGATTCTCTTCAAGGACCTTAGAAA
Source organism: Nothura maculosa (assembly GCA_032353885.1). Lineage (NCBI taxonomy): Eukaryota > Metazoa > Chordata > Aves > Tinamiformes > Tinamidae > Nothura > Nothura maculosa. The sequence continues at coordinate 1,177,703 of JAUBOD010000750.1, forward strand.
ACCTTATGGATGTTAGTGAATACACTGGCCCTCAGAAGTAGCAAAGAGATGTCTTACCATGGAGTACCTCTACAGTCATAGCTGAATATTAAAATAGTCTTGAAACGTGTTACATATAATTTGGAGCAGAATGTATTATTCTTCTGACACAACGAAGAACAGACGGTTTAGCTGATGCCTTTCAGGATACGTTTGAAGGTTAAGTAACTACAGATCTTGGCTAATCTGCTGTAATCTGCTGTTACTAAATGGATGTCTGCATTCACATTTGTCGCACACAGCACACGAGCACCTGGGAATAAAGCTTTCAAGTTTGTTCATATTGGTTTTTTTTTTTCTATGAAGAAACTATGTATCTGTTTACATGCTTATACCTCATAATGAGCTTTTTTGAAGAAGTAAGTGGTTTTTGTCCCTCGCAATGCACTTGCATTTACCATGGCAGAAGTGATGGCACTGGAACAAGGTATATGTTTTATTACTTTTTTGTTTAAGGCAATTTATAAGGGAGAGGATATAAGAAATATATCAGGTATAAGATGCTATAAGAAAGTAGCATCTTCTGGGATGTTGCAAACTTCAGTTTATCATGTTTACTTAGGAATAGCGGCATATTTTGTATCACTGTTACATGGCTAGCAGCATTCCTGGTAGGAGCAGATGGCAATGACGCTTTGTTTTAATGACTTTGTATTTAGCAGCTAGCTACTATTAATTAACCTTTTTTTTTTTAATTTTAAATGTGGAAGACCACTCCTAATTTGACATTCTTTATTGTGCCAGTAATATTAAAGTAGTATTATGTACATTAAAATTTGATATACAAGTTTCTGATAATGCAGTACAGATCTCTCTCTTTTTTGATGCCAGGTCTGTGCTCTGTAATGATCCTGATATGTTTGAGATCCCCGTGAATGTTCCTGTGGATACTGTAAAACTTCGCATAGAAAAAACTGTTGTACGAAGGATCCCAACAGAAGCCTTTTACTATTTAGTAGATCTCAAATACTTGTGGCTAACTTACAACTGCATAGCCAACATTGATACCAGCAGTTTTTATAATTTGAAACAACTGCATGAGTTGCGGTTGGATGGTAACCTGCTCTCAACTTTCCCATGGGAATCCCTGGCAGAGATGCCCAACCTACGGACCCTAGATTTACATAACAATAAAGTGACCAGCATTCCAGCTGAGGCCGGCAAGTACCTGAGAAGACTCTCCTACCTGGACATATCCAGCAACAAGCTAACTACCCTGCCATCAGACTTAATGGATGTTTGGCCCCTTTTCTCAGAAGCTTCCCCATCCAAGAACAGTGATGATCTGGCAACACAGAGAGTAATTTTAGGTATGTTCAGGAACCTGTCTCATTTAAAAAGTATGTAAATATTACCTTGCAAAGAAAAGCAGGTCGGATGCTAGCCTGGGTTGGCAGAGTGGCTTTTAATCCTGTATATGCTCCTGGTTTTCTCTGTAATACTTTATTACAGAGAATATATTATTTTTTTTTCTTCCTGTTGTCAATTTTGTAATGAATATAGTAGCTTGAATACATTGTTACTTCACTTTTATAACCGTGAGAAAAAAAAGCTATTGGGTTCCCATCTTCCTTAATACAGGCCATAAGGAATTTGGAGTGTTTAGATGAATGCCAAATTTGCAAGAATTGTATTTCTGATGATGTTTCCTTCCTCAATCAATATGCTTGCAAACAGAAGCATGTCCATTTAGAGCTCTTTTTCTTAGTGCCTCACAAACCATATGATTTGGGTCAATACATTTATGAAAGCTTCTCTGAAACACACTATTGCAGACTATATTGTTGGTTCAAAAGAGGGCAACTCTCCCTCAAACTCATGTAGACTTTGCATTGCTTTGAAGCTGACTAGTTGTCCTGGTATTTTTCTCCAATTTACCTGATGAAAAATAAGGGTAAGAGTAGAACTCTGGTACTTAAGCTTTTACAGCACTTTTTGTAATCATTAAGATAATTTATTGAGACTGGTCTGTCTACATTCTTGTTTTTCATAATTCTATTTCAAATCTCTCTAGTTTTTAGTAGACCACCATATCAGTTCTCCTTGTGACTATGTTCTTTTTTTCCTTGCACTTTCTTTACAAGCTCTCATTTTTGAGGTGCCCTCTTTGTGATTTCAGAGTGTTCATGGAGTAACTCTACCAATAGTTGTCTTTTCTGTCACTTTCTTTTCTCTCTCATGTGTAGGTGTGTGTTTTGCCATATTTTTTTCTAGTGCAGTGTAGCAGGTGGAAGAGGAAAAAGCCAGGAGCAGGTGAACAACTGGCTCTGCATAAACTAACTTTAGGAATTCTGTACCCACTGGTGAAGCTCTGCCTTGCGTTTACACTGCCCGCTAGTTCTAGCTTCTTGGTCTAAAGCCAGTATTCAGTGTTCCTCTGTTTAGCTGCTTTGTTTTGCAGCAGAAGTTGCAATTTGAAACTCATTCAGATGAGAATGTAAGTAACTTAATAATGCAAGTAAACTGACCATGTTCCTCACATGCATGGTAGGTATAGGTTTGCACTATTAAAACAATCTTCGTTTTTATTTCATTACAAAAATGCTGGAAAAGTAAATCTAACTCTGTACCCCTTTCGCTGTTGCCAGGCTATAACAGGGGGCAAAGAAGGAGCTGACTGTGCTAGATTTAATCCTCCTGAGGATCTCCTTACATTAGTGTCCCAGTGTTATTTGGTTTTGCTCACTTTATACTGCCCTCAATACTTAAGTAAGTAAATAAATAAAAATCTGTAGGCTTTATTGTTACAAGCACTTGGCCAACCTCCTTTGGTCCTACCAAACTCTCTGGTACCAATGCTGACTTATCTATGGAGTTAGGATGGGACCTTTGGATCATTTTTGTTTATGGACTAAAATGGAGTTTGAACACAGATCTCCAGGAGGAAAGCATACAATTTTCAAACAGCACTTTGCATTTCCTTTTCTTAAATAGGCTCTGTGCAGTAGTCATGGAATTTGGATTTTCAGATTCAAATCTTAGTAGTTTCATTGTAGTGGGATGAAATCTGCCTTTTGGCTGTGGATAATTTGCTTAAACTTTCATTCATTGATGTCAAGGCCCTCGTGTGACTTGAGAGTCAAAATTTGTCTCTTAACACTTCAGCCAGAGAAGATGTTGGCTTAAAAGACAGGCAGAAGGTATGCTCTGCAGCGGTGTTTTCTCTGTCTGTGATTGCTGGAGCCTGAGGGAGGAGAGTCATAGCCCAGAGATACTTGTTTCCATCTCAGAGGAGGAGGAGAGCATCACCGAAGTAGGAGATCAGAAAGAATTTTAGGATTCTTCCATCTCGTGCTGCTGCTGGGGTGCACGTCCACATGGCCTGAACCCTTCCTACTATTTGGCTAAGCTGTTCATGTTCTTAAAACCTGCAGGAAAGCCATTCCACAGCCTTGCTGGGTAACCTTATCCAGTGATTATCTGTCAGTTGAGTGAGAAAGTTTCTCTTAATATCTAGCCTCAATCTACCTTACTGCAGACTAAGCTGATTACCTCTTGTCCTACGTGAGATAGGCATGAACAGAACAACAAATTATCATCTCTTAGAGCAACCTTTCAAATCTTGAAAGATCATTGCATTTTTCTTTCTGTTTTACTGCCTTCTTTGTTACCTATTTGAACCATTTCATTCACCCATTTCTTACAGAGCAAACGTGTGAATAGTTTGGGGTGTTTTGTCTGTTTTCTTCCATTTCCTACACCATTTACTGATTCTTTTTTGATTCCTTTGTGTTTAAGAATTTTTTTTTTAAATATGGTGCCTACAATTGCACACTGCCACTCTGGTACTCAGGAATGTCCTCTACCCTCTTGCTATTCACATTGGGAGTGTTCAGTCCAGCCCACTTGCCTACATGAAAGGGTAACTGCAGCCAGAGCACTGGTAGGTGCTGGAAGCCATCTAGCTTCCAGGAAAATTGTCAGTAAAATTCAGATTCTAGTTAATGCAAGCAATTATAGCTGCTTTCCTATTCTGGCAAATCAAGATTGCCACTGTGTTTAATTAATGGCATCAGCAGCAACAAAGTGCCAAACTTGGATTACTGTGCATATGTATTTTTTATTTTTCCATATATATATATATATATGTATATGTTTTTGTGTGTGCATATATTTAACACTAGCAAGGATTTTTGTCTGCAGAATCTTGAATTTCAACAGAGCTGCATGTTGGAGAAAGTTCAGGTTCCCCCTGTTCACTCTGAGCTGTCTTGTGGAAGCCCTAGGTTGGTGACTGACAAACTGACAAACTAGCATCTCCTTATGCCAGTTCACAGTAGTATGAAGGTGCAGAACCCACCGTGCTGGTGTTGGAGGAATGAACAGAGTAGAAGAGCCATCCTTGCCATCGGCTGCTGGTCTGTCCTTTAGGGAGTCCTCGGAGTGTCCTTGGAGCTGTGTCTGACCTTGTCTCAGAGGGAGCTCTTCAAAATGTCTCAAACCAAAGCTGTGCAAGGGCTGACATGCAGTAGAATTAAGTTTGGGAATTGAGCCTCTGGGCCTCTCTTGATTAGCCCTGGAGCTATACCCTGGTATTTTTATCCAAAACACAGACAAGCTTCAGCAATGGGTGCAGTGTAAAAGCTCAGAATTCTAGCTTGAATGATGGTAGTAGCGTTTTCCATATGAAAAATACATCTAGCAAGTCTGAGAGAGATGAAGAAATCCAACATTTCAGAGTGTCTGTTAGACAAAATCTTGCCTCTATTGCCTGTATACATGCCAAGAATTTGAAACGCAGCAGGGCCCATCAGGCTTCTACTGGTTATGCTGAGTGGTGAGGCAGATACTGCTTTTCTTAAACCTACTCAACAGTGAAAACATAGTATGTGCGCCCTGTGTAGGAAGCAGTGGGAGACATGCTACTATTTAGAATCATGGATTAAAAGTCTTGTGGCTTCATGTTATTGCCATTTTACTGCAGGTAAAACATAGATACTTGTGTTTGTATGTTTGGTATTTACAGCATCTGTCTTCCTTTTTTTTTTTCTTTTTTTTTTTTTTCTTTCTGATCAAGAGCAGTTTCTCCTTGGTTTTCTTGGTATCTCCCCTTCTGTTCTGTTCTTCAGGGCAACAACTAGCGAATAGACGCAAAGTCTCTTAGGCCTGAAAGGGTGAAATGGGATTGTGATGTCAGGCGTGGAATCCCTTCAGGTCAAGTCTTGTTTTAAAGAGCGGGGATTAATCAGGCTTTATCATTGCTATAACCAATCACTGTCATTGTGCTTAAAATAACCTATTTCTGGCCAAGCAGTAAAAGACAATAGTAACTAATTATTCATGTACTTTTATATCTTTAGACTTCTTCCAAAATGAAAAGTTGAGATTTCTGATACAGAATGTATCCACTAGTTGATTTAATAACTACTAAAAATATATCACTTCAACCTACTGAACTATATTTACAGATCTTTCCATGTGTTTTGTTTTTCTTTCTGTTGTGATGACTAATGACATCTTTGTTGTACTAATCAGTATATGGAAGGATGAGGGGTTCTGGTGGTCATTTCTCTGCAAAATATCTGTCATCAACCAAGCAAATAAAAAGAGACAAATTGAAGGAGAAAAGATTAAATCATATTAATTAAATTGCCCTTCCTGATCATACTTGGTGTAATCATGTGCTGTACAGTAATCACAGTAGCCAGATATTGCCTGATTTTTTTTTTTTTCTTCCATTTCTTGCTTCAGGTTTTCAGGACAATCCATGGTTTTGTGACTGTCGCATTTCAAAACTAATTGAATTTTCTAAAATAGTGGATACCTCTGTTGTGCTTCTTGATCCACTAATTTATTGTAGTGGACCTGAGAGCTTGGCGGGGATCTTGTTCCAGCGAGCTGAGTTAGAGCAGTGTCTTAAGCCATCTGTGATGACGTCAGCAACAAAAATCACCTCTCCTCTGGGAAGCAATGTTCTCTTACGCTGCGATGCAACCGGGTACCCAACGCCACAGCTTACTTGGACCAGATCGGACAATATACCAGTGAACTATACAGGTATCATAGCTTTTTGTTTATTTGCTTTTTGTTTTCTTAGGTGAGCCTAAAAGTATTGACTCGTTTGTCCTTTTAGAATATTATCATAAACAAAAATGGGCCATATATTCCAGCATATTGTTTTCAAATTAGGACAAGCTAGTGAGTCCGTAACTGAGTGTATGTTTTCTATGTTATTTGCAAATATTACGACTTATTTGCAAAGGCCATCTTCAATACTAAAGAAACTGTGGCTGATACCTTTCTAGTTGTGATATGCTTTGATAGATATTTATGCAACAGCTTGCACAGAAATTTTCTTGCTAGTTAGCCTAGCAGTTAGCCTAAGTCTTAGGTCTGAAGAGAGTGATTATCCAAAGCACAGAAGTCTGTTGCAACAATAATATTATTTTCATAATTGTTTTAAACAGCTAGTGTGCTTAGTGTCATCTTAAGTCAGAGACTTTTATTTTCTACTTGCTTTTGTTAACTTAGTGCCAATGCAAATTATCTTGTAGTTCTGCAGAACTTCAGTTCCGTTTTTACTGAGTACTTTTCTGCCACAATATAATATTATGCCATACCGGGGATTTCCATAATTGGAGGGAGTGTATGTGTGTTTGTGTGAAGGTTTTGCTTTGTTTTGTTTGTTTGCTTTTACATGATTGTTGTATCCTGTTCCTTTTGGCTGAAGTAATTTCAGATATGAGAAGTAGTTTAATGTTTTCTTTCTCTTCATCTGCTTTTTATAACATTTGATTTTTTGCAATTTCTGTAGTAATTCAAGAAACACCTGGAGAGGGCGTCAGATGGTCTATAATAAGCTTGACAGGGATTTCATACAAGGATGCAGGGGAATACAGATGTAAAGCCAAGAATTTAGCAGGAATGTCAGAAGCTGCTGTTACTCTCACAGTGGTTGGTGTGGTTACTACAACTATGTCGCCACAGAAGTACGAGAGGAGGCAGGAGGCAGAGACACAGAACACTACGCAAGAGGAATACAAGCGAGGACCTGAGACAACAACCACTCCTCTTGCTCCATCTACCACAACAGCACTAGTTGCCAGTGAAAAATCAACAAGTGCCAAGATTACTGACAAGAGGCAGTCCAGGCCCATAATAGATGGAAAGAAAAATTCAAAGGCAATGGCAAATGGAAACAAAAAACAGGCTACAGAAGTGATCAGGAAAAGTGAGCAGCCTTCACTGAATGCAACAGTTGTGACTGAGCAAAATGTCACCGTAAAGAACCTAAGAGTGATCAGTGAAACAGATGAAAGAGTGACATTAACATGGAAAACTGTCAATGCTACAAGCAACTCAGCAGTAACTGTGCTATACTCAAAGTATGGTGAGAAAGACATGCTGCCTCTGAGTACCGACTCCAGCAAAAACAAAGTCACAATTGATGGTTTGCAGCCGAGCACTCAGTACATGGCATGTGTCTCTCCCAAAGGAGTGCCACCTACCAAAGAGCAATGCATTATTTTCTCCACTGATGGACTAACCGATGAAAGCAGCTCTCAGTTTTCTATTCTGATAGTTGCCAGTAGTGCAGCATGTGTAGTTGTTTTACCTTTGATATTTTTCTTGCTCTACAAAGTTTTAAAACAACTTCATGGAAAACCTAAAACTGCGAAGGAAGCTGACCTTGCAAAAGAGACCTATGTGAAATTTGAAACACTGTCTCTCAAGCCTCGAGTGGTGAATACAGCAGGAGAGCTGTGGGCACGAAGGTACACAAATGAATCTGAAAGACTCCTACTTTGTTCTAGGTCAAGCATGGATTCCCAAATGACCTTCAAAAGTGAGGGCTCTAGATCTGAGTATCTCTGTTGAGCATGGGTGAGGATGGAGGAGGTGGAATATACAAGGGGTAAAATTAATCCAAAATGCATCTGGAAGCAGGTTGGTACCAGTTAAAAAGTATTGCAGTCGTATATATCATCTGATATATTGAAGTCTACTAGGTGGGTAGCATGGTGGGTAGGAGATGGAGTAGAAGAAAAATGTTAGTCATTTTTTCTAATGACTGTTACTTTGGATGTGAGGGAATGACATTCTTAAGGGATAAGTAGAGCATGAAATTATTTTGCCTGCCTAATGATCTTCTATTATGTGTTTTTTATTAAAACATTATGCTGTTGTATCTTCTTGTTTCTATGTTTCTACTATATGCAAGTTTTGTGTATCAAATATTAATTGTGACTCTCAAACTATATACTGAAATGATAGGAATAGAACTCAGACTACTTCTACTGAAGTCAAAACTTTTTTTGAAAATACAAACTTTCTTCTGACGTGAGCTTGTGCTTCAAGATATCATTTAGCTCTGTACAGTATCTTGGACTGGAAGTGATCTCAGGCTGATCGAAACTGAAGTTAGATAACCACAGGTTATGGGAGGTACAGTTGTCATTTTGCAGATGCTGTGGCAAAGGAGATTCTTTAGTGTTCTGAAGTTCAGGTAAGGCAACATTATGAGTAACTCCGTAGTGCATAGTACATAATAATGTGAATTTACAGGAAATAATCTTAATGTAAATTCCTAGCCTTCAGATTTTCTTGGATTCTGTACATATCTCAAATTCAGAAGTATTTTTATAAGTTTTTCCTGGCACTTTGTAATACAGCACACTTCTGTATAACTGTATGTTGCATGTATTGCACAATATTATAGACTGCACTGTGTTACTGTAATGCACACTGAAATACGGTAGGATGAGATCTTGATCTTGGATCACATAGGCTGTAAGAGGAAGTTTAATCAGCGTAATGGATGTTCATTGTGAGCACGATTACTAATGTTTAGAAAATCAGATGTTCAGATGTTAATGGTCACAGAATTGCCTGTTAATGATACTTCAGTATCTCTTGTGAAGCTGCTTTTTCACTGCCTGAAGTAAATAAGAGCTTCATTTGTTTCAGCTGTCATGGTTAGCAGTAAGTGTAAAGAACCACAGTGAGAATCACAACTATATTGCTTCTTTGGACCTTTATATACCTGAAAGAACTACTTTGATGGGAAACAGAGAATATTCTTTTTCCTGTAAAAGAAAAATTTCTACCAAACTACAGACTAAGGCTCATTTAATTAAAGTTGTAATATTTGCTGGTATCTCTAGTTTAGGATTAAATTTTGCCTGCTGCTGGAATGTTGGAGAGCTTGATGAGAAGGAAAAAAAGGTCAAAGAAAAACTCAACTTAAAAATAAAATCATAGCAAAAAATAAACAAATCTCTATAGCATCTGCATGATAGTGCTTAATGATTGGTCATGGTAGAATGAGTATTGGAGGCAATGGAGTTGAAATGAAATATAATCATTTTTTTTTAATATTGCATTTTTGTGACTAATATTGACTGCAATGAAAATAAGTGTATTAACTTTTGAAGTTTTTTTGTTTGTTTTTTTCTTCCAAAATATTGAATTTTGTAGGGAAAGAAGATTGTTTGTGCTTAAAAAAATAGTTAATGTGAGAGGTTATCCATAGCAAATGAAGCTTTAAGAAATGACCTGTAGGGTTGCACTATTTGCCTTCAATTTTTCATATGGATTTTATAGCCAGCAGAGGCTGCTGAAGGTCTTCGTAATGAAAACCACATTTTTCAGTAAGAAGTTGTTCTGACATTTCATTGTAATTCCTAGGGAATGTTTGGCTTTTTTTTGCAAGAAAATTAAATTTAATTCTAGAGTTTTCCTCTTCAGAAGTGTACCCAAACTTTAAGATGAAGCATCAATGTCTCAGACTAGTGGTGTGAAACTCATTTGTAGGGTACTT
>JAUBOD010000750.1:1187601-1225343 GCA_032353885.1 Nothura maculosa
GCCCTGGAGAGAATTTTACCCCAAATGATGTGCTGCCTTTCATATACGTTTGCACTTTGTTATCTCAATTCATCCTGTGCTTTACTGAAAATGTTTAGATCTATTTTTATACATAACTTGCAAAGGGTGTGTAAAATCTGGATATTTAATATAACTGCAAAGTAGTGTGAGCTGAATTCCAAACAGAGCCCATGTTTACTCAGAGTTTTGTAGGCCCCAGAATTTGTCATAATTAACCATAATCTTGTCCTCAGTGAGCACTTACTAAGCCAAATTCTAGATATCTGCTTTACTCCTCGCGTTTCCTCACAGGTAGTGTTTGTATTCCTTGCACTACTGTAAGATTCCCCTACTTTTTCCCTGAGGAGCAGTATGGAGGTTATGTTAAGAAACCAAACCCTTTAGTATATGTGATGAAAATGTATGAAATAGCATGGGAAAAAATAGAATTGGGCTACATTAAAGAGATTGAAGATATTTGAAAGTCATTACCTTTTATAAAGAAGTAATTCAACTAGTGAAATGTTTAGAAATTGTTTTGATGTGAAAATAAAAGTGAGCATGTGCTTATCTGACTCTTTCTTCTTAATTTAGCTATAGATTACATATATACAATGAACTTAAGTTCGGAGACAAGAGGAAATCTGAGGAGAAATCTGAGGAGAAACGAGGAAAAAGATGACAAATGAAAGCTGAGATGTTGAGGGGCAATATCATAGTGAGTGCTGGGAGTACATGCAACAAAGTCCTCCTTGTGAATGTGTCATGTGCATGGCAAAGATGTATAGAGAGTAGCCCTAAGGGAATTGGAGAAGATGCCTGGATATTGCAGCAAATTGAGCTCTGCTTGCGTTCAATTTGGGCAGGATACGAGTAGCTAAAAAATTGGAGCATGCAGTGGGCACTGAGGAAATACAAAGAATGTACCTGTAACTGGTCTTAAAGCTAGCGTGTATCCCATTGAAAGTTTGTGACAGCTCTGCATGGGGTACCAAAGGAAATGGGTTTTTTGTTTTGTTTTGTTTTTAATTTTTAAAGATCTAACCGATTGTATACTGGAAATGTGCTCTCCTGGATAGACTTCCCCAACAGAATTCATTACAGAGTGCAAGTCAGCTGCAAAAACTCCAGGCTAACTTTCCATTGACGAAAAGGAGAAAATTTGAACAGATATGTTATGTTTTCTTTTAAATCACTGATGCAATTTTCCTCTGAATCCCGGAAGAAAAGAAAGGAGGTATGATTAATCTGTCAGTCTTATAAACCCTGGTGATCCATAAATCTCAATGTGTCCCTTGCCAAACAATGCAAAAGTCAAACTGAAATGTGAATCTGAAACCATGTGTACCAAGGAAGGAATTATCGTTACAGTGCTGAGTACAACACATTTTTCATCTAGGCTCATGTTGGGAATTTTTCTAATCATTGATGCATAAAGCAACTGTGAAAGAAGGGTTATTGCTATTTCCAAGACCTGAATAGTAATTATAAAAATAACATTTTCTCTGAGTTTTCCGAGTCCTGATTTTAGTTGTGAAATAACATCCTAACTTTGTGTTTAGAAAAGAATGTGAAATTGATCCAGTTATTACAGCCAGTTCAGAAGCACCTGTCAGGTATGTCTTTGAAAAATGTTTGCTCTAATTTAGCATATGTTATTTTGAGAAAATAGTTGAATGGCTTAAGAGTGATATGATTGGAGATGACACAGCAAATTGCTAACTTGAACCTCTCACAGTAGGAGAATATCAGGTTCCTCATAATATGCAAATTATCACATTTTTGGAGAAGCTCTGGCAAGAAAGTAAGAAGAAAGTACTTGATTCTAGAGAGTGATGAGTAATAAAAGATTTAGAAAATCTTTTAAAGAGGAATTAAAGGAATTCAGTGGAATTTTTCGTGCAGGTGTCTTAACAACTCAGTAAAATACTCCATGTTAGAAAAGGCTAAAATGGAAATGTATTTTTCTTCTATCTCTTACTATAGGAGGAAGGATCTTTTATATGTTCGTGGATGGGCAGGAATATTACCGTGAGTGGAGCTCTTTATGTGTCCAATTTGGACTGGGTATGAGGAGCTAGTGTTGTTTTCCCCCCCCAAAACAGAGTTCAGGAACTTTCTTCTGAGGCCTCTAGTACTGACCATTACAAAATAAATATATCAAGTAAATGAATAAAGAAAAATAATTTAATATTTTTTAAATAAAGAGATTCCAAGTCATATTCTTGCTTGACTCCCTTAATAGTGTTTTGGAAAGCTGGAATGAAGCAATATGTAATTTTACCTTGTAATAATTCCCAATCTCTAAGACAATTACACCTTTGTTGAGGAAAAAAAAAGTCTAATTCCAGTAAATATTTTTTGTAATAATCTGATTTAATTAATGATGCTGAAGTCTAATGCCATGGGATGATTGCATTGAATTCTGAGTCATGTGTCTTGAATTTTTATGCTGATGAATTTTTATATGGCTGATTTAGCCAAATATTCAAGTCTCCAAAAATAAGCCATAACAATTACATTTTTTGTTTCATAGCCCAGTCCCTTGTGTTTAAGATCATGTGGAAGTCTAAATCACAGAGGGAGAAAGAGGACAATATGAGAATATGGTAAGCAGCCAGCTACACAGCATGGCAAATTAAATTCAGAATAACTGCTTCCTGATGAAGTTCTTTTAAATTGTATCCTTACTTGACTTTTGATAGAGTCCTTTTTTTATATTAGAGTAGTTCTGCAGAGTGTGTAAACTGAAGCTTGCAGCATAAATGACGTTGTTTATGGGTGTTTTTCCAGAGCACAATCTAAGATTTTGAGAGGCTCTTCTGGTTTCTTACTGAATGGTTAATAAAAGTGATGTGATGGAATGATTTGCTGTCTGCTGAAGCAGGAATGCAAAAATAGAGGGATCCTACCACTCCTGTTTGTTGTGAAACTCCAACTGAGTGACTGATGGTCATTAATATGTTGCTATTGTTGTGGCCACTGTCTGTATTGTATCAATATCCACAAAACACTCCAATTATGTACCAGTCCTTCTAAATTCATTTTTAAAACCTGAGGATTACTTTTTTATTTTTGGAGAATATTTATAATATTGAGAAACGACTTGAGGCAAAGAATCTCCTAAGAATGGCACAGGCACACTTTAGTGCACAAATGTGCTGCTATTTGCTCTGTAGCTTGCTTGAACGTCCTTAACTCTTTAACAGAGGATCAGACATTCCCTTTGGATGGAGTCATCAGCAATAGAAACAACCCACACTACATTTTTCACAAGCCAAAAAAAAAAGTTTTTGCTTTGGTGAGGTACTGTGGTTGAGTGGACATTATGTGCAATAGCCATGTGAGCTGTTTCTTCGAAGGATTTGGCAAGGTAATAAATAAAGTTCACTGTTTACTGATAGAAAATAATGATTCTTTCTTCTAATTCTTTAACCATAACTTAGCTCATTTTCTGTATGTGAGCTGGTACAGAACGAAGTTCAGCCTGTCATAAGATCATTGGAGTTTTGAGTTTCTTATCCTCCTGAAGATCCACATAAAAGTGAAGTCTGGACGAAAAGATACTGGTGATCCTTAGGATCATTGGCCTTAAGAAAGAAATTGGAAGAATGAAAGTGTTTCTAGGGTTTATTAACTTTGTGATGCCAAAAAAGCAAGTAATCCACTGTTTTTAGTAGTCTGTAAAGGTCCAGAATCAGCAGAGAGGTGTCTAGAGAGGCTCTCAGTACAGGCAGAAAGTATAAATGATAGTTTGGTGTTTGGGATGTGAAACAAGAATGTTTAGTACAAGTAGTTATGTGCAGATATAACCCGGAAAAGAGCATTAAATTGACAATCTGATCAAATGCAGATTCTGATAAAGCAAAAAGTATGTTCAAGTAGGACACCTGAGTAGCAAAGAAGAAATTCCTATAGAAAACACAAGGTAAAACAGAGAAAAAGAACACGCTCAGGGGCTCAATTTTCTGATTGGAAATCACCCCCCACCCACTTCAAGTGATCTTTCAGCTTATAAAATTATAGGCAGGAATTGCAAGCATTATTGGGAACATGCCAAAAAATGCATCCAGGAAAGATCCTTTGTAGAGCTGAGAGAAAGCTGTTCTAGGGGGAAAAACACTGTTCTTGAACAGACTTTGTGCATTGCATTTATTACTGCTTCAAAAGTTAAGATCATTCTGTCAGGGGAAGAGGGCGATTCTAAACTTAGAATTGAAAGACTTCAGAAAATGGTTGGACTCTTGAGTCTGCTGAGGCTACGTAAGCAAGGAGCACCTGGCTGATAGCTTTCTCAGTGAAGGAGCCTAGCAGAACAACAGCGAGTGAGAGGAGCCACGTGTTAAGTTGAAAACTAGGACTGTATTTTGTGGCAACTGCAATCCAGAACTCCTAATGCAATGCACTGTGAACAGCAATTTCTGAATTGTTTCAGTCTCAGCTTTTCTTACAGTAACAGGCAAAATAGGCAGTTCAGGAAGAGTACTGTTGTGTTCTGAGGCAGAACAGAAATAAACTATCAAGGTGATGCACTTCTGTGTCATCTAATACAGTCAAAGCATGCTCTTTCCTATCTGCTGAGTCCTTCACAGTGATTGAAAGTTCTGAGCAGGATGAACTGACAAACTTTTAATATTGGAAGTCAATTACAGTTCAGATGACTTGTGATTCATCTAAAGGGCAGGGTGACAGGCCTGGAAGAAGTTGAACTCAAATGTCACCACCTAAAAATATATCTGAAATGATGAGGTTTCTTCTTTTGATTTTTTTGGAGTAAATTCCATAGAAGGCGAGGCTTTTTAATCTGTGTATAATGTTAACTTTTGTGGGCAGGGAATAAAACATGTGAACAGGGCTCTGAAGGAGGATCCAAATAACTTACTGACTATATCCTGGGAGCTGACGTTTGATAATGTTTCAAAGCCCGCTGCCATTTCAGCAGATGCCAGTAGCTCAAGACGCAGAGGAGTGGTGCTCCAGTTACAGAGATGAATCCTGTTACGCGTTGTTCCACGTGGCTCTCAGACACCAAGAATAAGTGTGCAAAAATGGTGAGAATGTTTGTAGAGTGGCTCGGACATGGGGGAGATTCAGAGGATGCTTACAAGATCTTGGTAATTTCGAGGTGATGATAGGCAGATCACAAACCACCTGCTTTATTGATAAAAGAATAATAGGTGAGATGAAGTGTCCCTTTAGCCATGTGTTTCAAACCTTGCTCAACAAAATGAAAGTCCCTAGAGGTGACTGATGCCTTGTTCCCCTGACAACTGATTTTCAGGATGATAAAGAAGCCTGTGAAGATGCAATTGAATGTTCTCCCTGCAGCACTAGGCAAACCTGACATTAGTTAGAACACCACAGACATGTGAAACTCTTTTTGCATTTTGTTTTTAATGTACAGCAACTTCATTGCAGTTTCACCATCCTCAAATATTAATGTATGTAGTATATATACTTTATATAGTTACCTTAATACATATAGTAAGATGTAGACAAATAGAAGTCAGTAAGGTAGAGGCTTGCAAATAGTGTCAGTTGCTGAAAAAGTGTCAGTCACGGTGCTTATCGATATCCATTGCCAAAGTATTGAGAGTATAAGAGAGATGAGGTGACTGCCATTTGCAATCTGGTGTTTAATAGAATGGTCCAAGAAATTTTGATCCGACTTGCTTGTTAGCATGCGCTGCACAACCCTCACAGGGACATAAGAGTGAAAAAAGAAGCACCTACTTGATATGGTCCTGCAATGGCAGCATGTGTGTTTGATGCAGGTGTAAAATTACATACAGGGGAAAACATCCTGAAGCCTTAATCGTATTTTAATCTTAC
This sequence comes from Nothura maculosa, assembly GCA_032353885.1. Taxonomy (NCBI): domain Eukaryota; kingdom Metazoa; phylum Chordata; class Aves; order Tinamiformes; family Tinamidae; genus Nothura; species Nothura maculosa. The sequence continues at coordinate 1,193,434 of JAUBOD010000750.1, forward strand.
TTTACTGTTGCTAATATTTTGTTCAACTTAGTGACAATTACTAATATTTCTCTTATATTAGTGTGTTGGACTTGAGGTAAATTGGACAGCAGAAGTGAAATATTCTCTTATCAAGAGCCTAATCTCTTTCAGGCTTCTGTGGGAGAAAAAGGAAGACAATTTATTTAGAGTTGAGTGAGTGAATTAGGGCAAGAATCTGTCCCTTGCATGAGATGGCCTAGTCCAGAGTGGCCTAGCACACTCAATGGGAGTGTGCTACTGACTTCAGCGGGTACAGGATCATTTTCTCTTCAGTGTCTGGAAGCAGAGAGCATCTGGGTATGTACTCTTGGAACATGATGAAGAGCCTGTGATGGGGCAGCACTTGTGGAGAGTCCTTGCCCTCGGTTTGCATGTTTTACAGCAACAAGCGGCTGCGCACATTAAGAATTTGCTCACAAATCCCTGACTTCTGCGCCAACACACGTGAGGTGAGTCCTCCTATAAATATCTGGAGATACACAGATATTATTAGAATATTTTAGCCTTTTTTTTATGACGCATTCTGCCTTGTATGTGAACCCAGATCCAAATAAAGCAGTCAAGCCCGTCCGCACAAATAGAGAGGTTTCTTTAGCATTGGGAAACACATGCAACTCTCAGAATAGATTTTCCCTGCCCCTCTCCCCTTACTCTAGAGTCTTGTTTCATTTTAGAAAACTGGGTACCTACGACTAATTTTTAAAGCACTGACCAAGAGGTACATTAAACTCTTTCATGTGGCTATTACTGAGAAATATTTGAATGGGTGCTTTCTTTTAAAATTTTATACTAATGCCTAGCTGGATTTTATCTGCAGTAGTATTGCAATATTGTACAGAATGGCCCTTAAATACTTGTCAGTAAAGGTGCTATGATAATGATTGGGGTAAACAGTGATGGCACAAATAGGAATTTTATATGATAAGCCTAGTTTGCTCTTTGAGAAATAGAAGTTTCTACAATACAGTGTAATGATCTCCAGAAAACATGAAGTCTAAACACAAGTATGTCCTGTGAAGAAAGGTGTCCTCCTGGGCTTTTCTGTATTTGATTCAATTTACATTGCATGCTGTGAGTGACAATATAAACGATATCTACAAATTTCAGTGACTTGCAACACTTGCAATAACAGTGACTTGGAAAAGTCTGATTTTTTTAGTTCCAGTGCAAATGATACATCGACCAATGAAGTCAGTACACTAATGAAGTGTAGAGATCTTTACTAGTCTTGTCAAGGTGGCACAAGGTAGCTTGTGGCAGGGCTGTAGACAGAATGAATGAATCATTTAACATCCTACATACATGATTAAAGCAGGCACAGAATTGCCTGTGCAGCCTGTGTGTATTTTATTTTGCAGAGTGTTCATGTGCCTGATTCCACCTTTGCTCTCTCTGGATTGTCAGCTGACAGCCTAGTCTAAGGCAGCTCCAACTGATAGATACTGGTGAATCTATCTGTCAGGATCTGTTCATTCACACTTCAGCGAGGCAGCATTTGGAGCCTGGCATGCAGCTAAGTAGATACCTTGTAAGAATGTTTGCAATCGGTCCTGGGCGCTCGGCCTCTGTGTGCCAGTTACACGAGGGCTTGTAGGCTGACCAGCCACAAAGAGAGATCCCTCTATCTGTAACACTTAGCCCAGTGCTCACTGCTTGCTTGATCAGTCCATGAGACTAAGCCTGTGTTATATTGCTTCCTTTTCTTTAAGAACACTTTGACAATGTAATTTCTGACTCCTACAGGTAATCTAACGGGATTTCCGTAGGATAGTGGCCTTTTATAGGACACTATAGAAAGAGTCCTAGCTCTAGTCCAATATAAAAAGAAGTAGAGGCTGTTGCTTAGAATTGCTCCCTGCTTCCTGAAATCACCACTTGCTTGCATCTAAACTGAGTCTCTATATTCGTGCTCGTACCAGCAACACAGAATCTCTCGGAAACTTTGAAGTGCATGGAATGAATATTTGTTAAATTTTAAATACAAATACAACAGTTTAATACAGTTAAATATGAGTTAAATACAAGGTGTTTGTACTCTCTATCCCTGCCTTCTTTGCCAGTGCTCTCCTTGTGTATCCAGGAGCAGAATTGACAGCTGTAGCCTCGAGCAGGGTGTGTTTGGTAGCTGCAGGACTTAGATGCCAAGTTCTGGGATATCATTCCCACAGTGGCATTCGGGGCTGCGATAGGCTCCTCTGCATTGCTCTCTCTGCAGCTGTGGGGTGGTGTTGGGTCAGGCCGCCTCCTCTGGGCCTCGACCCCTTGCACGTCCCTTGCTACTTTCTCTACCAGCTTCTTCCTGATAAGTTATAGGAAAACCACATGCAGAGGACTCCTATGACCATTCTGGGTAGGGTCTTTATTTGTCTTTTTCTTTAAAATTGTTTTACATAGTAAACACCATCACATCAAGAACTTGGAGTGATTATCAGCAGTCTGTGAGCAACTTTTTCAGGACATCTGCTGGATATATTAATTAGACAATATTTACTTCTGATGAATCCCTGGAAGTTTACTGCAAACAGTAGAGAAATTAACATTTCTGACAGTTACCAGTGTATTTTATTACTGTTCCTCTTGGTTAACTGCTAATTTACTAACTGATTCCTCTGCCACAAGCTGCTTAGTTATGTACTTAAATCAAGGAAACTTAAATCAAACTTAACAGGAAACTTAAATTGGAAACTTAAACCTTAATTGTGAGGAGAATGTGACTTGCAGCACACTCGGGAGGTTTCCACCTTAAGACTGGCTACATTAGATGTAGAGAATCGCAGAGTCTGGCAGCCTGCGAGAGCAGCTTGCAATCTGCTCACAGAGTTGAGTATTGGACACTTACGGACTGCATCTCTGGAAAACCCAGTGTCTTGAGTTCATTTCAGGTGTTTTTGCTATAACAATACCTTTTTCTACTTCTACTTATTTATAAGCTATCTTGTTTGATTCTGTATTTGTGTGTTATGTGCAGAAGTAAGCTTACATACGTGGGTGTCTGTGGGAAGTATGTCAAACTAATGTACTAGCAACACCAAGCGAAATGAGGCAACTTAACAGCAAAAGTGGATTAGATCAGTAAATGCATGGATTCTATTCCACACAGTCAGCAAAGCAGCTGCAAAACAAAGCTTTGAAATAGTTTGTGGTGTTCATTTTATTAAGGAGCAGCATGATCACAAAGAGGATGAACTATCTGAAAAGGTCTGTAATGTGGAAGATAGAATTTCACTGAATTAGTTGTTTTAATTACTCGTCTGTCCAGCCAGAACTTATGCAGGAAAAGCAGAGGTCCACAGGAAACAGCAATACCTCTGATAAATGAACTTCACAACAACTGATACCAGTGAAAGTCTTGAATAGTGATATTGTCTTGAAAGTCCTGAATCAGTGATATTGGTTTTACTGATATCAGTGAAAGTCTTGAATACTTGAATACTTATCAACTCTGAAAATCAGGACTGAGTTCGGTGCTGAGTATCTGGTTCCAGTCCATGTACTAGGAATCATGGCACTGGCAGGGAAACACAGCCATCTCTGAGATGGAAAAATAACTGTGAGGTGAAAGCTATGGGGAGAAGATGTTTTCTGACCTGCAGTAGTGAAGTCACGCTAATGTCTTTTCTTAAGTGCTCGTGCATACTACTCAGTCACAGTAACTAAAGACCTGCTAAAGCTTTAGCTCTGCTTCAAACAGCCAAATACTATTTTTCATGCTATTTTAGCTATTGCTTATAATAGGGGCTGAGTGTAGTCATCTAGCAGTGACAAATGTCACCAGTCAGTAACGTACTCTGTGACTTGCCCAGAATGTTTCACGGTTGCTCTGTCTGTGTGGATATGACACAGCGTATTTAACTTGCTTTCTGTATCACAGGGTGCTCGGTCTGATGAAGGAAATATTCGCAGTACTGCAACTGGTGAAAGGGACATGTCAAAATGCTTTTAAAAATGCTTTAAAAAAGATAATATCGATTATAACCAACATTGTGATTTCAGTGAGGTTTTTGTTTTGTGTGTGTATGTGTGTCTTATATTATACTAGGAGAAATTGTAGCCCTATCAGAAATGATCGGAAATTCAAACTGCCAAAACAGAATTTGAGGGAGTGTTTGCCATCATTGTTGCTATAAAATAAACTGAGACAACTGGAAAGAGGTTACCTACAAGAGCACTTGCTTTTTATAACATTTTCATGTTTGAAGCCATGCTCATTCATTTTACTTAAAGCATCCTGTCAGCTAAATATCATCTCCAGATTGTTGTAGAGAACAGTAAGTGACCTGCCTGAGGCCTAAACAGAATGACCATCATACTTGATGTGGGAATTTCAAGCATTCCTGGCTTTCAGATATAACAAGAATATGCTACTTTCTCTCATATTGTGCCTCCCCTCCCTACTCTGACAAGCACATTTTATATTGTGTAATGTCTCTATGCCAGAATTATCTTTTCAGGATTTAACTCGCTGAAAGGACATTGGCAATACTGAATGAAGCACTGTTAGATCAGAGGAAGTATCTTCATCAGAGTTGGCAGTCCTGAGATCAGCCCTAGGTGAGTTAGTGTAAGGTAGAGTTTGCAGGTTTTTTTTTTTTTCTTGTTAGAAATCATCAGTGTTAATAAATAGCTGCCTGTGTCTGTCAGCTCCTGCTCTGGTCACAAAAGTCTTAGATCTCTCTCTCCCTTTTTATCTTCTAAGAAAAAGGGAAATTCTGGGACATTTTGGGCTAAAGGCATAAAGCGGAAATAAATGGGAGGAAAAATAAAGATGTTTGGAAAAGACAGTATATGTGAAGGAGAAACTAAAACATTGTGAAGGCCTGTGGAGTAACAAAAATTGCCTCTGGGTTTTAATGGAGAGCTTGTTCGTTTTGTGTCTTTTTGAGAGTTTGTGTCTCTTTAGAAGGGGTCAGAGCACTTACTTGGATGGCTGCCCTCCCAGTCTAGCGCTCTGCTGGTGGTTACTCACAGAAAAGTGACACATTCCTTTGGAGCTTTTTAGGTTGTGTGCTCCCAGCTTGAACACGGAGGAAAACTGCGAGGAGGAGTCAACAGCTACAAAATTAGCAAAATAGATTCATGTGGAACATACCACAGTTCCTGGGCAGGATCCTGTAATCCTAGATGGTATGGCACTATTACACTTTCACATTGGTTCCCCTTTTGTTTTTCAGGGGACTATTTGGAGAAGCAAGTGCTGTTTGGCATGAGTCTAGCCCTGCATAATTTACATTACTATTATTATATTTTATAGCATGCAGAATAGACACTCAGCGCTGAAGAGGGTACATGAAAACATGGCTTCCATTTGTCGGTCCGGATTTGATTAGTTGCATTATTTGTAAGAGTGAGAATTGAGTAAGCAGAATATGACTACACAGGCAAAGAAACATCAAGAAACGGTTACTTTTGGTGGAGAGTAGCCCAGTTTATAAACAGGTTTCATACTTCTTCTTTTCTTTTAGTGAAAATTTGGACCCTTACCAATTCAGGCAAATAGAGAGGACCCTTATCAATTCAGGCAAATAGAGAGGTGAAGAGTTCCCAGAGATGCAACTCGCACAGCTGTAAGTTGTTACTCTATGATACAGCTGATGTTTCCATTGTTGTATTGGTGTTTGTTCTAGCATAACACTGCAGAAGATTAATTTCAAAAAAAGGGGCGTCAGAACTGAAGTATTTCATGACTGTTAGAGCAGCAAACCTTGGTGCAGTCAGCCACTTAAACATCTGCTTAACTTTCAGCAGCTTAAAAATTCAGCAAATCACTTATGCTTGTGCCATAGAGTTTTCCTGATTAGGGAATTAGATTAAAAAAATAGAGAAAGGATTAGGGAAAAGGAGATTTTTTTTTTAATACTGGAAGAACAGTGAGCTTGACTCACCTGGACTTTTCCTAGTGCATATGCTTTCATACAAAAGGGGTAAAATAGCACTGTATCTGAACAACCACATTTTATAGCACCTATGTGCACATGTAAATGACTAGAATATATGTGAGATACTGCAGATTCAGAACATGTTGTCTTGGATTCTGACAGTAATTTTTCCTAGAACTCCAGAAGGGCCATATTCAGACTTGAGCATAGGTTGTAACTTCTGTGAAATCATATACCCGAGGGTGATAAATAGATAAATAACTAAAATAGATTGGGGAAACTGGAGGGATTTTTTTTTCCTTCCTGTTAATATGAACAAAGTTTGTCCCTGGTAGTAAAACACACTCATCATGACTGAACATGCATAGCATAAATGAAGCTGCAATCTCTGAGAAATAAAACTTGGTTGCTACGCAGCAGGTACTTCTCAAACATGAGGGGCTCCCTTTGTAGAATGTATTTATTGTGTGTGACTGGCTATCTGCATTCTGGCGCAGTTCCCTGTAGTAGAGCCACTGACCACATTACTATTTGCAAACACAGTGTTCACTCAAGTGGTACTAAATAGAGAAGAGGTGGGGCAAGTAGAGCTTTAAAAAGAAAGATGAGTCCCTCCAAGTGTGCATGTAGAGAGCAACTGTGTTTTGGAGGGGGACAGCACCTGGAGATCTTGCTTGCTGTGCTCCACCGAGGGCTTTGGTGAACAGTTTTTCAGTTTCTTGTGTTTAAGATTTGAACAGCAGCCTTGCTGGCTCCAAGGAAATTTGCAGTGATCGTTGCAAGCTCTGCTTTTATGCTGTGTTAAATTTGTGGCAAGAGTGTCAGGCATTTCATACTTGGCTTCCAAAAAGGAGAAAAAAAAAAAAAAAAGAAAAAGAAAGCGAGACAGAGAAAACGACATGTGCGGGGAAGAAACCCCTCAGGAGTTTCTTCAAGGTTGCAGTCGGACACAATAAGGACTAAAGTGGCGAGAAAAGACAAAGATAAAACTTCTTATTGTGTTAATATGTCTGAGTATAAAGTAGGAGTTTGCAGCAATCTTTTGAGATTACACATGTTCGTTTTGTCCTGGATATGACTGAATACAAGCCTGTTCTCCTCTAACAACAGTTCAAAAAACTCCAGATTATGTTTCTCTTCCTTGTTGCTTTTTTGCCGGTATTTTTTAAAATTGGTTTTGTCAGCCTTTCAGCCCTGCAGCACTGGAACTGTCCTAATGGATACAGACAGGAGACTGAAAACTCCACTTGTATAGGTAAGTGACTATTCACAATTATGAAAACAGTATTTGTGCTCTGTTAATTGAGCTTTATATTTTTAAAGATTTATTTTTTATAGAGGTTGTGTACTCTATTGGCACACAAAATTTTTGATATCATTTGCTGCTTATAACCAAAAGAACTCATTTTATGTAGTAGTTTGTTATTCAAAAAATCAGTCTTTTATCAGTCTAATTATCAGAAAGCAGGGTTAGGAGGACTTTTTTTTAAAAAAGATCTGAACTGTTCAGTGGTTACCAAAATTAATTCCTTCAGTTTAGTGACTCTGTCTTCAGTACATGTGCATTCACATATCCGCACTACTTTATTTGTGTAATTTATGTATGGATCTATTTATATATGCATATTATATATATATGCATTTGGAAGGGATAGAGCTAATACATCTCATACAGATACATGAATTGTGTTGTATAATGTACTACTAAATGGAATACTGGATGAAGTGTATGACATTAATATTACTAATAATCTCATGTGATTTGGAACATTTGAAAAGCAGATTACTCTTTAACAAGTGTAAGACAAAGAATGACAGAACCCTTCTCACCACTCTGATACTTAGAAATTCTTTTTATTTTGTTATTACTTTTATTATCTTTAGAAAGGCACAGCCAGCAAAGTACTGGGTTTTGTGTTAAGAAATTCTCTGTAAGGTTTCAAGCAAACAGACCTAATGCCTAGAGTTAAGCTTTTGCCATAGTTTGCTTAGGTTTCAAAGCTCTGACTCAGTTCTTGACATGATTCCAGTGATTTAATAGCAGGTGCCTCTGTGCATTCTGCCAAGTAATACCAGCTTGCAAGCAGTGTGCATATTAAATGTTCTGGTATTCAGTGAGGAGGCGCAAGGCATTTTGTGTACAAATGATAAACTTGATTGAAGGTTTATCAGAGATCCAAAGACAGCCGGGGTATTTCTGTGCTGATGCTTCCACAGGAATGAGGAGCCCACTTCTGAGGAGCTTCTCCACGCTCTGCCCTCTCAGTGTGCTTCCCTTCGCACTCCAGGGCATTCCAGAGGGCACGAGTGGGATTCCTGCCGTGTGAGCCTAAACCAGTGGGTGCAGCCCGGGAGGGAGGGCACGTGGCCTCCCCATGGCTAATGGGCGCTCAGCCTGGAAGTAGGGCTGTGTAGCCCATGCCAAGGGCTGTATGGGTCGCATCCTCAGCAGCTGTTGTACTTCACAGATCCTCTTCTGCCGGGCCATGCTATTTGCTAATGTTAACCTAGCTTCTTTGGGTTAATTAGGAAGTATATTAGTTACAGCTTATTCATTACCGCATTGCCTAGTTGAGACCTCGCTTTTAACAGGACAGTCATACTGAAATGAATGTGATTGCTTGGCTATTTTTTGGTGGATCAAAATCCACTGTAAATATCATTGAAGGTTAGAATGCCATGAAGATGCATTCATTCTTCTGTTTCAGGCAACTCATTTTGCACACTGACATGTGTTGTTTTCTCATCAACACAGACAGGAATTGCCCTACATTGTCTTTTCTGTGAAAAATTAGATTTATTCTCTTGTATTACAAGTCTTAGGGAGGCTAGGTCAAGTAAAACAAAGTGGATGGCTGGTAGCTGAGGAAACTGTGCAATATTAATAGAAGTAGTGTTTTCTCTAACAGCTGAACTTCATATGACTTAGTCTGAACAAAGATCCTATTTTACCTTGTGTAGCGTAGAATAAACAAACACCAAAAAGATATGCTACAATATCTTTTAATTAGAGGTCACTGGATTGCAGCGGAGAAAGCACAAGTAGAATTTTGAGATGAAATACAGGACTAAGGGATGCTCTGATGGATTGCATTTCCCCTGGTCTTTGCCATTTGTGACTAGAAATCTGGTTGTATGAAATTGTAATATATTAATGATGTGAGAGGGTGCAGTGGAAGCAAGTGGTAGGAAGCTGGGGGCAGACTTTGAAGGTAATAATGGACATAGAAAATGGTGAGTGGGAGACATGACTCACATCAAAGAACTGTGAACGATGAGAGCAAGCTCAGCTGTGGCTTGGCCACCATCCTTGGTGAGTTGTAATAAATATACCAATTGTAGAATGTTCTTTATCGTCTGTGCCTGTGGTGGCACCCTGCCAGCCACAAGGTCTGTCCTGAATTGAAGAGGTGTTGGCTATCTTTTAGAGAGCTGCCACAAAAGTCCCTTACTGGCTTTGCTGGATTGGTTTCCCATCCTGTGACTAGAGATGAAGATCTTACATGGCTTAGCATCTTATTTCTTAATTAGTTCCTTTTATTTCTAGGGATATTCAAAGATCAAAAGTTGCCTTGACAAGAGGAAGAATAATGTAATCCAACCCTAAATGTTTCACATAATTTTATGTAGTTATTTTAAGAGAGATTTTTTGAATCCAACTGGATATGCCAGGAGGGGAAAAGTGTTAGAGGCAACTATGTATCCCAGAACAGCACAATTTATCAGAGACAAAGTATGGGAGAACAGGTCATGAGGTAAAAACAATGGTAGTCTGGTGCCTGAACACATCTATTTATCTGCAAGTAATGATATAACTGAAAGCATTTCTGCACTTAAACTGACATTTGTTTTAATATAGATTTTTTTAAAGTTTTTAGTGTCAGATCTGGGGACTAAGTTTCCTTTAATTTTTTTTTTCATAGACTTCAGCGAATATGCAAAAATACATCTAAGGGAAAAATGATCTTGGCCACTCAGGAGTTATTGTTCCTCCTAAAAATAAACACATATGAACAGTGGATCTTGGGAGACCTTTGTTTTTGTTGTTGATGATGTTTTCTGTACTGTTTTTTTTGGTTTTTTTTTGTTTGTTTAGTTTTTTTTTGTAGGCAAACAAGGGTCACCAAGGAATGGGCTTTAGATTTATGGCTATTAGGATTGGTTGACAGTGCCCTGTCCAAGTACTCCTCTTAAAATACCACTTTTCATACTCTGGGATTTAGATCCTTTTCCTAATAAAAGGCAAGACACTTTCTGATGTGATACTGTTTATCCCAAGGAGCCTCTGTTGTAGTTTCTTGCATTAGCCAATTTAAGACCTGTTTGTCTTTAGGCCACCCTAAAATAATATACTGATGTTCTAGATCCTGTATGGCTCTGGATATGACTGGAAGTGTACTTTGGCTTCAGGGCTTACCTGAGTCCTCACTTTCTGAGTTCTAAAGATGAAGGAAGATGGTTGTTTAAAAACAGATTCACAGTATTGAAGGTCTTTTTTTAAGAAAGCAAAGCAAATCCTGCATTATTAAAGTTATATTAAATCACAGGGATTGCTAAATTCCGCCACATTGGTGCTAATTCTGATTTTGACTAGTGAGCCTTTTTTTGCTTCTTTAGGACTAGCATGCTACATGCTCCTCCAAATGGCAACGACAATTAGGTTGACTGTCTTGGTCAGGTTTTTCTTTTTGTATCTCAAGCTTTTCCTTTCTTGCTCTTCTCCACTGCCCTGTCACGGAGCACTGGTGAGGTGGAATACTAAGTTACTCTTGTTTGAATTAGAATTTTTACAGTTCCCCTTAGTTAGCTAAATTGTGGTCCTGACGGCCTTCTGAAGACACACAGTTGGAATTTTTAATGTATTCTGAAAAATATTCAACCTAATTCATATCAGCAGAAGATTGAAAAAGATATCATAGCTTATTGAGATCTTTTTGTCACTTTTCTTCAAGATGCCTCTATACTCTCAAAACTTATGAAAGATCTGGTTGTACTTCAGTGCTCATTTAAAAACTGGGGAGCTGAGATAATGATAAACTTGCACTTCAGTTCCTCAGAGATGTCAGCTCTTTTGTTGTGACTTACTGATAAGTGGAGTGTTTCTTCTGCTTGTGACTATCCTGTTCTTGAGCTTATGTTTTTAAGAGGATAATGTATACAACCTATTTACTTTCTAAACTAGATGAAATTGATTGTTTAATCTCGTTGATGTGATTATGATGGTGATTGGATGGAGAAGACTGAATTCATCTGTAGTCTGACTCTACAAGAACCAAATTTGAGTGATGTTATATGTGTGTCTGTATATATTTTATCTATATAATCTATATATTTAGATATAATCTGTATGTTTAGGATATTAATGAAGGGCACATTCTGAGCTACTGTGGTTTCTCTGTATCCCTGCCAGGCATACTAATGTTCCACCTTCTGTGATCAGAGCATTTCTCAGGACTCTCAGTAAAGTGGCATATTTGTATGCAAAATCATTGAGAGCTGCCAACATCATGATGACATGATTCATCGTTTTTGCTGATTCTCAAGGCGTTTTTTACATAAAGAAGCCTTTGAGAGCTGAGCAGAATCTCATTCTTCCTTTCAGGGCTGGCTGTCAGGGCCCTGCAGACAGCTTTTGTGTCCACTAAGCCGGTTTCTTTCACGGGGTGAAGTTCCCACTGGGGAAAGGGGTTGCCAGGATACGTAATGGAGCTCCAGCGGGATGCAGCCGGCTTTGCCGAGGCCTAACGAGTGCAGGTGAACGCACTCCTGCTTACACCTGATGGATCGTCTAGGATCCAGTTCTCCTTGGCTTTCAGAAACAGCTTTTGGGGATTTTTCTGACTGACTTGTACCAAAAGGAGAGCTCAAAGGTCCCTCTTGCATTGTTTGTGCCCTGAACAGAGTGCTCACAGAGCCCCAGCGTATCGAACAGTAGCTCAGTGTCTGTTGGCACTTCCTGTGTACAGCGGGGTTGGACGTTCCAAGCGGCTTGTGCTGTGCCTCTGAGCTTTCATGGGGCAATTATTCTTGAACTATATCCTTTTCTCAGCTAGGAGAATTGTTCGGTTTTCAGTGTGGGACAGATTTTCTTTACTATGTGAACTTTGGTAACACTGAAGCTGGCACTCTTATGCTATGTGGAGATTTTAAAAGCATGTAAGGAAGCTATGGGACACCAGGGATCTGCTTGCTTTCACTAACCTGACAGGTCAAAAATGATAAGTTTCTTTCAAAGCACTGTAGTGAGCTGACCAAATTACTAGTTTGTTATAATTAGATGCCATTTCTGGACTAGATGGATATTCAGCTAATGCTCATGGACCTCCCAAAGCCTTGTCCTGATTTGCACAATTTAAATACTGAGTTGCCCAAGGAGTTCTTTCTTAGTTCTTGTCTTGATCAGAAATACATATATATATATATAAATATATATATGTATTTTTGTTATTATAATATTATTTTATTTTGTGGTAAGTTCTTCGTTTTCATAGCTACTCCCTCAAATGAAATATGCACCATAAATACCACCTTTTTTTTTTTTTTTGTTAATAAAGGCTCTGGGCAAATACACCTGTTGAAAGTCCGTTTTCTAATTAATTTGTTTGTTGCCTTGGATGAGTGTTTGGCTTGGGGTTGTTTCTTTTAGAATATAATGTTCTTCATCCATCGTGTGTGTTTTTGAGACTTGACTGAATTCAAAGTGTTAGGGTGGGAGTGCCTTGGCAGTTGTGTGTTTTGCAAATCCTGGTGATTTAGTTTCAAAATTGTTATGGTGGAATGAGGGACAATGACAGAATGAAGCAACCATGGGCAGAGGTAATGAGAGTGTCATAACTGCCTAGCAAAGGATAATACAAATACAGAAGCAGGTAGTGGACAAGTCCTTTCCCTGTTTTGGGGAAGAGTGTGTGTGTGTGTGTGTGTGTGTGTGTATGTTAAAAAAATATGAAAACAAATAGATAATTCTTAAGCAAATGAAGCTGTATAATTGTTCACTTCTTTTAATGATCAGAAACTGAACTTTGTAACTAACCTATTATGAGTTTCTGTGTCCAGAGTTATCTTTCTGTCCTCTCTTGCTTTTGCTAACAGAATTATCCTGATCTATTCAAAATATTTTTCAGATATTGATGAATGTCTTGAAGGAGGTTTGGGAACCTGTGGCCAAAGCTGTGTCAATGTTCCAGGGTCCTATATCTGCTCCTGTTTGCCTGGCTATACCTTGGATACAGACAAATGGTCTTGCTATGTGAAAGGTAAGTTCATTTTCTAATGACTAAAAAAGAACTTTAGAGTTTTAATTAGCGGTTCACATGATTTTCAAAGTTAATCATGCCTGTCTCTTCCCTATTCACAATGCTGAGTTAATTCAGCTACTGGAAAGTGGAGTAATTCTTTGCTTTGTTCACTGAGAAACTGCCTCTTCTAGTGTGCAGGTAATTGGCAAGGAGAAAAGTAGATATCACTGAAGAGTGACAAGGGGAAAGGAAAGTATGTTGGGAGAAAGATTAGTGAACATTTTGGGGGGAAAAAAGAAAATAAAGCAAAAATAAAACTTGACTTCCTTTAGCATATCTACTTCCTCTGAGAAGAGTAAACAATATTGTAACTCTAAATTCTCTCTTCTGTTCTGTCCTTACTGCTTGAAGAAAAAATACCTACTATAGATTTAGCTCCATTGGCACCGTGTAAGATTTTGCTCCCTTTGCCTCTTTCAGTCTGTTGGCAGTTACTTCTTCTGAAGACAAGGCTGTGAAATGCTGGACAGGAAGTCCTTATTTTTGTTTTGGTCTTAGTAAATACGAATGTTACTGTGACTTCTTTCTCTCCCCCTTTGCCCTAAATTTTCAAATTGATTTTTTTTAACATGTATTTTGTATTTAAGCTTTAAAATCTGTTAGCCCTTCTGAGAGGAAAATATGAACAGTGAATAACTGCCTTTGAATAACTTTGGTTTTCTTTAGAATATGAAGTGTTTGTGCTCTGAGGTTCAGCTCTTACCTCTCCATTTTGATTTCTTGCATGTCCAATTTGAGTTTCTGACTGGGATACTCTCCAGCTCCCTTTCAGTTAAGGAGTTCAGATTCTCTTTTTGTGATCATTATGTTCTTGGGTCTCTCTCTAATGTGAAGAGTTAGAATGGCAGGGTATGTTTGTGACTCAAGAAGTAGGGGATGCACTCAAGCCTTTGGACCCATGAAAATGAGCATGTTTCCCTCATGGAAAACTTGGAGTTTGAGAAGGGGAGAACCAAGTGTATATACATTGATTGTCAAGTAGTTGGTAAAATGCAGAGGCTACCAAATTCCTGAGATGACTCGGCCTTGCTATACTTCAGTGTTCATTTACCATCTACGTAAAACAAATCTTGGTAGTTTAATATTCTCACGTAGTGGTATTCAATGAAAACAGCAGCAAAAAAAGATGTCATTAGCATCCTAGAAACAGCTGTTGTAACTGGGTAATACCTTGACAAGTCTGAACTGGACTTTAAATGGTTAGGTCCTGAATGTTTGCTATGACTGGTAAAATACCAATGAGAATTTGATGTGGCAAAAGTACCATGTAGATCTATTTCTTTTTCTCTCCACACCAGACCCTGCACCTTTCTTACTTTTCAGTCGTGGAAATGCCATCTTCAGAATTGACACAGAAGGGACAAATCATGAAAGGCTGGTTGCTGATACTGGGCAGTCTACACTTGTAGACTTCCATTATGCAGAAGAGAAAATGTATTGGGTTGACTCTGAAAGGTGGCTTCTGCAAAGAATTCATCTGAATGGCACAAAACAAGAGGTAAAGAGTCAGTTCTCTGGAAATCCCCAGGTTGCTGAATATTATACCGCTGCTGTGAAACAATCCTGTTCATTGACTGGCGCTTGATAATTTAAATAGTGTTTCCCTGGTAAGTGCCAAGGAGGCCTGAGTCTCTGCTGTTTTACTGACTTTCACAGTGAATGGAGTTAAAGATCAAGAGAAAAAATTTAGACAAACCAAAACTTTGAAGACAATAATATGTTTTGAATTAATCACTGGCATTATTGAAGTTCATCTTCTGGAGTACTGTAACTGAAAACTGGCACAAATGGTATGAGGAGAATGTACTTGCGTTCCTATTCTCTCTCTCTCAAGCCTTTTATTGGTTTCTATGGTTGCCCAAATGCTTCTTTCAGTACTGCACCTTTTGTTCGGAAAAAGTTGTACAGTTCATTGCGTCTGGCTGATTAAGAAGGGAAGACAGGATGTTGTGGCTGAGAGACTTTTTTGGTTTGAGAGAGATTGCCAGGGTTCCTGTTTCATAAAGAGGTGATGTATTTCACAATGATTTTTAAGGATCAGGGTCCAGCAGCAGTGTGCTAGGTAGCCTTCTTTCTGCAACAGTACAGATCTGGGTATTTCATAGCATCAAATACAGAGCATGTTTCTAGCTGAAAGAGCAGTCCCTTTCCTTATTTCCTCTGCAGAATGTTTTCCTTCTTTGAGGTGGTCAGACAGTTCAGAGGATGTAGGTGCAAGTACAAAGATAAGAAAGAAAGTTTCTGTGAGTCTGAAAAAAAAGAGTAAATGAAATATCACTGTGGTTCATGTAATGCAATTCACGTTTGGGGCAGTATGTGGGATGCTTTTTGTTGTCAACTTCTTTTGTTTACAGAGACTGTGTTACATAGATAAAGGTGTTTCAGCATTTGCTATTGACTGGATACATCAAGATATTCTTTGGGCCAATAAACAGAAAGCGATCATTGAAGTGACAGACACAAATGGGAAGAAACGCCGTGTTCTTCTACGAGATGCTGGTCGTCCCACAAGGATTGCCATTGATGCTGAGCAAAGGTAATTTTAACTAGGTTAGTAATTCGTTAAAATGGACTACAGATCATGTTGCGACTGTGATTTATTGTCTACAGGATTAGTCCATACACACTGTGTTTTCTGTAATTCAGTAATTCCCTGAACTTCAGCTAGGCAAGATTAAAGGTTAATAACCATATAAGAAATAGAGAAATGTGGCTCTTTCTTAAAGATAGTGATGCTTTAGAATAGCAGGAAAGACACTTAGAACAGCAGAGGAGAGTGTCCTTACAAGTGATGTGAGCGCCCTGTGCTCCAAACCTGACATGCTTGGAAAACAAATTGATATATATTCTGAAGAAGTCTAAACTTAGTGTTGCTCCTGTTTCCTTTGTCTCTCAGTTGATACTCACTGTTTCTGAACCTGTTGTTGCTACTCTGTATCACGAGTAATTTGTCTATTTTAAAGAAGCTTCTTTGAACTCCAAGGCATTCACACTCAGCCCTTGCTCACCTGAAAGATTTGGCCTCCTCAGACGTCATTGATAGAGATTGTCAGGGCAGGGTCCCCATGCTGATTTATCTTGGCATTTATCTCTTCCATTCAAGATTTCAAAACCAAAAATTGAGATGTTTTCATTTGGAAAAGTTAATTTGCAGTTAAGTGACTCAGAGTGGTGTGGAAGTATGTAATATTAAGGCTTATGAGCCCAGTCCTGGTGCATTTGTGCATAAACCAACTTCCTGATGCATTACTAGTATTTTTTAGAGTGGAATAGATTTTCAAGATTTCTGATCTGCTCTTGAAAGTCGTATTTACCAGTTTTGGAAATTCTTACAAGTCCTTAAGAAGTAGGTTACAGTAGTATTACAGGAACATATTTGGTGAACTTGCAGTAAACCTTATGGACAAACTGAAATGCATATATTCACCTGGGTGTGTGTCAATCACTGAGCATTAAAGCTGCACACACAGATTTAAAGAGAGGGAAGTTAGCTAGTCATAAACTGTAAAGAAAATAGATTCCAGGCAATATAATGTAATTTTTACGTCTTGGTGCATTTTGCTTGTAGGTAAATTCTGAGGTCTATGTGTGTGGAGTGAATTATGACAAATGTAATGCTGCAAGTGTAAATATCCACAAAGTCTGATACTAGCAATGTATTCTCCCCAATGTGGACAATTCACACCGATAACAGAGACTCGTGTGATATCTTAGAAATTGTTTTTCTCAAAAGATATATCTGTTTAGTAGTGATAAGATTATTTTAATATTAACATAATTATCTCTGTAAGGTTGATTTTTTTTTTCTAAATGGAGTTTAGATATGTTGAAAGACAAGGATTAAGAATTAGGAGCAGAGCAAATATAGTAAAGACTGCATTCCTCTTTGCTCATATTATAGCCTGCCATCCATTGACTTGCACTGAAACTGCAATCACATTTGTTTCTTACCTTCCCTCTTTGTAAAATGTGAATTCTAGTATCTATTCAAACTTCCAGATCCTGTAAAGACGCTTAAGGAACTGGTGTTATAGAAATGTAAGCAATTATTAATCAAGTGTTCAAACATTTAAGTAGAAAACCTGATGGACCTCCTTGAAACTTCTTTTCACCTCTATATTAAAAACTACAATAACTGTAATAGAGTAGAGGAGCCATAAGGAGGGGACTGATTCCTTCTTGGTTAGTAGAGCCCTTTGCTAGTGAGATCTAGTCCATTTTAAGACCTGTAATACATGATTACCGTAAAAACAATATAGCTGGCTATATGCTACATTGGTTTGTACAGTTAGATCTCAAAATTTTGTGAAAACAATTCAAAATGTTAATGCTTTTTGGAATTCACGTGTGTAAGTGTAAAAAAAAATTAAATTTAAAAAGAATTAAAGGAATTTTGGAAGAACTGCTGTTAATCTTAGTCACGTCAGTCACATCATGGTTCTGATCCATGAATAACTTCATATATAAGTACTTTGAATGCATGATTGTTTTTGGTGTTGGAGCTTTATTTTGACTATACCTTACTTGAATGGCAGCATAATCAGGCTGCCTCAAGCAGCAGGGAGGCAGAAAGGAATGCCAGCAATAATAGAAATTGTATTTTAAGGTCAAATACCACTGAGTGTTGCACTAAAATTTTTGGAGATAGATTACTCCGCATAAGCAAAACATATGCAGAGTGTAATACAGATCTGCCTAACAAATGTGCCATTTTCCAAGTCTGCTGAATTCCCTGGTAGATTTGGGAGGTTGTTCCAGTTTCCTTTTCTGTCTGCATGGCTGGAGAAAGCAGATACAGAGACAGTAGGACTTCGCAGTTAAGCTGAACTGATTTCTTCTTGACCTATTGGAGATAAATTTCTAGGATCTCACTGCTTTCTGAACTGAGCTGTTCTGAAACATAGAAACATGTTTTGTAACATAAGAACACAATTGTAGTAAAATTTTAATGGTAATATTGCTTCTGTTAAACAAACAAAACTTTGTTGCAGGAATTACTTCTAATCTTTTTTTTTTTTTTTTTTCTAATTTTAAGAGTTCTATTAAGGGGGGGGATGTATATAGGGTTTTCCTTAAATAGGTTAGCATGTATTAAGAAAATTCTTGGCTTTATTAGTAATTGTTATTCTGGAGTCACTGTAATAAGAAAGAAAAAGAAAAGTTCTGTATACAGGAGCAGCTAAACAAGGAATGTGCAGCAGTGCAGCAATGGCTTATTTTCTTTTATTTTTTTTTATTTGGTCTGCAGGGTATTATTTTGGTCTTCAGATGATAGTGTTTCCAGCATATACCGAGTATCCCTTGATGGAAGTGGCAAGAGAAATATTTTAAGAACCACAGGAAAAATAAATGCCATCTCTCTGGATTTGATTGATCTAAGGCTCTACTGGATACAACATGACCGTGAGAGAGAAATTTCCCATATTGGGTCATGTGATTATGACGGTGGGGCTGTTCGCTTGCTCAAAAACTCTTTTCGGTGAGTTTTTCAGAGTGAGTCAGAAATAAAGTAGTCGCTTTCAGGAGACAGAGTTATCGTCACCTCCTTCTGTTTATTGTTTTTTGTTCATAACACATGAGTAAATATTAAGTACAGCAGAAATGGCCTGTCACCATATATTTAAAACTACCATCAGGAAAATGAAAAGTCAGAAATTCTCTTCTGTACTGTAAGGATAATAGTGCTGTTCAGTACTCTTCTAAGCTTTCAGCAAATGATAACTACTTAATCTTCAGGAATCCCCTCTGAGTGTTTGTTAGTGGCTTTTTTTCTGCAGTTAGAGAAGCCCAAAACAAAGAGATTAAATGATTTGTCCAAGGTCAGAGTGGGTGAGCTCAAGTGTCTGAGCTGTGCTCAAGAGTCTGAGCTAGGTCAGATCTTTCCTGTCCACCTCTAAACTTGTCCTTCTTAGCTGTTGGCTGCAGAGGCTTGGATAACCCCCAGGGCTCAGTCTCTCCAGCAAACCTGAGCAGAGCTCGGGAATCTCTCCCGAGATAGAACCGCCCCATTCTGCCGTGTTCCCTGGCCTGGACTGTGCACAGCCCTGCACCTTTTAGGTCCATGTCCACTGGCCTTGGTGCTTTGTGGTGGTACAGATGCTCCGTGCCAGGCATGTTTTCAGAAGAAAGCTGCCACGTGTCACTGCAGCTTCTCTCAGTTTACTGCAAAGCTGAGGTTTCTCTATATATTGCCAATTGCTCAGATTTTCTCCTCTTCTTTTTCCTTTGAATTGACTGGTATTTCCTGAGCATCAGCACCTTTCCTGATGACAGGGTCATCCTTTTTCCACCTACAATATGCTCGTGAATATGGAGGATAAAAATCTTGCCTTTAATACATTTTCCGCCTCCTCATATCAAAACTGGACCCTTCGATGGTTCCTGCTGGCTGCTATAATGGATGAGAAAATAGGAGCTATTTCATGCGGCAGGGAAAGCTGTAAGGTGGATTTTAAGTACACCAACCTCTTGCTAATCAGAGGCTTCAGAAAAGGCACTAGAAATTGGGAAATGAGGGACTTAACTGTCCTAGATCCTTCAACAAAGCAACATCCATTTTAGTTCCTTGATTCAACAGAAGCAGGGCAATATGTATGAGTAAGTTTATCAGGATCCAATAGTGAACCATGTTGTGTTATATTCTGTTTGTTACAGACATCAATTACTTGGTATGTCTGTCTTTGCTGACCACTTGTACTACTCAAAGTCGAACTCTGGTATGATATGGAGAGCCAACAAGTATACTGGAAAGGTTGTAGTCACAATTAGCCTGAAACGATCATTTTTTCCACCAGTGGAGATAAAAGTGGTGCATCCATTCAAGCAGCCAGGTACAAGAGAAGATTCTCAGGATTTTGGTAAGTAAAGTGTGCTGATATAGTTAAATGTGAGAGAGTAATAATGTAATATACTCTGATCTTTTTGGATATTTTTTTCAGCAAAAATCCTAAATAGGGGAAATAATCTTCAAAGAGTCTGCCCTTTATATGCTTAGAGCTGTTGAGATGCAGAAGAGAAAGTGCTTTTGTAGATAAAGATTATAGTTTTGAACACAAGGAGTCTTCATTCAGAGACATTCCATGTTTCCTACTTCCTTCAAAGAAAAAAAATCACTTTGGCAATAAAAGCATTTTTCTCTTACCACACATTTCTTTTGGTCACACAGAGGACCCAGGGAAGAATTCATTTGTCATATAGACAGTGACCTGTCCACACACAACTCAAGAGTGCTGTTCTCCATTTCTTGGGACTCAAAGGGTGAATTGGAAATAGCGCAAGAATTTGTTCACATACAAATATATTCTCTGTCCATATGAGCCCATGATTTCTTTTATGTTACACAGGCAACACAGGACAAAGTTGTGCGTGGGTGGCTGCATACACATTCAGTAGCAGCAGTTCAGCTATTCTTAGCTTGGAAAAGGGGCAAGAGACCCCAGAAGAAGATTAGGAAGATGAAAACCAAAATAATAGTTTGGGAGACCAAATTAAAACTTGAAATGTTGCATATCTGCAAAAGCAAAAGCTGTAAAAGATAGCTAGGCACAGATATGAAGCTCCAAATCCTTCCCATAGAAAAATAACAAAAACAAGGTACTTTAATACCTGCTTGCCTTTTCTTGTGAAAAAATCAGAGGGCTAAGGGATGTATATTGGGTATACTTTTCTGTTTCCTTTGAAGAAACTTTGAACATATCTTTTATCTCTTGGGACGTCAGAAATGTTCCAACTTCTTGGGACATGAGGTTATAAACCAAGATATATAATGCAAGCATTTCTAATTAGCGGGAACCCAGGATCCACCTTAGTAGAAACTCTTTGTCTTATATATTTCCACCCTTGATACTTCCTTTTTTTTTCTTTTTCTCCCTTTTCTCTGTTCTTTTTTTCACCCTTTATCTCTTTACTCTGTTTTTGTCCTTTTCCCCTCTCTTTCCTTCTTTTCTGTCTTGTGTTCTTGAAGCATTTTATTGAGCCTTGTAACATAGAATGATATGCTGCTTGGGCTACATGGTAAGCCTGCTGTATGGAGCTTCCATGTGAACAGAAGTAGAGCAAAGGATCAGGAAGATAGAAGAATCTTTGCTAGTTCTTGTCTTCCTGCTTCTTGTTTGAATCTTCGAAAGATCCTCCCATATTCACTATAGGCCAAAACCAAGGCACCCTCTGCTCCAGGTTCCCTCTAGGTCTGCTGATCTGTCTTGTGCTGACAGGGAACTAGAAATAACCTATTCCTACTCCTCCTTATTTTATTGACTTCTTTTGCCTGATGTTACTAATAAAAAATTATAGGAAATTTTATTTCCTCAGGTTGAGCAAATACCATTTATGGAGAAGATGTGTCACTGAGCATAAAGAGCTGTTCAAATTAGTTGCATTATGTCTGTTCTTCCAGAAAAAGTACCCTGTGATCTGAATAAAGAAAAATGCAGAAGGAGAATCTGCAGGCCAGACTCCAGGACTCATCGGTGTAAATGTCCTAGTGGCTTTATTTTGAGTCGAAACAGACAGTTTTGTGAAGGTAATATATGACTCTTCTGTCTGCCTAAGTCTACTACATGACAAAACTTCTCATGCTCTTCTGTTACAGTTACATTTTGAGTATGACAAAAACCTCTGAGATCTGAAAAATTCCATTGGCATTTCATTTTTGTGTCCTTCCAGAATCTTATATAGTTTTAACAAAAGACCTATTTAAGTGTCACAGCAAGTGCTGCTCCTGTGAGGAAATGCTGATCTCCAGAGTAGAGGAGCTTTAGATAAATAGGGCTGAAAAAATTGACCCTGAAAAATAACAATAAATAGCACTACCAAAGGTGAAGTATTGAGAAATTTTGCAACAATATGACTGTTTCAAGTCCCAGTTTCAAAAATGACTTGATTTTTGAACCTTCTAAATGTTTCAATATGAATTAAAAAAATAATATTATTTATAGTGAACATAACATGTTAGAAACATCCTTTTTTCACTACAGGACCAGATTTGCAAAATCGTAAGGCACTGAAAGATAAAAGCTTTTAGCTTTCACAAAGTGCATAAACAAAGCAGCAAACCAGTTCTCAGAAAACCAACTGCAAATACTTTCCAAAATGGAAATTCTAAGCTACTTTGTTTTAAGAATATACTTGAGTCATGTTGAAGCTAGATTTTAAAAATGTTTTTTGTCTGAGGAAAATATTTTATGGGATTTTGTGGGGAGTGGGATGAGCTTCACACAAGATACCAGTGGAATCTGTATGGAGAGGCATATTTTTGAAAGCCCGCTAGGTGCCTGTGCTAGATACATACAGCTTGAAAAGTGAAAATTTCTTAGCCTAAGTTTTGTCAGTGTAATTATAACCAATTGCCTTTGCTAGAAGTTTTCTAACACTTTTGAATATGCTCTGCAAACTGGCCTTTTATTATTTATTAGTAACACCATTTTTTTTCCAAAAAAATGCCAGAACAAGAGAAGATTGTTTTATTAATCTAGTTTTCTGATATTGGCCAATGACCTTGTTCTGACACAGTGCTTTTCTTGGCAGATATCAACGAATGTGGCTTTTGGAATCATGGCTGCACTTTGGGTTGTGTGAACATCCCTGGTTCCTATTACTGCACCTGCCCGAGAGGTTTTGTTCTGCTGCCTGATAGGAAAACATGTCACGGTAGGTATCAGTAGCACATAAACACTCCCAGTGTGATACTGGAGAGAGTCCTC
The DNA here is from genome assembly GCA_032353885.1 of Nothura maculosa. NCBI lineage: Eukaryota > Metazoa > Chordata > Aves > Tinamiformes > Tinamidae > Nothura > Nothura maculosa. The sequence continues at coordinate 1,216,330 of JAUBOD010000750.1, forward strand.
ACTTAACACTTCAATCACTGGAAGTCTTGTGTGTTCATGGCTCTCTTCAAATCCCTTATTATGTAAGCAAGATCAGCTTAAACTGAGTGAACCAAATTCAGAGGTCATGTTTAAGGAAGTGTAAGATACATGTGAGTAGTCAGGTGGGAGCCTCCTGGGAACAGAACTGAGTCTAATGCTTCTGTGTATCTGGTGCAAGGTGCCTGAGTACAGCCCTTATGTTGAGTAGTAGCTTGAGGTCATATTCTAGTTATAGTAAGAGTTTTGCTTTTCCTTTGTGCAGCATTGTGTATATTCATCTGACAGGTAAATTAAGCTTTTCTAAACTAAGCCTAGAGCTTAAATTGTGGAATGCATCCAAGTTTTGAGGTCTTGGAGTATTCCCAGTCACTTTCCTGCTTCATACTGAAGTGAAACTTAAACATATACAAGGATTCCTTGACCTTGTTTCCAAAGAAAACAAACACTAATATATGCCCCAGAGAGAAGTGTCAGCGCACACCACTTGGTTCAGACCATATTATGGCAGGATAAGGACCTATAGAATATTAAATATCAGTACTAACGTGTATATGCAGCCACAGAGTCTCATAGACTCAGCAAGCTGATTTGATTGTCTATTTTAGGCCTCCAAAAGGCACTTCTTGATGAGTAGTTTAACCTATGTGCATACATTTTGAGTGTCTCGAATTAGGTAGCAAATAGAGTTTTTGTTTTTCCAGCCCATGCTAGGGATGCAGCATGGGCATTATAACTCCATAAGCACAACACGAAAGGCAGGTATGTCACAGTCTATGCAACTTGAGAGACAAGTGCAAGGTGAGAAGCCCACAAGTTCACCAAACATTTTGATGCTCAGTCTTCCAAATCCTAATGAAACTCTTCAGTCTAAAGGCACATGTCCTGATCACAAATAAACATGAGGTCAGTTTCTTGATCCTGTTTGCTGTGTTTCCAGGGTTAGAACAATCTAGCCCAGAGGGAGTTGCCTTGGAGAAGGAATATTTGCAACAGCTATGCACCATTTAAGCCAGTGTATGCTGCTAATTCAAAGAAGCAGCTGTGGGAAACCTGTATTAATTCCAGTCTTCCAGCAGATGTTGCCATATGGCACTGTTGGAGGCATTAATAGATGCAGTACTGCAATACAGAAGCTGAGAGGAGGGAGATTCTGTAAAATTGCATAAAAGAGAAAGAAAATTAAAGAAATATTGAAAGAAAGGTTGACATGGCAACAATTATAAGAGAAAATAGAGGAAAGATATTGCCAGGTCTTCAGATGGTGTTGCCCTTAAACTTTCGAGATTTACCAGTAAGGAATTTAATTTTATTTCTGGAAGGTTCACCTTCTATTTCCTTGGCTTCCAGTTCTGTTCCCTGGGAGTGTAGGAAAGTGGTTCTTCCTCATTCTCTCTACATTTTTTGCTTCTTACTTTAAGTATAACTTCCATGTATTTTTGAAGCCTGACACTTTTTTTCTTTGATGAGATGTAAAGAGGATTTTCTACATTTCTAGATTTTTTTTTAATAACACTCTTTCATAAAATTTTGGCAAATATAAAGCTAATCAGTGTAATGAATCAATGTAACCCTGAAGCAATTCTGACTTTCTTCTTTGCTACAGTTAGGACAGAATGATTTGGCAGGGAGGTCTGGGAAACAGAATTATTGTTCTCTACCATTATGCATTTTTTGCTACCTAAAGAATTGTCAATATATCTTTGGGGAGGGGCTGGTGTTAATGAAATATTTGATTATCATTTAAGAATGTTTTTCTTCTTTGAATTTCTGTAGAGCTAGTTTCCTGTGTAAGTAACGTCACTGAATGTAGCCATGGTTGCCTTCAGACATCCAAAGGGCCTGTTTGCTTTTGTCCTGAAGGATCTATACTCAAAGGGGATGGCAAAACATGCACAGGTATGTATTTAACATTTTTCTAGGTCTAATTGTAGTGACTGTCAGGATCTGTCTCTTGGCATTAAGAAGTGAAAGATGGCATTTTACACTCATGTTGCATAACTGTAAATGATTGTACAAGTGAGTACTGAGATGAACAATACTCTTCATATTTGATAGGTATTTCTTAGCAATAACATCCTATACCTGTAGATTGAATTCTTCTTTTGTCAGTGCTGATTGAAGCATCTTATAGATGTTTGCTGCAGAAAATATATCTATAATTTATATTTAACTGGAATCATAGCGGTGCAAAATTAGGAATTGGGTGAAATCTGATAGTAATTTTATTAGTCTATGATAAGTTGAGCTTTTCCTGGTTCTGGATCACTCTAACTTAAAACATTTTCACCTGATTGCCCAGAGATGGAATGTTTGCAGCCAGAATCTTTGGAGGTGTTTGGAGCTGATGTGGCAGATATAACTGCTGTACAGCCCCAAGAGGGAAGAATAGTTTCTTTTCAAAAGAATCAGTGGATTTTGTCAGTTTACCGTCCGAGGGAAAGAATGGCAATTTGCTGCTGCTTTGCATGAAGTGCAGTGTCTGATAAGACACTGTTATTCTTTTGTACATTGGGTGAGGTTACCATAAGAGAAAGAATTCCATGAAATAATCAACACATGGAAGCAACTTGTGTTGTGAATTTTCAGGAAAAGCCCTAGAAGAAGTTGCTGTTAGTTTGTTCTCATTTGAAAGACTTCCCTCAATCTGAGTCCCATCATAAGATCTTACCAGTAATTAGGATGCTTTTCATTGCAGAAATCACAGAACAGATTGTTTACACTTGTATTCTTTGAGATATTTTTCCTTAGAATAGCGAAGTTAAAAATTTTAAATTCTCTGTTTAAGGTTGTACGTCTCCGGATAATGGTGGCTGCAGTCAGATATGTTCTTCTTTAAGCCCATCCTCCTGGGAGTGTGCTTGTTTCCCTGGATATAAGCTTCAGCAGGACAGGAAACACTGCACTGCTATAGGTGAGTATTTTGATATCCGTCTGCATACTGCTGCCAGTAAATAAGCCAAATCATTTTGAGCTGTTTTTTAAGTGGATAGCATAACTGGGCTATTTTTGCAGTGGTTTTAAGATAATGTTGTGCAGCTGGGAAGTAGTATTTTTAAATACCTCAGAACCACTGCTATGAGCATCCTTCACAGAAGATTCAGTCTGTTACCCAACTTCTGCATTTCACTTTGTGATCCTTTGCTCTACTCATCTATCAGCAATGTTCAGGTCACTGTATCTTCATATAAATGTGGCTGTAGTTTCTGCCTAATGGTTCAAAACTAGAGTTGAGGTTGCCTGTATTGGAGAACAGAATAGGGAATAGTCTATTGCAGGGCCATACCTGTTAGGATATTTCCTCTCCTACTGATGCCAGAGACCAGATATTTGATGTACCTGTTTGGGTTTCAGACCATCTCTTTATTCTGAGGGAAGGGCAGACTTCAGTGCGAGCAGGACGTTTTGCAGGGGCACATGAATGAAACAAGTTTATGAGATTATTTTAGACATAAAGGAAAACTTTCACTCATTATAAGACATCTGACTTTTTTTTTTTTTAACTGCATGACTTTTTTATGAAAGATTTCATATGGGCAATGTGAAAGTCACTCCATGTGAAATGCAACTGGGCTTAGTTACTGTCTTTATCATGGAGTTTCACAATGATCTTGGGGCAAGATACAGATCCTTAAAACACGTATGCACATTTATCTTTGACTTCAGGTGCAAGTTCGATTTAGGAGAAAGATATGAATTTCTGCATTAGTATTTTAAACTTTTTTAAAGTTTGAAAACTTTTAGCTCAATAGCAAGAGAAAAAAAATTCTCCTGGCAAATATTTTCTAGAATTCTAAAATATCTTAAGTGATATGTGAAGTTACTTACGATCTACTTGAGAATGAAATCTAGAATCCAAAGGTGAAGGACTAATGCAGTAAAATAAAATACTACTAAACTCCTTTTTTCCTTACCTATTATATCTCTTTTGTTAAAACATTTGTTTAGTGTTGGAAGTTGGGAAATGACTTTCAGTCTAGATTTCATATTCTCTTTTTAGCTCTTCCTTTGTTTTACTTTTTGTTTCTTGTTACAAGAAAGACATCTTGCTTTGTGTGCATCTCCGTGAATTCACATTTTCAGTCCTTGGTGAGAATTTCCACTGTTCTCTAGATTTGCCTGAGATAATGGCTTTAGTTATGTGAGAAGGAAATAATTTGACCTGAAAAACATATAGAATAGAAATATATATGCATAAAAGAAACAAAAGAAGAGGAAGCTTTCAGAGTTTTCCTTTTGCATTAATTAAATATTGGTGATTATACTATTAAAATGGTGAAAAGAGCACAGAACCAAAGAAGATACACAGTAGCTGTTGTTTTCACACAGAGCATCTTAAATAGTGATGCGGTATAGAGGTAGTTTTGAACCTAATGGAATTACATGCAAATTTTCATTAATAGGACCTAAGCCATTTTTGTTATTTGCAAATGGCCAAGACATCCGCCGAATCAGTTTTGATGGAACAGATTATGCAAGTTTACTTGAGTGGCAGATGGGAATAGTCTTAGCACTGGACTCTGACCCGATTGAAAATAAGGTAAGGCATTAAAAATGAGAGGATTTTGAAGTGTTGCAAGGACAAATGGATTGAACTGCTATGTGTCTTAACCTTTCTGCTGCGGGTGATCCAGATTACACGTTGTGCTGCTGCTAGTTGCCTTTCCAGGAGCACAGCAGATACAGGTTGCCAAGCACTAGTTGAAGAGTTTCATCCTTTGCTTTCTGATTTAATGTGCTTCATGTGTTGTCATGGCTGATTCAGAGGGGAAAAAAAAAAAAAGTATATCTGAATTCACTTTAGGCCTGAATGCGTTTTCAGAGAACTTTCGGGTGAGTGTTTGCATTCTCCCTTGAGATTTCAATACCATTTTATGATTTTTTTTCCTGTACATCCCACAACTTATATTAAATGTTGGAGCAGTCTTAACAAAAATTACATCCTTATGTCCTGACATTACTGAATAAAATTGCTGAACAGTCATTAGGTTTATTGTTCCTACAAAATGTGCTCTTCATATTTACAAGACGGTCCTTTTGGAAATAGGATTCTTCTCTGCATAAAGGCCTGTTTGTATGTGCAGCTTCATCCCAGTGCCCTACGCTTAAAGCTTGAAGAAGAGGTGATCAGCTTCAGCTGTGCTTTGCTAAACCTTCTGTGGCAGATAGCTTTTGTTTGTTTTCCTCATGATGAGAATTACTTGCTCTGTAGAAGTGACACAAAAAGGTACCAAGCCTGATGAGGAACTCTCTTAACTGGAAATGTGTCAGAGTCTTTATGGACACAGTTAAACAAGTCAAAATGTTTCCAGATCTGCCTTACAGGAGGGTTGCTTTGGGCACTGCTGGAATGTTGCCACTTCTTGAAATAGACCTTGCTGTGGATGTAGCAGTTGTTCTGTGCCACAGTACAGCTAAATCAGTTGCTCTGGTGACACTAAATGTGCCTTTGTTGCACTAGGTTAGGGAGCTCTGTGCTGCAGGGAGCTCTGAAGCGCAGTGGGGAGAGATGAGCTAAAGAACAGCAGTCGGTTGTGACAGGCTAGGCCTGATGGGACAGAATTGTGATACACAGCAAATTAACTCAACATGGCTCTGTGCTCCCCTGCTCAGACAGCTACTGGTACTTGATTTAGTATGCTCAAAGCTAGAGACCTCCCATCTGCTTTGTTTGGCCTCATGAATAGTGACAAAACAAAGTTATTTTTTTTGTTGTTAGCATTTGCAAGTAAAGCCATATTGTCTTGTATGTAGTTCTACCATACAATGTTTGGTTCCCTCTAGATCCCAAATAAAAGTTTAGTTTATTTTTTATTTTATTTTATCCCTCAGGAAGCACAAAACTATTTCTCCAACAGTGAAGAATGTTTATTTTGAGCCCCCAAACCTGAAAAGCTTTTTCTGGAAATGTTGGAACTTTGTGATCAACACCTGATAAGAAGTTTAAATATACGTAGGATGAAAGAGAAAGAAGCAAATTATATAACTAGTCTTCTGTCCCTCTCAGGGCTCCTTGACACACATACTCTGCTTGCCCTCCCCCACTGGCCTGTTTAAAATGAGCAGCCAGTTAAATGATAACGTGCTTCCTTTTGCCTGCTCCTACTTCTGTTTCATCAGCTGTGCTTCATGTGAGGTAGTTGGTCCCTGAAATAAAATCATAGGGTATTCAGGGGACTGTATATAGGGCAACTAGGATTTACGGCTAAGCACAGGCAGCATGCAGAAGTCATCCTGGCTGAAGGATAAGTGCCTTTTGATTTCATCATGCATAACAGATTTTTACCCTTCTGTGACTAAATGATTCACAAAACTTGCAAAAATGAAAAAGTTGTTTCAGGGAAAAAGATGGTCAAGTGAAATGGGAAACACTTGCATCACGTCTGTTATTCCTTCACAGGTTTACTTTGCCCACACTGCCTTGAAATGGATTGAACGAGCTAATCTGGATGGCTCAAATCGTGAAAAAGTTATTCATGAAGCTATAGATACACCCGAAGGGCTTGCTGTGGACTGGATTAATCGTAAATTGTATTGGACAGACAGAGGGTATGAGCTGTACAGAGCATTTATGTCAAAGCATGCCATAAAATGTTTAGAATAAATGACCAGTGATATGTGAATAGCTGAAATATTACACTAAATTGAGTAATGCTTCACATTCTGATTAGATAGCTCTAATCTCAAGTATAAACACTTGTAAGTGTCTTTAAAACTGAAATGCAGGAAGTTCACTTTGAGTTTACTATTGTATTTTTATCTTTGTCTTTCCAAGAAGCAAGGGTTTGGACTCGGTTATAAGGAATCTAAGGCATGGGCTGCATATGCATGTGTATATATATGTGCACATGCTTGTTTGTGTGTGTGTGTATATGTATGTGTACACTCTTATTTATACACATACACTGCCTGCATGTCTGTATAAATATATATAAATCTATATATATCATGAATATTATTACACTAAGTAGATCTTAGACAGAAGTCAGCATTATGAATAACTCGAACCATACATACTTTCTTAAGCTAATGGACAATCTCTGTCAATTATCCCTAGTAACAGAGGAAGATGCCCTGGCAGACAGTGTGACCTCATGTTTCAGTGGTACCCAACCTTACACACACAGAGAAACCATTGGTAAAAGGGTAGTGTCAGATCAGAACACATAGCGATGAGTCTTTGAAGGGTAGTAATGATATTTCAGGAAACCCCATATTTTATTGGTCAATAAAAAGTGATTATTGAATATCCAGATAAACCTCCTAGTCTGGTAGGTACACTAATAGTCCATTTCCTTAGCACTAGATACAATCTTGCCTACAAGGCCACTCCTCAATGAATGTGCCAGTGCTTCTTTTCCTTGTGCATTTGCAAATTCTGCTCTCCCTCTCCACAACACAAAAGCCAAGGATGCAGCTGTGAATTTGTATCTGACACTTCCTTCTCACTCACTGGGATTGCCTGCTTGTATTTTATGTATTTATAACTATTTCTCTTTGTGTTGCATCTCTTGCAGATTGAGGTAGGTATGAAAGGCCATGTGTTTTCGGGTAGAGACTGATATTTGCTTGGATAAATGAAGCTTGTAAAACTTTTCAGTTTCATGGAAACAAAATGGATTGGGAGAAAGGCAAAGTAGGGTCCATATTTGAATCTGCCATAGATTTTTATGATTGTTCACAAGGACCTTTGTTTCATTCTTTTGTTGTAAAATAGATATCAAGTATAAATTGCTTGGAGATTTGTCAATGAAAAAGTCTATTTAAAAACATTCTTTACACATCTGATTAAGGCATTCAGTTAGGAGCTTGTTTCCCTCTTGACTCCCTTTAAAGCTATTATTCATCTGTTAGTGATTATACTTTCAATTCTGTGATTTGCCCAAAAAAGGAGATCTTAACATTTCCTGCATAGCAGCATGTATTTTATCACCATGCCCTAGGCCAGCTAATGAGACTGTAGCATCTTTTACTTGTTGATAGTACACCTAGATAGCTGTGTCTGCCTGTATCTAGGTGACAGATGTATCAGGCTAAACAAAAACACTTAGAGATTTATTTCCTGTCTTTGTAAAGTTCTTGGTGGCAGCTTTGTGTTAAATCAGTGGAGGAACTTAGTAGGTTCTGCTAAAGAAGGTAGTTACAAAGGTAACAGTGCCATGTGTGTTGCAGGAAGGCATGCATCGAAAGGAGCCATTTGGATGGAATGCAAAGAAAAATGATCATCTGGGAGGATATCTCCCAGCCCCGAGGGATTGTCATTCACCCATTTGCTAAGTAAGAAGTGACAAATATAACTAATTGTGAAATAAGTGGGGAAGTCTGTTTAAAAATGAGCATGCTAACCTTGCCCTTCTGGCAGACAAAATGGGCACTGGCCTCATGTTAGGATAGTTGTTGCTGAGCAGAGTTACATCAACTCTGAGTTACATAAACTCAGAGTTACATAAACATAGCAGCATAGCAGTCTTCTATGGCTGTGTTGCTATTAAGAGTCAGGGAAGGCTGCAAAGCATATTAATTTCCTCATATCGATCTAAAAACATACTAGAAGAATTCTTCTGTTGAGTTATCTTGATGTTTCCATACTGCTGTATTGGTGAACCAAAGCAAATTGGGCAGGGTAACTTTTTTAGCTTCACTCTGGACATGGAAGTGTTGACAGTATCTTTCAATAGCAGTGGAATGCAAGAGACCTGTTTTACAGGAAAACCTCTGTTAAGGGGGATAGTTTATTTGAATGATAAGTAGAGGTAGGTGGCTTAAGGCAAAAGCTGTTAGGAGGAGGAAGAGATGTGACTAAAATTTGCCTTATTAGGCAACAGACATTATAGCTATGCAGCTAAAGTCAGTACTAAAGATGAATCTGAGGCACGTGTCCGACTATTGAGAATACTGGTCCTGCATTGATTGCAGCAGTGCTGCTCATATAAATAAAGCTAAATGAATCTATGAGTTATCTCAGTAAACCTGGCAGAAGCAGTTAATGCCCAAAA
>JAUBOD010000750.1:1225443-1238530 GCA_032353885.1 Nothura maculosa
TGCTGCTCATATAAATAAAGCTAAATGAATCTATGAGTTATCTCAGTAAACCTGGCAGAAGCAGTTAATGCCCAAAAAGTTTCAAGTTGTGAAAAGTAATTTGAGATTCCTGCAATTTCTGTTTTGAGTTTGCCTTGCACCTTTTGTTTTTTTGAAAAACTCCAAGCATTCAGTGAACAACAGTCAGGGCTTTAAAGAGAGCCCCCAACAAAAATCATGATTTTGATTCCACTTGTGCATTGTCATGCCTCTGTTCAGCTGGCTAATGCCCTAAGCCTTCTATTGTCTTGCTATGCTACACTGCTATCATCACTCTAGATGGAAACTGCATAAAATAGATATGAACATTTGGTGAGTAGCAGAAGAGGTAGGACTTCCTATTTAAAGGATTTTGCCAATAAACATAGCAAAGATTCTGCTCCTGTTCCAGTGTCAAGATCTGGAATCATACAGCAAGGTTTAAAGATCAGCAGCCAATATAATTTGCTTGATATGTGTGCACTGTGTCTGACCTTTCTGCTTTAAAAGGACTCCATAGAGTGGTGGACAAATGTTTACTTGATGATTTTCTCTATTTTTTTTTTCTCTAAAGGAGATTATTCTGGACTGACATGGGCATCAATCCCCGAATTGACAGCTCTTCATTAGAAGGTGTTGGCCGTCAGGTTATAGCCAGCACTGGTCTGGTGTGGCCCAGTGGAATAGCTCTCGACTACTTAGCTGACAAGTTATACTGGTGCGATGCGAAACAGTCGGTTGTTGAGAGCGCAAATCTGGATGGTTCTGACCGTCGAATTCTTGCACAGAATGATGTAGGTGAGGCTTTGAGGTAGATCCTTGCTACTGCTCCTTGGTGTATGTGCATACGTGACTGCATGTGAATTACAGGTCATTGGCTATGTGTGTATCCTATGCAACTCTAATGGGACTTTTGGGATCCCATAGTCCTTGATTCTCTCACTCTTTTTGAAATTTTATTCATTTATTTTAGCAAACCACCTTTTGATACTCTCTGCTTTTACTAATCATCCAATTTGCATTGCACAGAGAGCTTCTCTGCCTCTATTTTAACTTGAAAACAAGTTAAAAATTAAAAACGTGTTTTGCTTGTTCCATGCATGGTTGCTTGCTTTAATTCAGAATATTTTTACATTTATTATGCCAGTGAAGTTATATTGACGCAAGTTGGAAGAGAAACAGCTTGGCTGTTAAGATCTTTGAGCAAAGAACCTGTAGCTGCGCCATGTTGAACACTGGAAAGATTCTAAATACATAATAGATATTGAATGGAAAAATGATTAATGCAAGATGCTGGTAGCTGTTATTGCTGAGCCTGCTATTGCTTGACACATAATTACATTTTTCTGGAGTAAGAAGACAAAAGTGTTAGCAATGAGGCACTGATGCTGTAACACTTTTGAAGTAAACTCTGTATTTCAGAATCTCATATGTAGCAAATTAGTTACTGAAGAAAAGTCCTTTTGCACATGATACCTCTTTGGAGACTAGATTTCTCTCGGAGCTGTGCAGGCAAAGCATGTGCAAAAAGAGGATGCTTGGCTTGGATCAGTACCTAAACTGTCACTTACCTGTTAAGCTGCTGCTGTTCTTCCACAGCAAATGCCCTCCCACTTGCCTTCAGGCTGAGACCTTGGAGGAAGAATTGCTCTTCCAGCCTGTAAGATACCAAAAGCAGAGAGTAGGGTGACTTGGCACCATTCCTGTTTGTCCCTCTTACAGGAGATGTATGCCCCATCATGCAGCTGATCTGTAAAGGAGGACTTGGAAGTCTCTTGAAAGCTTTGCTTTGCTTCTCCACAATGCTCAGGACAGTGCCTTATGAGACATAACAGAGAGCAAGCCAGGGTCACAGGAGATATGGAGGACGGGGGAAAGAAGGGGAAGGCATGGGACCGTGTATGGATGACCGAAGATGTGGGGCGAGTAAATAAAATTACAGAAAGAAGGAGATGCAGACCAGTGTGGATGTGAAATCAGAGAGGCAGGGAGCATGAAATCCCATTGTTTAGCTGATAACTTTATAGAGACAAGGATTCTATTTTACCCTGGAGGAAGAGGTGGTTTCATGTTATATTGAGGCTGCTGTAACCTGGATTTGTATTACACTGGCTCCCTCCAGTGGGCTGATACTGAGAACTCATTCAGCACAACTACATTCAAGATGGATAAGGCTTCTCTCCTGCACTTGTGTTAATCTCGTTTTTAACTGCAAATAAAACAGCTTATAAAGCCTTGCCAAGGGTAGTAACAATGCAGAGCAGGGAGGCCTGTCCCAAAATCTATTTCAGGAGAAGGAGCCGTCCTGAGGTAGAAGTATCGTGTGGCTGGAGGTCACCTGCTGCCTAGAGATTGCAATGAGCCAGACGTGTTGTAGCCTCCTCTGCTAAGAGCACCTGTAGCAAGTGTGTTGTGTAGCAAGCACCTGTGGCCTCATGTCCATGGGCACAAACACATCCCCAACATGTCCAAAGGCAGGAGTGGCTGTGTCTATTCCACTGTGATAGAAGAAGGATGCATAGGTGCAGATACTGATTTTGTGTGTATGATTTCCTCTTCTAAAGATTCAGAGTTGTGTTTCTTTGCAGGTCGTCCATTCCATGTAGCGGTTTTTGAGGATTACCTTTGGTTTTCTGACTGGGCCAAGCCATCACTAATGAGAGTGGATAAGAAGACAGGCCAAAACAGGGTACGTCTTCGAGGCAGCATGCTGAGACCCTCATCAATGGTTGTAGTTCATCCTCTGGCGAAACCAGGTATACTGCAAAAATTAAGCAGTCATTCCCTTACAACCTTTTCTTGGTGTTCGCTAACCCTAACAAAATAGATGTCCTGGGGGAGACATTCATCTTTTCTGAAACAGGCTCTTTAAAGGGCTTGCATGGTTAGGCTGGTGTTCTTGGAAAGCACTGGGAGCCTGTTTCTCCGTTGCTGTTTATGTTTGTGCTCTGATGTATTGTGTTAGAACGTCACAACAGATCCTGCTCAGGTCAGAGGGCCTGAGCAGGAGTGCTAACAGATCTTGCGTATTGTGGTTATGGCCAAGAACAGATGCTGGGCAATTGCTGCAAGACTATCACAATCTTGTAATTCTTATATAAGCAGATGTATTGCTGTCACCCTCTATGCACAAATGTTACCAAATGACATGAAGAAAGATTTGAAGATTTATTAGTTTTGGACCAAATCACTTGATTTTTTTCTGTTGGGAAGATCCTCCTGGGAGCAGGGAAAAAAAACTCAAAAAACGTCAGGAAACTCAATAGACTGTGACTAAGAGAAATCATTCACAGATTTGCTATCCTTTATAATGTTTCCTAAGGAAAAGTTATGAGTCCAAACATTACAGGTTAGATAATAAAGGAAACAAAACAAAGTGACACATTAATTTGATAGAGTATTCAAACCTATTTCCTTGCCAGAGGCGAGGCAGTTGTTAGCAGATGGGCATTTGCTGTCTGCACAAATAAGAGGAGATGTTGGTTGAAGAAGCTACAAACTTGCAGTTTATTAACTTGCCCATATTATCTTTCTACATTAGGGACAAATCCTTGCCTCCATGAGAATGGAGGCTGTGATCAGATCTGTGAAAATAGCTTTGGAGTTACTAGCTGTTTGTGCCATCGAGGATTTGGAAAAGCTCAAGATGGAAAATCCTGTCATGCACTGAATGCGTCTAACAAAATAGCAGGTATGATCTTCTAGTCAAAAAAAGACCTCAAGAAGCCTTACGGATCCTGACAAATAACTTCTGGAAAATATATACCTTCCTCTACATAATTAATGTTAGTTTCCCAGAAGAAAAAAATAATATGTATTTTCTTCTTTGTAGGCATTTTCTTATTTTTTCACATTCTTTCTTACCTTCTCTTTTTATTTTCCCTAGGAAGACTGAACATTTAAACTCTGTGACGTAATTTACCCAAGTGTGGATAGTGATACTTCCATATCTTTGATAAGGGTATTGTGATGAGGGCAATTTCTAGCTCTTATAAGAAACATCACAAGCTCCACCAGTAAAATATTAGGCTAATTGATATGATATGGTGGATAGTAACTTAGGTTCTCTGTTTTGCAGATTAGAGGAGACAAGTAGAACAAATCCTCCCATGAGAAAAACTGGAGTACTGATCTGACCGTTGTCATTTACCCTTGGCATATTAGCCATAGAAGAGATGTTTATAATACTGACAAATAAGATTATATTTGAGAAAATCTACCAGTGAGTGGTTTTAATGGTTGGACAGAAACAGGCCAATCTGGGAAGAAAGTGATTTTGTTTTAGAAGGAATGCATTGTGATGAGCAAGGAACCAGAAAGTAGAGGTAGGTCTAAACAATATGTGTCATCTTTTCCTTGTCGTTTCTAGGCAGAGTCTTTGTGCATAAGAAGGCAGTGCCAACACTTGAGACCTCGCTCCAGAGCACACAACCTGGTGGAATACTGAAGGATACTGAAAGTGGGGAAAAACAGCAAATAAATATCTTGTTGATGGCTGAAATCATGACATCAGGTAGAGCTGATGATTTACTGCCTTAATTGAGGATCTGAACCGATCTATAGAAAACATATCATAGATTTTAGAGGAAAAAAAGGCTCAATATGAAGTCATGATCTATGCTAAATATCATATAACAAGCTGGACCTATGTAACTATGTCAGGTAGAAGCGATCTTTCATTTTTTTATCTCCTGTGTTTCTGTGCTGTGCTAACACTGATAATGTTAGCTAGGCCTAAAGAACAAATATTTGTGACTTGAAACAACTTGTGAAAAGTTCCTCTCTCCCTTAGATTTGGCAAGTATTTATGTACCTGTGAACACAATGGCAAGTAAAACTAATGAATTCTACACCTGTTAATGGCACTAGATCAAAAATTGCACTATGGATTTTTCTTAGAATATTCAGAAATCGCAGTATTATGCAGTGCTTGACCATCTAGACAAAGATGACTGCCCTAGTAAATATGTTAGTTTGCCATCACTGTGGTGAACTGTGCTTCCAACTTTCACCCTGTATTCTGTTTTGTCAAACACACTTAGGGTTTTTTTGTTGTTTTTGTTTATGCTCTAGATCAAGATGACTGCTCTGCACTAGAATGTGATGTCAATGCACAGTGTGTTTTGCTGGAAGATGGAGCCGTGTGCCAATGTTTGAAAGGTTTTACCAGGAGGGGCAAATTCTGCTATGGTAATAAAAAAGCATTAATATGACCTTCTGGAAAACTGCAGAATTATGGGCAGGAAGAAAATACATTTTTTCTCATATTGGCAGCTGTACTGCATGAGCTGTCACAGAAAGGTCAATGGGATTGCTTATTTTGAAAAGGATGATGAGCAGAGAGCATGTGAGATGAAATTGCTAATTATCCCATGCATTATTTTCCCCCGAGTCATAAGTGTTAATCCCATTAATATTAATAAGCAATAAAGGGAATAATAGGAATACAAGAATAACATATTCATTTGTAAAAGAAAAAAGAAAAAAACTATCTAATTGTAAATGTTCAGGTCTAACATGATAGTTGATGTATTATTTAGAGTTATGTACTAGGAAATCTCTTAAAAGTTAATGTTCCTAATGTAATGTTTATATAAAAGACTGTTCTTGTTTCTTTCTGGTGCTAGAAAGTGTCTAACAATCAGATAACACATTGCTCAGAGTAGTCTTTAAAACTAGCTTTTGGCCTTGCATAAAATGTCAATAGAAGCACTTTATTCTATTGCAAAAGCCAAGACAGGAAGGCATTAGAAACAAAATAAATTACCCTTTGGCAAAGCACAAAGACTCATAGGAGTCTCTATTGCTTTTCAAAGGAAAAAAAAATGGAGAGTTGGTGAGCTCTGATACCTTTTCCTTTAGCTCACGTGCTCTTTTTCAAAGCAGTGCTTCTCTGAGTAGGATTTAAGATGATTAGGATATACAGAAAGTTTTGAATAGGATGATACCCTCTGAAATGTGGTTGTTTTTTTTTTTTTTTAAGCAAGTGATATTTGTGGAACATCAAGACTTCTGGCTGAAAGTATCCAGTATCTGACCTTATTAAGCTTTTCAGAAGATTCTGGTCAAATTTTATGCTAATAATAAGGATGCAAAGCTCTTCAGAAGCACAAATGAGAAGTGGCAGTATAGTTTGAAGGAAATTCTGGACACAGGCATTTCTTTTTCTTGGTTTGCCTCGTGACTTCATGACCAGCGTGGCCCTCCTCTGTGTTTTTTCTTGCAGATGTCGATGAATGTGCTGTAAATATGGACCGCTGTAATCGCAATGTGTCGGGCTGCATCAATACTGAAGGGGGCTATGTCTGCAAGTGTCTGGAGGGGTACACTGGAGATGGACTGCACTGCCATGGTAAGGGAATGTGTGCAGGGTGCGGTGTGCTTGAGAGGAAGTGACAGAAGGAATAAGAGACGTCTAATGGTTTGGGCTAGCTCTGCAACAAGCTGCAAAGCTGCCAAGTGTCCCTAAATGAAGACACTTTTGCTTTTTTTTGAAAAATATAAGGATATGCATGCTAACATTGGCCTGTGGATCTCCCTCCAAACATTTGCAATTTATCTCTTTCTGCTTTCTCATTTTTCTCCTTCTATTTGAAGTGTGACAGCCTCAGCAGGTGATCAATATGCAAAGCTTCTGATTGTCAGTGGGTATTTCTTCTCATTGTTTGCACTCTTTTTGGTAGCTATAGCAAAAGCGACAGGAAAAAGTGAAAGGGAGGAGGGAAACGGTGGTGAACCAGTACAGATTTATTGGAAATCATTGCCATGAATCTAAACGAAAGTTGGTATTGAGTGTGTCATAATACTGATCAAATAATTCCAGGTTAGTTTAATAGGCATGATGTGCAGGGTGTTGACACTTGCAACTTGAGTATTTTCAGAGTCATGTTAATAATCAGACCCACTCATTCTCTCTTCTAGCTCTAATGCCAGGTCTTTATTAGATCTTAATTATGTCTTTGTATTTTTTTAAATCCTTTTTAGCAATAAGTATGAAGGAACGGGAAGCTTCTTTTTCCCCCAACATGCAAGCAGCACACAGTTTGTTCAGAGCTTTGTAAGTGTCTTGGCTGCTTTGCACTTGACTTTTTTCCCCTTTTTTCTTTTTTCTTTTTTTTTTTTTTTATCTTTTATAATCAAATGCAAAACCTGTTAATTTTGACCTATTTCTTACGTAGTGTTTACTGAAATTTGGTTCTTAAGCACAGACAAGGAGCACTAAATGATTAGGAGTGATATTATTAGTATGAGTAGGGTATGGAAAGTATCAGAGGCAGAGGGGTGGGGAAGGCATTCTGCTTGCAGGTCAGAGATGCAGAGCTCACATCCTTGGAGGTGCATTGCAGCTCATGTGTGTGTCCTTGGCCAGCTCTGGCCTCGTGATCTCTGGTTAGTTGCTCAACGAGAATGGTTATGGTACCTGACAGTGTTCTGGAAAGGCAATCTGTTCTCTGCCCGCAGGCTGCAAGGCCGGGATTTGGTCAGATACATTCTCACAGTGATTTATAAATGATAAGATTTTGTCATGAGCTAAACCAAACTCACACTAACTTTAAATTAGTTAAGTTGAAATGTACTCTAAGGAGCCAGAAACTCTTAGGTAGGTGAAGGATTCTGTATTTTGGTTTTAGATGCCTACATATTTTTAACAGTATTCAGAAACCTGCCAGTTCATTGAGAAGTAGTGCAATAAGAATACGTGTGTTTTTGTTGAAATCACATTTCTTGGAATATGTTGCAATCGTTTTGTTCATGTGTTTTTAGTTTTAAAATGCATTTGAATTTTCTCTGCTGTTTTGGGCCGGATCCTATTAATATTACTGTACAAAAAATCCCAGTGATTTAAGCAAGAATTCCACACAAAATGAGATGGTAGCTTTGTGTCTTTGTATCCCCAGAGTAAATCTAGTGCACATATTCTGCTGACAGCTCATAAATCCCAACCCAAACTGTGGTGCATAAACCCTTTTGAAATTCCCAACTGTTACTTTGTTGGGAGTGTGTAAGTACGTGCCCAAGCAAGCCACAGTGCAAGTGCCAACCCAGAGTGGGTGAATGCTGGCCTCACTGGAGCTGCCTCTGTGGGCTGTGCAGAAGGAGGTGTGGAGAAGTTGTGAGGATAATCAGTATGAGGTGAAGATAATCAGTATGAGTAAACCTCACATAGGTGAGGTTTACTTCATTTAACTCTCTGCATAAAGTAGATAAACCTGTGGTTTTCTGGACTCTTTGTTCTGCGTGGACTTTTTGTCTCGGTTGGAGCAGGCAGGTCTATCTTCTTCTATCTCAGTGCAAGAGTGCCAGCCCATGATACATGTACTGGTGTGAGAGCTGAGACTGGAAATGTCAGGAGAAAATATCTAGTGCATACAAATATAAATCTTCTCTTCAATTATTCTGTACCCCTTACATTTTGTGAGAAAGCTTTTCCTTCCTTTTTCCTTGTGGAACATTTTAGCAGTGTAACGTGTGCTGTGAGAGGCTGGGGAAGATGTGATTTCTTCTCTTAAAAAGCATGCTGGTTGCTTTCCACTTTCTAGCAAGGGAAACCTGCAGAGGGATGCTCTGCTACACTTATCCCACTGCTAGGACACCATAATGCTGCTACTACTGCCCCTTTTAACTGATGCTCTGAGGCATTTCATTCTTCTAACTGCAGACTGTTTGGATGAC
Organism: Nothura maculosa; assembly: GCA_032353885.1. Lineage (NCBI taxonomy): Eukaryota > Metazoa > Chordata > Aves > Tinamiformes > Tinamidae > Nothura > Nothura maculosa. The sequence goes on from JAUBOD010000750.1 coordinate 1,234,135, forward strand.
AGATATTGATGAGTGCAAGATGGGGCCCAACATCTGTGGAGAGAACAAAACCTGCATAAATACAGAAGGAGGCTACAGCTGCTCTTGCACTGATGATGCTTCTGGAATTGGCATCAGTTGTGGTGAGTAAATGGAGTAAGCAGTTAAAACAAAAGACCTGTAACTAAGAACTGTGCTCTCAGTTTGCTGTACAGTAAAATTCAGGGAAAGACTGAATGATGAGATACTGGACAGCTTGTGAATTGATTTAGTATTCCTTTAGGAGGCTGTTTTGCAAACAGCTGTTTCAAGATGAATTAAGGACTCTAAATCTGAGTTTTATTTGGAACTGTCTATGCTAGGTTCAACTCTAATTTATACTATCTGAATGTAATGACATGCTTCTCTAATGCCCTTTGCAAACCAGAACAGAAGTAAGTGCTTCTCAGAGATAACAGCCCATTTTTGAGTTGATTTTAGGCTATTCAGAATCTTAATTTCTTTTTCCCTTCTGCAGAGGATAGTACAAAGCCTGAGCATAATTTAAGTCTCATTTCATATTTCAGAATAAGCTGACTTTTCAGATCCAGAAAAACTGCTTAAGTAAATGATTGATTTTTTGGAAGAGCTTTGAAACTCTCCAGGAAATCTGGTTACTAGTTAATCAAAGGGGGCTGGTGCAACCTTTAGCACTGGTGAATATCTACCACATAGATAGAACTGAGGAACTCACATGTTTCTTTATTGGTCCTCCTCACAAAGATGAATTTTATCCTGTATCAATTGACAATGCAATGACAGAAGGATACTGCATGATTGCCACAGATCTGCTCCTGCAGAAAATAGAACGAAACTATGGTTTTATAAATAGAACTCTTACCCAAATCCCTCTCTGCTCCGACCATCACTTCTCAATTATTTAAGCTTTCAGTAGTTCCAAGTGTCACTGTAGAAATGATGATTTTAAATGACATATGACTTATAAGTAATCTTCTGCTAAAATCACATTTTCCTTTCCACCTAGATATTTTGTCTTGATAGTTTTTCTGCAAATGAAATGTTAAAAACCAAATGTCTTTCAAGGTGAAGTGGCAGTAAAAATGGTGTGAGGCAGAATTGATGACATAAGTGTGCAAGAGACTTGGGTCTTAATGCTATAAACTCTTTGCCATGTTGGGTTCTGACTTACAGATAATTGACTGCATGAAAGTAGGCAAGAAAGTGCTTCTTTTCTTTATGACTGCACAGCAGGGCATGTTGTGCAGAAGTAGAAGAGCTTCCTTTAGCTAGTTGATGTATTTATGTAGGTGACTGTATATATAGTTCAGAACAAACTACAAAACCTTTTTAAGAAATGGGATGCACAAAGTTCTGTGCATCCCTGATCATGCTGGTCTCTGTACCTGGGCTAGCTTGCTTAAAGCCAGCTCAAAAATATGATCTTCAGTCATCCACAGATGTAGTCAAGAGGATCATTGCAGAGCATAAATAATCTGTATAAGAATAGCAAGTTTCATGTGAAAGCTTTTCCGACCCAGATCCAAATGCATGAAATGCAATTGCCCTTCCCTTGCACATTTGGCTCTGGTACTGTATTCATGAGGAGATTTATCGTAGTATAAAGCTACCTGAGTTGCAGGTAGCATTTTAAAATAGCTACTAGACTGCCAATGGAGTTCAAAAATCTCTGACATATAAATAAAACATAGCCAACCTCTGTGGGTCTCTTATTGCATACCTAGAATGGTACATGCACTGCTAGTTAGGAGCTGTTGTTTTAAGAGCTAAGCATAATAGATAGGAACAAAGTACTAGATAGCAGATACACAAAGCAACAGTCCTCCTCCATAAGAATCAAATCAGTTTACTATTTTGCTCTAAGGGTGCAAGTACATGAATTTGATATGGATTTGGTAAGTGACCATACTAGCAGTTCATTGTCTGAAGTTAGAGACTCTTTCTTATATTTCTGACTTGAAGTTCTCAAACACTTTCATTTGATCGTACCACCAGCGAAGCCAAAATTATGAAATACACTTGTGAAATCCTATATTTCAGAGTCTACTGCATCTCCTACTACTGGCAACAATGAAGACTCTACATACCCTGTGCAAGGTGATTTTGTAGGTTGCCCAGCTTCATATGACTCATACTGCCTTCATGGTGGGGTGTGCAATTACGTTTCTGATCTACAAGACTATGCCTGCAAGTAAGTATTAAAATTTTATATTGTCCATGCTGATGCATGGTCTCTCCTTCACACATCCTGCTGACTAGCGTCTCCCTGTTGGCCTTCCTTTTCTTTTCCTGTGTTCTTGTGTTCTAGCATGTGTTGGGATGGAAGTGAACACCTCTGTCCTGGCTTCTTTCATTGGGATGTTTTTTTTTTTTTTTGGTCACAATGATAGGTGTATAATAAGAATACAAATATACATATTCTTCAGTACTGGAAGTGGAAGCCTTTTAACAAGTGAAGGACCAGCCAGGTTTAGTTATGTTCTGTGTGGGACATGCATGACATCCTCATATTGACTAGGTGAGCAGTGAGCAGACAGCAAAATGGATTCAACCCTGGCTGAACGACAGAGCTCAGAGGATTGTGATTGGTGGCACAACCTCGAGTTAGAGACCTGCAGCTAGCAGTGTCCCACAAGGATCAGTACTGGGTCCAGTGTTGCTCAGCTTATCCTATAAGGAATGCTGGAGAAGGTGCATTGGACTCCAGATTTCCCTTCCAATCTTGATGATTCTGTGATTCCGCATTAACAATCTGATTGTGCGCTAGATGGCAGCAGTCATACATGCAGGCTGAAACACAACCTGACAGAAATACCACAAAAAAGTCTTGAGAAAATGTTACTTGGAGAAAAAAATAAATAAAATCATATACTGAATGTAAACTTTACTGAATGTAAAAAGTTACTGAATGTAAAAGTTACTGAATGTAACTTTTTACACTTTTGGTGTAAAAAGTTTTATTAAGTTAAGTCTTGTGTTTGCTTAATAATTATTGTGATATTGCATCAAAAACATGAGCATTTTTCAGCATATGTGTGTTACAGCTTGCAACAGAATGGGGGTGCTTGTGCCTAGTTTGATATGGAATGCTGATATATCATTTTCAAGTCATCAGGCTTAGGTGAAATACTGCTTTCTTTACTCTTTTGACTAGATTTGAGTAAAAGTAACCCCATAATATTGTGGGATGTATTTGAACATACATTATTGTGGGGTTTTTAAGAACTGAAAGTACTTTTCATCACATATTTATTGTTCACCTTTTGTGTGTAGTTGGAGAGTAAAACGAGTTGGGATTCTTTGTGATGTATTTGTCATTTTCTAGTCATTGTGATTTATAGGTTTCATGTCCTAATAAGGTATTGCTCTGGATATTCTGGGTTTCACAATGGTAAAAAGAAACTAACTCAAAACTTATGGAAGATACTTGTAATAAAACTGATTTATGAAGATGGTATCCACGATGGTATCCACTTGGTTCCTCTGAGCAAATCATTAAGAAAAAGCTTGTCTCATATTGCCTACTTTTAAAAAGGGACCTTACTATTGGAGACTGCTACATAGAAAATCTTAGGAAAAAGATTATTGGGGGGAAAAAAAAAGACAATAAAATTTAAGAAAATATTTTCTAGATTTGACCCACTATTATCAGGAAATAAAAATCCTCCTGTATAGTTGTATACAAAGATTCAGTAGCTTTACAGTTTTACGTGTGTGTGTGTGTGTGTGTGTGTGTGTGTGTGTGTGTGTGTGTGTGTGTGTGTGTATACACACACACATACACATATAATGGAAACCTGTAGGTTTTGACAATCGTTCCATTAATATCTTTTTGTTTTCATCCATGGTAAATTGAACAACATGCTTCCACAGGGCAGCTGATGATAAATCAATATAAAAGGTGATTGAAATAATGGATGTGTTCTGTTCCCTCACTCCATCAGTTCCACCTGTGCTCACTTTCTTTTGGCAGCTGCGCGACAGGCTACGTAGGGGAGCGCTGTCAGTTCAGCGATTTGGAGTGGTGGGAGCAGCAGAATGCCGAGCAAGTCAAGATACGGAACATAACCATCGCCGTCTGCGCGGCAGCTGTGCTCTTGCTGCTCCTGCTGGGATCCCTCACTGCCTACTGCTACAGGTAGAGCTTCCAAACACACAACTCAAACACATGGCTCAGGGCCAGAGGTGGTGCTGGATTTCACAGATGGTTAATGGTGGAAAAAGATGCAGTTTCTTAGCTGATGGAAGTCACCATAGCATCCTGTTTGTTGATGTGCTGATGGTGTTTGTTTGTTTGTTTTTTGTCTATTTGTTTTGCTCTTCAGCAGTTGAATCTATAATTCATAAAGTTCTGTTATGTTCCTCTCCACAGGACTCACTTTGATATTAGTGAGAGTGA
>JAUBOD010000750.1:1269007-1293021 GCA_032353885.1 Nothura maculosa
AATATTATACAGCACAATTTAATTGGGGAATCTCTTTTCAGGTGTAGTCCTGAAAAAGTTGTGGTAGTGCTTTATCCCATCTGAACTCGGTAGCAAGACACCAGATACCCTCATTATCTTGACAAGAAACATCTGGTCTTACAGGTAGGACAGACCACACTAGCCCTTGCTGTTGAAATGTGTGTAAACTCTGTTGCTGTCTCTGGCTCAGGATGAAGAAATACTGGAGAAATACTAATTGCTTCTCAGAAAGTTGCTTTTCTCTACCATGCTATGCTGCTAATCTCATATATAGCATACAGCCTGCTTATGTTTTAAATACTATTCTGTTTAATAGCTACTTTAAGGGTTTTGGAGGTAATATTGCACCAGTTAAGCATACTTTGTTGCCCATATTTGATCCTCTGGAGTAAAACTTGCACATTATCATTTTTAGAAAGAGAAATTGTGGAGCCTTATTACAAACCATACAGCTTCCACTACATTCAAGAGATCTGTATTTCTTAGCAAATAGTTTGTATAGCTCCAGTTTGGAGGAATTAAAAAAAATAAAAGCTGGAAAAAACTCACTGAGATTTGCAATTAAAAAATAAACAAACCTGTCCAGGAAAAAGCACAGAGCTGAAAGGCAACCTGAAAGATATCCTGGTTCTTTTTGCCCTTGGTTAAGGCCAATTAGCTTTATAATAATACTGTGTTCTGCGTTAATGTTATGTTTTCCTATAGGTTCTTGAATACTTAGAGCAATGAAAACACCATGCCACAGCCTTGCCATGCAGCCTACTGCAGTAATTCTCTGTTCTTACCACTGCACTGGGTCTAATCTTGAAACCAAGCATGCTGAAAATCCTTTGCTTGTTTCACGGATGCTTTGAAATACAGGAGATGAACTTGAAAAGGTCAAACTATCTGTCTGTTTCAGAACTAAGTTTTCAGAGTGACCTTTCTCAAAAGTCATAGTCACTGGATCTGTCGGGGCTTCTGTTTTCAGAATAATCAAGATTATGATCAGGAAACATTATTTAATTTGAGCTAATAACAAAATGCCAGTAAGTGGTAAAAAACATCTCCCAAAAGAAAAGCTTTTGGACATCCTGTGAAATGAAAGTTTTGAAACCTGCGTGTACAGGAATTAATGTTTTTGTTTTTTTTAAATAAAAAAAAAGAAAAAAGTTTCTTAGTCATTTCCAAAGAGGGGGCTGCTGACAGGTTTGTACAATTCAGAAGCAGCTCCACAACTGGTGTTTCAGAGAGCTCTGAAATCACTCAGCAGCACAGAACAAGATTTCCCATCACGTTAAAGCATTTTGACTGAAAGACACTAATATATTAAAAGCTGTCTCTGTATCTGCAAAATTTCTACCTATCCTCCAGATATTTTTATAAAGAATTGAATTACATTATCTTTTAGCTACGTATTTCATTTAGGTAGGTAAAGTTGATCATTAAGGAAAAAAAGCATTCAAATCTCAGCTGATGCGCAAATATCTAATGATCGAGTAGCTTGCTGTAGCTTAGGAAATGCAGCAAAGCACTGATTTTGTTCTTTATGACAGTGAATAGTTGCTATATTTGGGTATTTTTGACAAGATATTCTATGAGCAGCTTTTGTGGTTTGATGCTCCATGGAGAAAATTACAGTGCTGTGAATTAACTGAAGAACTAGTCCTGCATTTCCGCTTGGTACACTGACAGAAGAGAACAAAAGCTTTTTAAGTGTATAGTACTATCAGAATACCTTGCCATCAAAAATTGACAATAAAATAGGCTAATTTGGGGCAAGTGACAGCTTATTTAGAACTTGACTTTCTTGTAGCCGTCCCAGTGAGGCTTGTAAATGCTAATTCAATGCCGACGCTTACTCTACAGGAAGCTTCCTACAAGCAGGATGCATTTTTAATAGCTTGAGGTCTTCTGTCCTGAGCACGAGCTCTGAAAGATCTGACTGATTAGGCTCGTCTGCCTTGACGCTGAAAGCAAAAAGCACAGGAGGGTGAACTTAGCTGCCAGGTGCTTGCTCGGAGGCCTGGCTCAGCGGGGCGGTACTGCAGGGGACACCCTGCTTGGCTGGACTCGAGCCCAAGGGAAGATGCCCCATCCCAGGTGCCTCCGGGGCACTAACCTCTTACACCAGTACATTGCACCACACCAAGGAGACAGGCAGGCTCAGACAGCCTCGTCATCCTCCTTGCTCTTTTGCTCCAGCTTAAGAACAACAGAATAAGTAGTAATGACTTATTTACACAGAGGGAGTGGGGTCCTAAACAAACAAACCACATATCGTTTGTTGTGATTTAGGTATTATATACCCCTTAGTTAATGCTATGCTCTTCGTTCTAGTCATGTTCTTTGATCTTGATCCATTTTGCAGTCTTAACAGTAATTGGATATTGCCCTAGAATAAGAATTCACTTGTTTTTCAGCATTGACATTAAACTATTTTTGGGGGTGGCAGGGGAGAAATCAATACCATGGCTATTTTAAAATATTTTGTAATGAAATTCCATGTAGTATTTAAGCTATTAGTAAAGATGTAGATATGTTTTTGTATACTTTATGTGAGATTCCAGCAAAATAAATAACCACATCACATAAAAATAGTGGGTTTTACTCCTAGACAAGAGACTGTCTTGTTGAAACCTTTGAGTTTACATCCTCAAGAGCAAAGAGAAGTGGAATATTCATTCTTCCTTTGATCACTTCATTAAAGATGGAGAAATGATTGATTTGCTCTACTTTGTTCTGGCCTTAACAACTTAGCAAGCTGTGCAGTAACAAAACAGACTCCTTCAAAAAATGGAAATATGGAATTAGAAGGAAAGAAGATGCTGAGAAGGTCTCTTGACATTAAAGCAAAGAAATTTCCTTATGACAGTTTTTCCAGAGGGAAAGCACGCACATACAGAAACAGCATGCTTAATCTCTCAGGAGGATGATCTCGTTGCGTTCCACACTGGGCTGGCCTGTCCACCAAGCAAGCCATTCGTGCTGGTTTGCAAATGCTCTGCTTTTACTGGGCCTTGCCGGGGCACCTTACGGTGCATGAGTGGCTCCTGCTGTCTCCCAGGCTGGCCCATGTTATTTACACAGCACAACAGAAAACTTTGTCAGCCTCTGGGCAGGTGGGCCTGCTATAGAGATTAAATCTATCACCTTGATGTTATTAGCAAATTGCACTGACTTGCTCAGCTACCAGCTTATGTAGATGCTTCATGTTAGAGGAACAGAATCCCAAAACCACATATGTGTATATGGAAGAAGTGGCAGGAAATCGTGCAAGGAGCCAGCTCGTACTGCTCGTGCTTCCCAAGTGTTGAGGACTCGCCAAAAGTGGGAGTGCTACTTGGACCTGTTTTGTGTATCACTGGGTCTGTTCAGCCACACTGCACAAGGAGAAGGAAAAGGGTCGATAGGATGGGAGCAAGGCCATACATCTGAAACACATGGTCATGGAGATGCCTGAGCCTGAAACATCAGCATATTATAGATGAAATGACATCATGATATCAGTTCCAAGTTGATAAGAGTTTCTTAGCTTGTGTTTTTTTTTTCTTTGGATGTGCTTTAACCTGCCAGAGAGCTCTGAGAAACACAACCATCTCTAGAAAACAGTTCTGTGTCATCTTATGTGCAAGCACCAGCACTTCAATCCTTGTCCCATTGCCCTTTTTCTTAATCGATATAAAATGCTGGTAGGAGGCAAAAAAGGCCTACAAGAACATGCCTTGAGGCCCAGCCTCCCACAGAAACCCACTGAGGAGGAATGAGGAGTCGGGAGAGCATAACCTGAAGCTTCACCTCTCTATATAGGAATGCAGTTACTGCTGAGCTAGTTAGAGGTGTGCTCAGCAACAAGACATTAATGTGGTACAAGAGTAGGAGTGAAACATCACATCTGCTTTGCAGGGCTTTCCCAGAGATGTGGGGAACACTACAGCAAGTCTTCGCTCTGCTTGAGTCATAGTAGACTGTAAAAACAAATGAGTTACTTATGAATCAGAGAAACCTCCAGGCTACTAGCTGAAGAGAGAGAGAGAGAGCAAAAAATATTTTCCCACTGGTTCTGCACATACGGCCTTTTTACACACAATATATTTAGGGAAGCAGCAGTTTAAACTGTACTTATCTCAACAAGAAAAGCAGGTCTACCAGATCATCAGGTGAGCCACTCCATTGCAACCTCTGCCTGGTTGACAGAGAAACCAAGTTTAACTATCCAACCATAACAGATACTTAATGCATTTAGAAAAATAAAATGGGAATAGTGCTTAAGGAAGCCATGAGGCAAGAGCTGCAGAGCCAGCATTTTGAGTTCCTTTTCACTAGATTCGCCATGTTCAGTGCCTGTGACATTTTCCAGATGAGTGAGGGTTTATAAAGTAAAATCAGCTTAACTCATTTGTCAGTGGAGTTTCCTAGAACTCCACTGAGAAGAATCTGTAGCCAGAAGTAGAAACACAACCTTTTTCAATCTGAAGGTCATAAGTTTTCATTCCACAGTGACATTTGCTAGCTCCTAAAGAAGGCGAGGTACCAAATTCAAGAGGCCTCATTATGCATGACTGAAATGAAGCTAGAGCAGCTCTCATTTGCAAGACTCACTGTGCTATTAGTATCTAGGTGGGATTTGTATCCTACAAGGCATCCAAGTTACTGTTCAAATTCCTTTTGTATCCTGCAGTATTACAGAGGGTCACGGAGCCGTGGTGCAGTGCAAGGTTAGGCCTGGGAAGCAGCCTGTGGAGGCCGGGTTCAAGCAGGTGTGGTGCAGAGGGGCTCCACCACAGGTCACGCTGTGGTGCTACACAGACCTGCAGCTTAGGTGAGTGTCCTGCCCCACCACCTCCCACCATCTTTCTCAAGGGGAAGTCTTCAGAACATCCCAGTTAAGTCCCTTGGTCAGCAGGTGCCTAAGCCTAGTTTCAAGCAAGGGATACTGTACGAGCGAGGAACTGTGCAGCCTTTTGCTTGCCGAGGTACCTGCTGTAAGTGCAAGGTCCTTCCTGCTGCTAGTGCTTTGTGCTGTGCAGCTGCCCACTCGGAGCTGCTCAGTGTAACAGCACAAGGCAGGAGTGCAGAGTTACAGCTATGGCATTTGCTGGCTTTCATTTACAGCTTCCTATGGCAAGCAAGGAAAAAGAATAAAGATTCCTCTACTCCTAAAAAGCTCCCTCCATCTCTTTTTAAGGACTACATGCCTGGATGATTAAAGAAAGACATAAAAGACATTCACTTTCTTACAGTCATACTTAGATTGATTTGTATATTTATTATTCTGCCATTTGCAGTCACTTCCTAGCTCCCACTCCTGTCTATAAGGGCAGCAGTCCCTAGGAATGGAGACGTTTCCCCTTATTAGACTGCCAAAATAGAGTGTCAGGCAGGTTTTTATTTCCCTCTGGGAGCTGTGCAGCTTTTAACAGTCAGGTGCCCTCCCAGGTGTTTTTTGTCCCGGCTTTTGCACATCACCCAACTATCCCCATTGCTCATCACAGATCAGGGATCCTCACAGATCTGTGGAAGCGTATTTGGAATTATATCTGATCCCTGTCCTCCACCCTAAGGATTCCTCATTACAAAGTGCTTCTGGTAGAAATTGATTTTTTTTTTCTTTCATTCAAATTCTATCCAGAAAACCTCAAATAGGATTATGTGTTCAAGATAGTTGGTCTCAAAGTCTAAGCTAAATGTGTTCAGTAAGCCCAGCAGGTCACTACACCAGAAGGGTTTGTTTTAAGTGCTCAACAAGTAAATGTAGAACTTTGCACTGAAGACATTGTGCAGGAAAAGGTTTCTTTTACATGATTTCTCAAAGAGAAAAAAAAAATCACAAAACAAACAAACAAAAACCATACAACTTTCCAGCATTTAATATAGAATGAAAAATAGTTATATTTTCAAATTTAGGAGCTAGACCTCAGAGAAACTACTTAGGCAGCTCAAGCCCTCACCTTCTCCTTGAGAGGAAATGAAAAAGAAAGCAAGCAGTCCTTCTTGCCTGACCCTTGAGTGTTTGCATGTTTTATTCCATCACTTAACTTTCCACATGCACATCCTTTTACACAGTCAAAGGCTCTTACAAATGCAAACATATGACAGTCCCTTTCCAGGGCCAAAGGAAGTAATGCTTCCACTAGCCTGTTACTAAGTTTTATGAGACAGAATAGGAAATGGCAGCAGGGCAGTCAAATCAAAGATCTGTTGAAGCCTCCTTCACAGGTTTTGGTGTCCTCTTGCAGGCTGGTCTGCACAGGCTAGACATTTCTCCCTGTAGGAGCAACCCCAGGCCTCTCAGCTCTTCCAAAATAACTTGGGAGAATTTGGCTGGAACACTGGCTTCCTTCCCTTCCAAGCTGTGACAGCAAAGCCCTAGACAAATTGTGATTTTAGGACCTGGGCCCTTTCCTTTTTAAGCCAAAAATTTAATAAATTAAATGTATTTCTAGGAATAAAACAGAATTGGCTCTCCATGCAGCCTGGCAAAACAGCCACCTAGGGCTGCTTTTCTAACATGCAGCGGCCCTTATTGGTACCTGGGTGCCAGTGTCCTGCAGCTGCACCAGCCACTGCTGCTCCTGTTTGCTTCGACACTCACTAAGAGAGCAAGTGCTGGAGACTGGTTAGAAGCCTAAATGGCATCACACACAGTCCCCCTCTGCCTGCTGTCCTGCAGTGAGAAACAAGGCTCCTACTCAGAGGAAAACACTCAGCTTGACCTGCTTGTCCCTGTGCCGTTCTGACAAGCAGGGCAGCAAGTCAAACTGTGTGACAAAATGGAAGCTGATTCTGGAAGAAGCACGGTATTTCCGGGTGGGAAAACATAATGGCAGAGAGTCGCTCCGAGATGATCTGCAGCTGGAGGTGGTCAGGGCCGGGGGAGCTACCGTGTGCTCACGCTGACGCCTCGCCTCGCAGCACGTGCTGTGGGTCCTGCACAGGAACGCGTGTTCGCACCTGAAGGAAAAGCCCCCTGGCTGGAGGAGTTGGGTGATTTAGCTTTCTTCTCAGAAACAGCGATCCGTGATAGCCACGACTAGCATTTCACTGGTAAACTACTAGCTAAGCCAAGGAGAAGTCAGCCAAGTTAGCTGAGTACCAGCCAGGAATGTTCTTTGCTGTTCTCATTGCTACACACACTACAGTGAAGCTCATCTATATCTTTTCAAGAACAGCAGATGACCTCTGTTCTCTCTTCACATTTGTTTGTTAGGAGATTACCTGGAGAGGTTCTTCGAGACTTTTCTTGGACCTGTCTGCAAGGTCACTTCTAAATGGATGGCTGACAAGCTGAGTGAGGACAGCCACGTTCAAGTTAGATGTAAGTTAAGAACCGAGTGGCAGAGATTTTGTTAGAGAAAAGATCATGTCTAGAGAGTGAGGCCATATTACTCCTGTAATTATGTATCTATCCTCTAACTATGACAGTAGGAGGTTTATTTTGCATCTCTGAAAACAAGTTTGAGAAGCGCTAATGCAGTAGTTATTCTGAATTCACAGCTGAGAAATGAGCCCTGCTGGTGAGTCCAACTTCTATCATTTAAGTGACTGACATATTAGCTGTAGTTAAAATACTATAATATTTTATTCTGAGTTTCTATATATTTTGGCTATTAGAAGTTCGCTACTTAGTAGCACCTGTTAGTAACCTGGTTCAAATTGCAACTAAGGATGATTCCTGAGGAAAACATTGAGGAGTCGCTTTTACTAATGCTCCTTTTTGAAGTAAAAGTTTTATAGCTTAACTTGACTTTGAAGTATTTTCTTTTAATTATACCCTCCCTACAGTGTTTTGATGACTGTTAAGTATATCTAAATTAATGGTATGAATAAGCCATATAAATTCAGGTAAGACTATTTCTAAATTGTGCTCTTGCACAATTTACAATTGCTGCCATAACAATACATACAGGTGAGTGTGAATTAGAATAGCTTAACCAGCAGCAAGTATGACTTGAAGTTTTATACTGTTTGCAGATAATTCTGTTAGCAGATAATATTACTATCCTTAATGGAACTAGTGAAAATCATTTAAGTGAAGAATGGCAGTAAAAAGAGCAAGAGGTGATGAAATAAAGAGCTATCTTGTACCTGAGCAGAACTTTGAAGAGATTGAATAGGTTAAGCTCTGAAGAGCCACCAGAATATAAGTGCATTACCCAGAAGGCATCTATCTTATTATCTAGATTGTTTCAGTAAAAAATAGAAAGACTAAAAACCTTAACCTGCCTCATTCACACTGGTTGTGATGGGAAAGAGAAGGTTTATGAACACACCAAGATTTTTGTACCTTGATGTAAACAATGGTGTCAGAGTTGAGACCACCTCAGTAGCTGCACGAGCCCCACGTTGTCAGCTGGCAACAACCAGCCGAGCCAAACCAACTGCCACCACAGTATCTTTGACCCACCACACTGCAGCTGGCAGCGGGCTCGCAGCGCCCACCTCGGGCATTTAGTGCAACCCACCGAGCAGTCGGATCCACTGAGACGGGGATAGGAGTACTCCATGCCATGGTCACAACTTCGTAGGCTAACGTATGCACAAAGTCTGTAGCTGCTCTTAATTCTTAGTGCTTTTATTTCAGAGGAAACTCTGTCTTAAAAACCAAAAAAACCCCACCAGCTTGGCCTTACTGAGCTGGGGCACCCCTGTAAGAGCTCGGCACCCCGCACGCTGACCGCAGCCGCTCGCTGCAGCAGCGCGAGGCAGGAGCAGAGCAGAGACCTGCTTCACTGCTAGGGATCAAGTAGCTCTTTCTTCCCAAGAGCCACTTCACCTCACATGCCAGCCCACGGAGGGAAGCCCCGTGCTGGTGCTACGGGCAGGGAACGAGCAACGTTTTGACAAAGCCTCTGCGTGCTGCAGCCTTCCCCCCACGGCCACCATGTTGCACTAACACAGCCTCGGGCAGTTAAGCTAATGAAGGTCTAATCTGCTTACAGCCACATGGAAGAAAGTCACTGCTTGTCAGCACCGCGTGCAACCACAGTGATCTCGTACCAGGGTTATCTATCTGACCAGCTCAACCTGAGCAAGCCAGACCTTCTCAACCTTTGCATGGGAAGCCACACTACCCACCAAAATTATATATCATATATAATGATCCTAGCAGATTAAACATCTCATTTCATGTATGCTTTTCTTCTTTTGCTTTGAAACAGAAGTTACTCTTCTATTTAGATCTTTTATGCTCCTGTACTTATACAACAAAATTAATACATGCACAAGAAACAGGTTTTGCCTGATTTAATTTATGGAACTCCAAGACCTAGTACAGAAAATAGCAGTTCATAGATACCCTCTCAAGGAAGCATATACTGCATAGAAACAGATACTCAAGGAGCTGGTACCATTGGTATAGTCTTATTCAAAAGCATTTATCTCACACAAATTCTCCTCCTGGCCCATGCCAGGAATCATACCTGATGGTTTTGTAGTATCAAGGCTTGCTGGAAACAGGGATGCAGGTTCACTATTAGGAGGACAAATTAGGAGCAAAACCTCAGCCCTGAATCTTTGGAGTCTTCCCAGTTCTCTTAATTCTCTTTTGAGCCTTTCAAACCAAGATAAATAAATGTGAGAGATGTTTACGAGAAGCCAAATCATCTGGACATACCTTCCTCTTCTATTTTAAATAACCCCCATGAAAATGCAGTTATTTGTAGTACCCTCAGGTTTAGCAACAACATGCTCAAGTCATACTGTATATACCTTCAACCAGTTTGCTCAAGTTCCTCTCCTGCCAGTTAAAACAAATAGCTGTTACATGCTGTACCTTTTAGTTTTCACTTAAAAAAAAAAAAAAAAAAAACCAACACTTTTTCACTCAGGAGGCTAAGGCACACTTGCAGATTCCATGGCTTGGAAAATACCTCTTTCCAGGTGCTGGGCTGGCGTGACTTACCTGCTCTGCTTCCCAGGCAGACAGGTCACCGCAGGCCCTGCAGAGGGGCAGTGGATGCTGTTCCAGGACCAAGCAGCCCCGGGCAATGCCAGGCAGCACAGGCTGAGTCCAGGACACCAACATCTAACCGAGATTAGAACCGATGGTCACTGCCTGGCTCCATGCAAGCACCTGCCTCCACTCCTGCGGCAGAGCCACTGCAGCCGGAGAGCAAGGGCTGCTCTCGAGGAGGTGCTGCCCTCACCTGCACCCATTCCCCGGCAGCGCCGGGCCCAGCACATCTCCTGTGCCCTCTCGCTGGCTCTGGTGCTCGGCTTGAACCCTAATGATTGCCAGGCGTGGGACAAAGGAGGGGCTGTTTGTGGGGCTTGGGAAAGCAGCACCCGAGTGCACAGCTGTGCCTGCTAGGGGAGGTCACCTCCTTCCAGCCTAACGCTCCAAGGGAGCTGTGGATTAAACCCAGGACCTACACAGTTAGATTCATGAAACACAGAACCCCCATGAGTGATAATGGTCCTCAATTGCTCCTATCTTCCTAGACATGGCCTGTGTTGCACAATAGAAAAATTGTTCCCCAGTAAGCTCTAGTCCCAAAGCAAACCATGGCCTTATATGCCTTACAGACAGCTGCTGCAAATGTCCATCAGCTGCATGTGCCCAGTTTATCTTATGTAGATAAGCCATGTCTGAGGGAAAACACCGGTGAAAAAGCAAAAGACGTGAACACCAGTCTTTGTTAGCTCTATTTAGTTGTCTGTCTAATGAAGACTTGAGAAAAAGAATTTTAATGCCTTTAGCAGTTCCAGTGACATCATTAGGGCCTAAATGTCAACATTTTATGTCTCTAAAGCCAGGGCTGACAAAACTTCAGATTCCTGTTGTTTCTAATAAAAATCGAAAGGAACAAAACACTAACCAAAAAAATTCTTTACATGTGACCTTTAAAATTCTTATGCCAGTAATGTTGTTTTTATTGCACAGTGCACAGAGTTTTGTATTACTGTTTCCTTTATTATAACTTCATCTACTACCATTTAATAGTTAGATGTAAAATACATAAGATATATAGCTCAGTCTTGACAGGTAATACTCAATTTCTGTATCATTTGACACTGTAGCTTTAGCCTAGTGGTGTGTGTAATACTTTTTTTTTTTCCACTTTTTTTTTTAAGCACTATTTTTACTAATGGTGAATGATGCCAATTTCCCTAACTCTCTTGGTAGCCAGCACCATGCTCTGTGATTTCTTTCTCTTTCGAAGGCACAAAATAGTTTCCTCCAGATGGGTAGAGCCTGGGTGCAGTTTTCTTTGGTGTCTGTCCCTTGGCTTGGTGGGAGGGCCACCGCCAGGCTGGTGCAGGAACTGAAGCACGTGGTCGTGGCGCAGCACAAGGGCAGTGAGTACAGCCGCAGAGCGGATGCAAGCAGCGAATGGCAAGTACAGCCCAAGCAATTGCAATTGCACTGGCAATAGCAGGATGCACACTGAGGCCTGGACTCTCACAGATGGATTAAAATAAATCCTCATTCACAGATAGCCCAGGGTATCCCAGGAAGCTAAATCTGTTGAGCGAAGCAGTAGAGCCTAACGCAGACTGAACACACAGATCATCAGACTCCTCGAGATGCCAGTGCCTGGGTCTGTGCTCGTAATTTACAGCAGCAAGGGAAGCTGGAGAACAGCGTGGGTGCGTGCCTAGTAAAGCATCCTGATCCAGGGGACCCTGTGGGGCTTTACCCCCACCTTGGCCAGAAGGGCGCTGTGCTCTCGGGTGCAGGGTGCCGCAGAGGCTCCTCGAGGCTGGCGCTGGGGAGCAGCAGCCAGGCGGGTGCTCCTTGGCAAGGCCCCTGCAAGGATGGAAGGAGGCGGAGCAGGTTCAGTTGCAGATTTTTGTGTAGGTTTATTTCACACTGTGGGATTTTGTGGGCTCTCTGGAAGCTACGCCAGAGGGAACAGCAGGCACCAAAGTGCTCTGGAAAGTGGTTTATTATTGAGCTGATGAAGGACATTTATTCAAGATATTCACATTACACAACAGGGCCTCAAGAAAACCCTTGGGCCAAGCCCGGCATCCCTGTGAAATCTTTGTTTGCTCACGTGGATTCTCTGACCAGGTTGTCAAAACCCTTTGGTTTTGGCTCTGGGGAAGCAGCTGCGTGCGGGGGACGAAGGGCGGCAGCCGGCGCCGCGCTGCTGGCAGAGGCACCAGGCCTGGGTCGCTGCTCACCTAGAGCCTTGCACAGTACTGCTGCAGTGCACGCTGTGAGTGTGTGCATGAGGCTGGGCATTGCCCTCGCCTGGGCTCTCAACGCGAGATGCTCGGAGGGCTTCTCCTACCTAGGGCAGCTCTAATCCAGCCCGGCTCACAGGGAGCTCCAAGAAGCAGGGAGAGCTGCCTAGGGGAGCCACAGAAGTGCTGTTTCAGCCTTAAGCTTCAGCTAATCCAAACCGCCCACATCCAGATCTTTTCTCCTCAATTCTTGTTATAATCCTTCCCAACATGATCACTACACCTAACTTGGATTTCATGTTATAATCCTCTCAACATGATGACTACACCAAACTTGGAAATCCCTCTCTGTTGTGCTGCATTCTGTCACTTGCTCTCCCTGTAAGAATATCAAAGACAACAGGTGGGACTTACCAGTCTGCATACCCAGTTCCTTCTTCATGCTGCTGCTCTTCCAAGCTGCACCGTGGGATTATTCCCCAGTCAGTCATTGGAAAGATAAAACAGAACCATGAAATGCTCTGGCCAGTTAGAGCCAGGGAAGCTGTGGCCGTGGTGCTGGGCTGCAGACGTCGTATTGCGCTGGTATCAGCAGGACAGGCCCGAGGGAGCTCCCAAGGGCCGGAGGGCAGCAAGCCCGGCAGGGCAGCCGGGTTTCCCCAAGGCATGAGGGCAAAATCACACAAGAAAGAGGCACCTTCTAACGGGGCCCGGTGACAAGGGGGTGTTTAGGAATGAAGGAGACAGGACACAAAGGATGTAGTTTCAAATGCATGTGAGGGAAGATGCCCTGTACACACAGGCTGCAGGCAGGTGGTGGATGGGCGCACATGGGGCCAGAGCTGCAGCGCCCGCGTGGCGCCCGCGGCCGAGCGCGCCTGCCTGGTGCCGCGGAACACGGCAGCCGCCTCTGCTCCCAGCGGTGCCGGTGCGCCGAGGGGAGAACCGAGCCGTGCTGGTCAACAATAAAACACAGAGACAGGCTTTATTTTGAACCAAAAGTTAAAATTTTATTTGGAATATCAATATACCAAAAAAAATAAAAATAAAAACTTCCTTTTATGTAGTGAAATAGCCATTTGAAAATGGTAAAATAAAGATATTTCTCATACTATTCTCTTCTAGATATTGTACATGTATTTAAGGTTTTTTCTTTTTTTTTCTGAATAGAAATCTATCTTGAGCTTTATGGCTCCAAAAAGCCTAACGCGTGTAGTGGCTCTTTTGAGAAAGCAGATAAGTCAATCATCAGAGCTGTGTTTTTTCAGCAGACAGGCCTGTTTGAAGCTGTCCAGGACCAGACAGAAATGAGACTTCTCAGGAAGGCTGTTATTTTAGGGGAATATTGTTTGATATCCATGGGGAAAGACATTCTAACCCCCTTCCTCTGTGGAGAGAAATGCAGCTGTTTCTTTAGCGTTTTGATGCACTGGGGAGGCCCCGGGTCCCCTGAGATGTAGAAATCTTGTGCAGATCTGAGTGTATTTGTGTTTGGGCAGTTGGTTGAATGTAAGAAATCAAATCCCACTCTGTGCTGTTTGCTCCACCAGGATAAAGTCTGTAACAAGGCACTGGCCCTGCTCTGGCCCCTCTAAGCTCAAGGCTTCTCAGCTGCACTGACTGCAGTGTAGCGTTCATGACTGCAGCATCAGGGACTCGCCCTTTAGTTTGATTTTAATAAACAGAGTGGAAAATGTATTGAAACAAAACAGTAAAATCTCTTGACATTTTTGAGTCATAATTTTTGCCTTTTAGAAGGTTCATTGATGCCAGGCAGGAAAATATGAGTAAAGACAAGTTTGAGGGCCTGAGCGGTGCCCCGAGTGATTCGTCTTTGCCACTGACTAAACCCCGCAGGGTTTAGGTCTCGCCTCAGCCCTCGGAGCTGGGCCGGAACAGCTGGACCCAAGGGCACCGGGCATCTCACCAACCACCTCACTTGCGGTAGGCACTGGACCAGGTCCTGAACTTAGGTAGTGTGGGCAGCAGTCTGCTTACATTTCTTCCACTATCAAAGACATTTTTATTACTTAACATAAAATATAGCTGTATCTGTAGGTTGCATGTAAACATGCTATGCTTTTAATATCCTGAAGCACAGGACAGAATGCAAAGACTGTACCAGACACATTATATTGCACTAACATGTTTGTATCTGGCGCCTGCTGACAAACACCTCTGTTCCACAGTCACAATAATTGGTGTCTTGTGCTCTTAACCACCCAGCTCCAAGGCGTCATTGCTCTTGTCTAGAACCTTCTCCCAAGCTTTTATTTTTAGCAGAGAAGGCCTAAACAGGCTCAGGCCTTGAAGGCCACAGGGTGTTAAAAGGCGAATCTTCCTCTGCACAAGCCCGGGGCTGCCAGACCCACACTGTCCCCTTGGGAGCAACCAGGTCGCTTCCTTCCTGCCAAAGAGCACAGCATGGAAACCCTTCCCCGGCGTTACCCTGCCAGGCACTGGCACGGAGCAGGGCGCAGCCCCCTCCCCACTTTGCCTTTCCCCTCCTGGAAAGGAAAACAGATGGGATTTTCTAGTAGTGCTAGGATGTGAGCTGCTGGCCTGAAGATGCTCTCTGCCAGGACAAGGAATGGATCGCCTTTGCTGGCTTTCTTGTGTCCTGCATTCGATACATTATTCCTAGGACTCAGCTAGGTTTCTTTGCATTCTTAGGCGCTTATCTTGTAAGAAAACACTTTATAGGGTAGCTGAAATTCTGGTGAGAGATCTCTTTTGGAACCAGTCACTCCTGCGTGTTATCGGTGAGCCCAGACATAAATCATTTGTGACTTTGGTATAGAAAAGGTTTGCAAGCACAAAGGTTGTCATCATTTTTTTTTTCTCATCACAGGCACAAATTAAAAGAGGCTTCAGAATTACCCAAGTTTTTGATGCTTCACTAAAACATTAGCTGAACTATTAAACTATTAGCTGAAATTATTGGCAGAAACTATTTTCCGCGAAGTGTCACTACATGGAAATGCTGTTGAAGAAGAACCAAATTCTGCCCTTAGCTGCGTAGGCACAAATTCACCCCCCGCTTTCTGCTTCCACTTTGGCAGGTGGGCCCGAGGGCTGCGAGCCCGAGGTGCAGCCTGGGCCCTGGCAGAGCCGCGCGGCCGCAGTGCGGCTGCCCTCGAGCGCTTGCCCGAGGGCTCCGGAACGCTCTGTACTTTAAGTACCCACTTCCTAAGGATGTGTGTGGATGCAATTCAACTACAGCATTATTTATTTAATTAGGAAAAAAGAGGTTCTTGTAGTGGACAGAAGTACTTGAAAATGTGAACCTTAGGCTCAAGCTGGGGGAGATGAACAGGACCAGTTGGCTGTGTTTTAAGCTTGTGACTTGTAGGGTAGAACAGCTGGAGTACTACGGAGATGTCACTGCATTTGGATTGACAGTATAAGTTGCTTTTGGTCTTATCCTTGATTGCTATAAGGTCAATTCTGACATCTGAATCCAGTGGAAAGCCTGAGAGGGAAAGCCCTCCAGCACAGCAGGGCAGGGCCTGTGTGACCACCTCTGTGATCTGCCACCTCATGAGGCAGGTGACGGGCGATTTCCAGTGGGATGGGAGATGGAGATGAACCCTCATGTACCGCTATCCTGTAAGTGTCTGCTCATGCCGCCCCTTCCTCACATGGAAACGTGAGCGCAGAGCCGGCCCTCCCGGGGCTGCTCGCGCGCAGGGCACATCCAAGCTGCGCTCCGGCTCGGGGCTCTGCCCAGGGCTGCGCTCAGGGCTGCGCTCCGGGCCCGGCCGCAGCGGCAGCGCCGCCGCGGGCGCCCCCAGCCCTGCAGGCGGCTCCCGAGCTGGGCCGCACGCCTCCAGCTTTGCTGTTCTGTGCTTCCTTAGTCTGCTGCTTAACCAGGGCACACGTGAGCAGGGAAAAAAGCCTTATTGAGTGTTATCATTAGCTACTACCAAGCTGTGCAAGAAAATGGTTTAAATAGTTAGTTGTTTTTGTCTAATATTTCCATGTATACAGTAGTCCTATTAACGCATAGCTTATCTTCATTACTGAATATCACATTTTGCTATTTGTTGTGTACCATAAAATAACATCAGCACATCAATAACTTAAATAACACAAATGTAAACGTATTTTCTGCTTGTTATAATTATGATTTTCGCCTACAGAGGCTTTTGGATTCGTTGTCAGACCATTCACATAATATGGAATGTAGTTTTTATTTGTTTTTCTTTAGTGTATAATGAGACACCAAAAGCCCTTGTCATCTCTTAACAGGATACTAAAGCAGCTCTGTTTCATGAATGACAGCACAATTAAAGCTAAAAATCAAAATTTAAAAAACCCTTTGTACTGTACAATTTCATATTAAAGCAAGATAGATAACGACAATCTTTTGCATTAGCCAGGAAATGTGATTCTCTGCCATTGGGCTTTTCTTTTTGTTTTCTGATTGACAATTCACATAATGTGTATATGGGTGTAGTTATAGGTGTGGATATTCTATGCAGAACAGCAGTCCCTATTTTGTTGATCTAGTTCTCCTAATTGTTTAGATAAACTATCTAACTGATACAATTTAGAATACTACATTAACACATTTAACAACAAGTTTACATACTTGCGCCTTTGAAATACTAGGAATTTTTACACATTTTATTTGGCTTTGTAAGGACTGGAATATTACAGATAATGCAGTCTACTTGTCTTTGAAAGAATATGGCTGTTACCAACTAGCTCTCTAAGGTTCAGAGTGAAACACATTTCTCCTCCTATCTGTAGCTGACTTGAGAGAAGAGAGGATCTCCTTAAGCGGTCAGTCTGGTGTTACAGTACAGATTCTGCAGAGATACATGTATATTTATATATTTAATGAAGGATAATTCTCTCTGGACATTAGAGTTAAGCAGCTGCAGCAAAATTACTCCATTTGAACTAATTTTCTATACAAATCTCAAGAAAAACCTATTCCAAGAATGTTTTGTAGTAGTATCTCCACATGACCAGAGGAGGGCACTTGAAACATCTTTGCACTGCCGGGGGCAA
This sequence comes from Nothura maculosa, assembly GCA_032353885.1. Lineage (NCBI taxonomy): Eukaryota > Metazoa > Chordata > Aves > Tinamiformes > Tinamidae > Nothura > Nothura maculosa. The sequence continues at coordinate 1,286,162 of JAUBOD010000750.1, forward strand.
TGCAGAAGCACAGTGTTACCCAAAGTCCAGTCCCGCACGGGGTCCTCCCGACGCCGAGATTCCTTTGTCCTGAAGGGCACAGAAACAGGGAGCACGTGTGGTACCTCAGGGCTCTGTTTGGAAAACTGCAGGCTCACGGATCGCCCTCTTCTCTCTAACTAGCTTTTCTTCTCACTTCCCCCATTTAATTCAGTGTCACTGCAGGTTAATTTCAGATTAACAGATAATTTTTTAAAATTGTGTTAGGAGAGTTCTCTCCCTCTCCTTCCTGAATATCCCTCGGCTATTAGCCCCTGGTAATTTAAAAAATACTGATTGATTTAACCCTCTGTGACTTATCCTGCTTCAGCAATTCCTTGCCTTTAACTGAAAAAAGCACTTGGAAGATGCACTCTCTGAGATACGTACTGCCCCAGTGCACGTTTTCACAGGGCGCTCCTGTGGAAGCCCTGCTCCTTCCTGCCCCTGCAGGAGGTGGCGGCGCGGGCCAGCCCGGGGCAGAGACACCAACGGGGCCGGTGCCCTTCGTGAGCACATCCTGGCTGTTCCCCTTGTGGCTGAAGGGAGCAACCCGCTGTAAAAAGAGCTTGAATTCCGCAATTCTACTGTAATCCTAGATAGAATGTTTTGCCATCTCCCTGCATTGTTTTGTTCCAGTTTAACACTGACAAATTGATTACTAGAAGGGATATAGAAATGGTTCTTTTTTGATACAAGTCTCTCTTCCATCTGGGGGAATCACAATGCTTGTTTAGTATACTTTTCTTCCACAACATTCTCTCTCTTCTCTTCTTTTTCTTTTCCTTTCTTCTTTCCTCTTTAGCTTGCTCTTTTTGTTTTGCTTTCCTTTCCAGAGCAGACAGGTACAAGAAGGAAGATGTCTTTCGTCAGCAGTCCTTTGAGACAGAGTGGATTCAGTGAGTCCTCACCATGATAGGATCATAAACTTACTGGGTTAAACCAAGCTAACTTTCCCTAAGCTGCCAAGTTTTAGCTGCACCATACGTATATATGTTTCCTTGTGCCATTTTCTTTTCTAATAATTTTGTTTTTCTTGATGACCCTGAGCTATGGCTTCCGTTCCATTTCTAGCACTAGTCAGCCTTCCTTGTTTTTCTGGTTTTGCCGATGTAGGCCTCAAAGAAAAAATGGCAGAAGAGCACGAAGTAGCTGAGGTACATGAGAGAGGACCAGATGATGTTCTGCACGTGGGAATGGCACTGGCCGTGCTGCATCCAGGAGAAGACCAGGTAGTTGACTACACAGCCGATGATCATCTGAGTGATCTGCGACAAGGTGATGAACATGGCAAACTTGCGGGAGACTCGGAAGCCAGCGGCGCGCAAGGCATAGTAAGAGTACATAACGGCGTGCACCCCGTAGTTCATGGTCATAAACCAGCCACCACCAGCCACCATGTCCTTGTACGAATACCAAGAGTAAAGCAACACAGTAATGTGGTGGTACCAGTGCAAGAAGATGAGCTTCTGTTTCCTAAGAATAATGAATATTGTATCTCCTGTAACAAAAAAAGGGAGGGGAGGAGATCAGAAACACATGGCACAATTCCAGCATTACTGAATACTTTGCACTGCTTTCTTCCTTTGGCTCTCATTGCAGTAGACACCATTCTGGAGCATGAAAAAGAGCCTCAGAGCCTGGCTGATCTGAAATCCAACTTGGCCCTTGATCTCTGCACAGCCGGTGGTGAACAGAGGCCCCACGTTTTCCTGTGTGGACAGCTCCCGTATGAAAACTCCATTGGTTTCATTGGTAGCCCTTCGTTACCTACAGACGCTGTGCACGTCTGCAGTGAGGTAGGTGGGTCTATGTACATGTGCGTATCATTCTGCACTGTGAGGTTGTCCACTACATATCATGGCTGGAGGAGAAATGCAATTTCAATAGAGAGCAGAAAAGCTTCAAGTAAACTGTTGGGCACCTAGGTCAAAAAATTAGACAAAAACATACAAATCCATACCAGTGAAGAGATGCAACCTAACAAATGGGTCCGAAAGGTTTTCTTACAGCTATCAGTGGGAAAGTGTATCATTTTGTCACTGCAACAAGAAAGTCAAGTAGTGAGCAATGCAATATAACTCTAGGCTGAAATTATTTCCAACAATCTTTATGAATATTTCCATTTTTCTTGGGAGTCTAAATTGAGCTTTTTTACTTCTTCCGCACCTGCTGCAGGTGTAGAGATTTGTCAGGGCTTGGCTGCACCTCGCTGACTGACGCTGGAACGAGCACGAGCTGGTGAGAGCGGGAGCAAGTTCACCTGGCGATGCGAGCGACGCAGCCCTGCGCGGCCCCAGCTGCACAGAGCGAAGCTGCTGCGGCGCGAGGCCGAAGCTGCCGCCGGTGCCGCCGGTGCTGCGGAAGAGCGCGGCGGCCAGCGACAACCCTTCACAAACACCCTGTTATGTTGAAATGCGGCACTCTGCAAATCCATGCTACTTTAACAGAAAAATAGCTTTTATTCTTACTTCCTGTGTTTTCCCCCTTTTGCTTCTCATGATTGCACAAAGCATCTCAAATAGATAGAATATGAATATATGCATATACATCCTTTTTAATTTCTGTTGTTATAGATCCTTTGATTTTAAAAGTCCCCAGGACTTGAATATTGTACCTTATTTCCACATATACGTACCCGTGAAATTCCAGATCATGAGCATTAATAATGGGGGAACCAAAACTGCTTTGTATGAACTAGGCCTGCACTAAGCCACAATGTTTCTGTTTACTTCATTAGCTGCAAGATACCGACTCACATTTTCATAAATAATCATATAATCAATTTATTGTTGTACCTGTAGTTCTAGCTGATATTTTCCAGTCTCGTCAAAACTAAAATTTATTTTAATTTGCAAAAACTGCAGACTGTTTTTGCAAAAAGTCATTTTGCAGTACTTTAAGCAGCAGGAAACCAAAGGATTCTGACACAGCAAGATACTGCTGTTGGTTCCTTTGCAGTTTTTATGTTGATGAATTGCTCTCCTGAATTTGCTGAATCAAACTCCCTGCAGAAGGAAAGAGCCCTGGTCTTGCTGCGTACCTGCACACAGGCCATTCTGTGGGGCTTTGTGGTTGGAGCAAGGGCATCCTCACCAAGGAAAGCTGCAGGAAAGCCCAAGCCCTGCCTCCTCCTTCCCATGAGAACAGCCCTTGCTTACACTAACAAGCCGTGCGGTGACAACACACGCAGGCTGGTCAGTAAGTTGGCTTTGGCAAGTGTATGGAAAGCATCCTTAGCAAAAAACTGCCGTGGGGACAGGAGGTCAGGAAAATCTGTATCCTACTGGAAGCAAGATAGCAAAAAATATAGTGGTATTACAGGAAATGTTCTTTTATTTGGAAGGAGCAGAGAGCCAGAGCTTTCAGTGTTTAGGGAGGAAACACGTTGCTGCTCCTAACTGCAGGGCTACACACATATTTAAGGACAAACACTTCAGAACAGAGACAGAATCTCACGTGAAGCTTCTTGCTGAAGGAGCTGCTGTGTCCTGCCCTTCACGCTCGGTTCCAGCCCAGTGTGATGAGTGACTGCAGATAATGCCCCTCGTGCTTGTCTGTAAGCCCTGGCAGCTTCAGCAGCGACCGCACGGGCCTAGGTAATGCCAAAGGAGATGCCAACACACCCTGTGTTGTGGGATCAAGACTTCTCACTCACGCATTTTTTGTGGTAAGATAACGGGATGCATGGAGTTATTTTCAGGATGATTGGCAGAGAGGCAAGGGATCTGGTTTTATTTGCTTTGTTTTCTTAAGACTGAGAGGAGGTTTGTGCAGTACTGATAGCCCTCTCATGCTTCCCATGCAAACACTTGCGCTCCACATACGCGTCCCGAGGAAGAGAGCAGCTACTCACCTAGTTCGGGTGCTTTGCTTAGCACAAACGCATATGCCCAAAATTTGCTGACAGGTCCATTGTAAAAACTCTGGTCGCACACAGACTGCTTCAGGCCTTTGGTCATCAAAATGTACAGCATGTAAGCACCAGTTCGAACAGCACCGAATATACTTTAAAATACAAAGAGAGAATGAGGGCAGTTGAGTAGGCACATCACAGCTGCACGTCATCATTTCACGTCCTGACGACAAAAAGTAATAACAGATTAAGATATCCTTAAAACTGGAGTAACTCCGCTGGTTTCTAGGAAGTTATTCTGATTTCTTATTTGTAAATTAGATTGCATAGTGTCCCCTGGTGGAAGGCTACAACAGTAACATCAGTGGGTTTTATTTCCTTACTGCACGAATGATTCTTCAATTGCCAGAAGCAGTTGGGGATTTCAACTTCAGCTGAGAAAAACTTGCAGAGTTTTGATGCTGACGGATGGAAGATTACAAGGAACGAGCTCACAAAGAGTTAGCACCAGCATAACCAGTAGCAGTTCCCTCTTCTGAGCACCTCAGTTTTCCCTTTTCTCTGTCTGCGCTCCTCCCACAGCAGCTCTGAGCAGAGAGAAACCCAGGCAGGCCACAGCACTGTTGGTGGGGTACGTGACTTAGGGCTGAGTTCAGGTGGTTTTGGTGCATGTTCTGCATTTGTGTTTTATCCCATAGCAAGTCAGTGCTAGCGGAGAACATGACCGGCTGAGCTCAGACATGTTAAGCACTGACTCACCCTAACCCCATCAGGGTGACATGGCAGGCAGTGGTGTCCTTACCTCCCCTCTCACTGCTCTGTGTGCCTGTCCTGCTCATGGGCCTGTCTCCTGATCCATATGGCTGTTGTTCACAACAATCCATCGCAGCAAGCAACCCACACTGCCTACAAGCCCTGTGGACAGTGCTAGATTTATGCAAGACACGTGAAATAAGGAATACTTCATCTAAAGCTGTAGATTCTGTCACTTGTCCTTGTCTTATTACGGTTGTATCTTTTTTAAAATGTGCTTTGAAATTACCAAGGCTGCCTCAAAAGTTGAGGCCAGTGCAGTTCTTATGGCACTTGGTCAGACTAGGTGATTCAAATGAGGCTGCTGAGTTTCAAAACTCAGCGGCCAACACTGCTATATTCCTTGTGTAACGTTGTTATCTTTCCAGGCCTACAGCTCTGATACAACACAGCTAAGCCTGACCGGTGCTGCGGAGCGCTGCACGTTACTTGCCCCTGTCCCCGCAGGCAGCCCTGTGAGGAGGGCAGTGCCTGGGCTCTGCCTGGCCCCCACAGCTGCCGTGTTGGCGCTGCTCTCGTGCAGTTGCGCCGCGCCGCACGACGTGCGCTCGCTGCATTGGGAAAGCCCCGCAGCGCGCGGAGCTGCGCGCGGCTCCTCGGCACCTACCTGCTCTCAGCTGCCGCTCGCATCGCGGCGCTTGCTCAGAGCCCTCCCCCTATTGCCAAGGAGTCCTCCTGTGCTGTGTGCCAGCCAAGAACACTGTCTTTCTGCAGTGCATGTTTATGGGTTTAAGGAGTCTCAAGGAGGCTGTGTTTCCATCAGCACGGCCCAAAGCAGTGCATATATTCACACACTTAGGCAAGCCAGCAGTTGCAGTCTCTCACATATGTTTTGGGTTCCTCCATGCTGGCGAGCAGAAGGACAACTGCAGTGTTCTCAGCATCTGCACAGCCCGCTTGGCCCTGTGCTCTCAGCAAGCCCTTCTCTTGCCTTCCTGGGCCTGGTCCTTTCCCCTCGGCAGCGACGGGCTGCCAGGGCAGCAGTAGGTGTTGTGAAACCAGGGGCAACTTGCTCGGTGTCTCCCCGCCAGCAGTTCACACATGCTCTGCATTCTCAGGAGTTGCATTTCTCACTCCCAAGCTGACAGGCAATCCTGACAGAGATGCGATCTGATCGCTTCCCGAGGCACTGAACTCCTCAACCTGGCCAGGACAGGCTGCTGCTTGTGCTTTGGGTGGTGGCAAAACTGGGTGGAGGAAGATCGGGCGGAATATCTAATGATGCACAGCCACTAAGCTAGTTCTCCCATTAGCAAATACCTCAGTGCTGACATTAAAGTAGGAAAAATGAAAGGAAAAAAAAAGGAGGAAATTTTAAATTACAAAATCAAATAACTGCCAGCAATATGCCTTTCCTTGCACAGAAACTGCATTGCTCTTTTAAAATATCATGTATTATTAAAGTTTTAAAACCAGAGAGGATTCGGTGCCATGAACACAAGCTCAGATGGGAAGAGCCCTGGTTTAAGCAACAGGCAAAAACATTGACTTAACTGTAAGTGATTCAGTGTGGCAACCCATGGATTAAGCCCGGAATGATAACTGAGCTGAAGAGTATTTGCCTCGTGGGGATTACAGTTTCACTTTGCTCTCCTTGAGATTACTAGGATGTAATTCTTCCTGTCTTTCTGTTTTGCCACTCCTGCAAAGCTCTCCCTGGAGTTACACACACACAAACACACGCACAGTGTGTCCTTTTCTGTTCACATTGCATTTTGTAGTTTTGTAGCATCGTGGATTCTTCTGATTCTCAGATTCTAGAAGCAGCAAAGAGCTCCTGTTTTCCTTGGTGTGAGTCAGACTAACCGGATTTTTTATCAGTTAAAACCCCCCCTCACATTTCAGCATAGTTCACGAGGAGGTTTTATGAATAAAGCAGACGACAAGCTGCACGGAGCTGATTCGTTTGCTCCAGTCCCTGCCTTCGCCAGGCGGCTCTTGGAACTGCCCGCCAAAGGGCTCTTGTCCCCAGGCACCTGCCGCCGGAGGGGCAACACCCCGGGCTTGGGCAGGAAGGAGAGCCCTGCTCTTGGTGCCGTGGCTGCCCGGCAGCAGTGGTGGGTGCTGCTGCAGGGCTGCTCGCTCAGGGAACCCCTGCGCCCGTGCTGCCCTCGCCCCATCGCTGCCGGGCCGCTGGGCACAGCTGAAGGCCTCCGCGTGGCTCCGCCACGCG
>JAUBOD010000750.1:1311460-1338287 GCA_032353885.1 Nothura maculosa
ATCGCCCCGTAACCCCTTCAGCGCTGGGCAGCTGCCCTTGGGGAGCGCAGGCTGAGTGCAGCGCACGCAGAGACGCGCGCCGTGCCCGCGGCCGCGCAAGGGAAGGCAGCAGCGCTCTCCGCCTCCAGGGAGAAGGAAAGGACTTCCTGGGGAGAGAAGCCAAGGAAGGAGCATTTTCTGGCCTCCTTTAGCGAAAAACGAGCAGGTCAGTGACAGAACAGCCATCTGGCTGCCCAGTGCCACAGGGTCAAAGCTGGCTCGATGCATCCAAAGGGAGGCCATGCTGCTCCATGCTGCCGGCAGCCGCCCCAGTTACCAGGTGGCACCTTCAGGAACCAGGGCTGTGCGAGTGGCTTCAGGCCCCACGATGACATGGCCACAGGTTTCTACTGTTATCAATCACTCATGGTGCCTACGTCACTCATCACAGTCTGCAGCTTCCCCATTAAATCTGCAATCTCTTCTTGTAATCAGTAACATCAGGACCTTTGGCCTGTGCCGTTTCAAAGACAAGGAAGGAGGCAAATTGATCTGAATCCAGTTCAACTTACTTGAGAACAAAAAGAAAAATGAATGAAAAAAAAAGAAGAGTAAGAAAGAAAGCACCCTAAGAAATACTGAGAATGGAAAGGCAGTTGAAGATGCTGGTTTCCTAATTACTGACAGTTTTCAGGATCTGATTCTGATAAAATTTAAGCATTGCAATGCTAGTCTGAAAATCTGTAGTGCAAGTGGGGGTGGGACAGCACTTCTAAGATCCCCAGTGTCCATTCCTGCATATCCCTGCTGACAGGCTGCTCTCCAGGCATTCCCTGCAGGAACCCTGCGAAGAGTCTGGAGCAGCCTGTGGGTAGGGGCACAAGAGCACGAGCGGCCAGGGACCCGGCACTGAAGTGGCTTGTCTGCATCCCAACAGCAGGGTGCCCCTGGGGACAGCTTGTCTGCCTTCCCACCTCTGCCGAGAACTCCAGGCTGGGAGCAGCCCTCTCTCCTTGGAGGCGACAGGATCTACCCATTTCCCCTGACCAAACAGCTCAGGTTTCTCTCTGTCGCGAGGGCTCGGCTGGTGCTGGGTGCCCTGAGTCACAGGCTCGGCTAAGGAGCCGGCACGCTAACCAGATTAGCACTGCTTCACTTTCACAGCAAGGCAGCCCAGTTCACTGAAGGATTAGCAAGCAGCACATCCACGTGTCACACCTGGAGATGGCTGCATCCCGGCTCTGCTAACTCGTGGTCACCGAGGGGCTGCTAAGACAGGGGGAGGCCAAGAGGCAGGCGAGGCCGAGGCAGCATGGCCAGCGGCCCCGCGCAGCAGGACAGCAACTGTCATAACGTGGGTAACAGGCATCAACATATGTTCTACGACACATTACAGGCACCACCAGCCCACAGCTGCTAAGGAACGCGCCCCGGCGGGTGCCAGCAAGCACTAAGCCGCCCTGGCAATCGCCTCCCTGCTTGGGAAAGGCAAAGGCCATCTGCCCACATCGGTGACCACCAACACAGCTGTCTGCTTGCCACACACCTAACCTGTGTGCCCTGCCCGCTGGAGAAGCTGCAACAGGGTGTTATTCAACAAGTTCTTCCACTTTCTGCATACCCTGGAGCAAAAGGCATTTTGCTAATGTCTACTGATTTCCCTTTTTTCTCATTAATGACAGTTTGCTTTGGGAGTCATGAGTTTTAGAGCTGTCTGCCTTGCTGGGTAATGAGGATCAGAGAATTTCACAGAGAATGACCCCGTGTTTTGTTCAGAATTTCACATCTTCCGGAAGGCAGCCCTGAGCTCCAAACACCAACAGCTAAAAGTTCACTCCTGTTTTCAGAACTCATGGCAGTGATTCGCCTCTCTGCCCATCACCAATTACTTTAATTTGCTAGGTCACCAACACCATGACAGACTGATGGTAGAAACGCTTTGGAGCCCCACACCCGTGCCAACAAGTTACAGGCTGAGTGTCCCTGCACTCCCAGCCCTGCAACAGCAGCGCCGGGTCATAGCCCGTGCCTGGAGCCAGTGGGACGGGTGCTGGACACTGTGTGGCACCCACAACCAGCACGATGGGTGCTGGGCACCGCGTGGCACCCACAACCAGCAGGACGGGTGCTGGGCACCGCGTGGCACCCACAACCAGCACGATGGGTGCTGGGCACCATGTGGCACCCACAACCAGCACGATGGGTGCTGGGCACCACGTGGCACCCACAACCAGCACGATGGGTGCTGGGCACTGCGTGGCACCCACAACCAGCAGGACGGGTGCTGGGCACCGCGTGGCACCCACAACCAGCACGATGGGTGCTGGGCACCATGTGGCACCCACAACCAGCATGATGGGTGCTGGACGCTGCACCACACGACACATGGCAATGTCCCTCGCTAGCTGCAAGCTCTCGTTTGCATGGTGTGTCTGGGGGCAAAAGGCAGGGCTTTGCATCCCTCCCTGAGCTGTCAGGGCTGGGCTGAAAACACACAGAAGAAATGTGGAAACAAAATGAAAAAGAAATGCAGAAAAATCTCAAGGGAACTCAATTCAAGTCATGGCTTGGAGTCAAGCCTGCCTGTGCAGGTCAACCGGCCACAGAGTAAAGGCAGGTCCTTTCTTTCTTTCCCTTCTTCAATGCCAGACTTGTTTAATGAGAGCCTCCTTGGTGAATTTTCTTCTATAATTAACAAATGAAAAGGAAACCTACTGCTCTGCATTTAAAAAAAATAGCACAGGTGCCTTAGGCAGCCCTACCCATGAGTGGGAAAGGGATTCGGCCCTGCTGCTCCTGCTTCAGCAAAGTGCTGCTCTGCAGCCTGGCTTGGATTTGGCAGTGAGAGGGAAGGGAGAAACCAGTGAGTGCCTCAGATGACCACAGTCTTTTGTACTTACATTAAATATTAAACACAAACAAAATAACAGTGAGGATGAGACGATAGCCAACAGAGCGGGACAAATCCAGCGCAACAAGCACAGCTGACAGCCAATAGCACAAGGTTTGGAAGACCATCCTGAACTTCAGGATGTGCTTTAAGCATATGATTTCAATACAAAAACCTATCTCGATGCTTTCCATGGGCTCCTGCAAGTCTTCTCAGCCACAGTTCTATCAAAACTCCAGCAGGCTGAGTTTGCTTTGAGCTTGCGTGCTGGGGGAAGGCGAAGGAGGCAACATAGGCTCTGCCTTTCTGGCACCACAACAAACTAGCAGACACCAACCACGAATTTGCTTAGGCAGCAAGATGATTCCCTCACATTAGGACACCCAATCTGTGGGACAGACTGCTTTCTGAGCGCAGAACCAGTTCACCTGCTTCTAGGACTGGGCTCAGCAAGTTTACCTAAAAAACAGGAGGCAGAAGAGGAGGTGCCTTCCCAGCACCCGCGGCCCCTCGCACGCAGGACGGCTCCTGGTGCCGGCAGCCCAGCTGCTCTCCCAGGAGGCTGGCGATGTGCAGGAGCAGGGGGCCGGGCAGGACGGGTCTGTGAGAGCTTGAGGCGGCTCCGCACCGGAATGCCGGCCTGTGTGCACCACAGGCACGAGGGAGACACGTGGCCTCGCACGGACACGCAGGGGCTGTCGCCCAGCCCTGCCCCGCATCCGCTGCCACATCCCATGGCTCATGTGCAAGGGCTGCTCTCCGGCGCTGTGCCTGCAGGCCAGGGCTGCACACAGCAGCCTGGCCCTGCGAGGCCTGGGGACGGGCACCCTGAGACGGGCCGGAACGGCCGCCTCCAGCACACCGCTCCGCAGCCGCACCAGGGTCGGCTGCACTCATAAACACTGGTACTTTGACCTCAAGTAAATCAATTAAATTCACATTCCTTCGGGGCTGACTCACAGAAGTAATGCACTCTTTCTACTTAGCTGCTTTTCCCTCCCCACATTTATTTGCCTCCCTTTGTGGCAGAATTAAATATTCCAGTTCACCTGAGAGCAACTGCTGTGCAGCTCTGCAAGCTGAGCACAGGTTTGCTCAGCACTTCAGGTAAGTTTAATCTTCCTAATGGTTTAAAGGGCTCCATTTGAGAAATAAACATTATTTCAAAGGATTTCTCTATTTCCTCCTTTGCTGAGCAGCTCTGCTGCCTCTGTGCACTGGTCCGGCTGGCAGCACTGCGCTCTCGGGAGAGGCAATGTACCTGCCAGCCCTTTGCCAGGAGTCTCTGCTCGAACACCCCTGTTAAATGTGTCCTGGGGAAGTACGACAGGCCTCTGTCTGGCTTGGTTTGCGTCAGGGGCATTGCTTACATGTTGCCATAGGATAAGAACTGAGTAAAGTTGTCAGGATTTGGCCCCAGCGTGTGGAGAGGAGAGGGAAGTGGCGCCCGGCTATGGCGAAGAGCAGCCGGTATCGGAGCTGAACGTGCTGCCAGCCAGGGCGCTGAGCAGCTGCTGCTTGGTGCCCTCCCCGGGCAGCCTTTGGCAGCCTCAGCCAGCTCCCAGGGCAGCTCACAGAGGACAAGGCGGCACCGGCAGCCTCTGTCGCCTGTGCAGAGGCTGCTGAAAGGCCCGGGTGGGAGTTACCCAAAGCATCCGCTCCGCACCGGGTCAGGGTCACAGCTGCGCTGAGCAGAGCAACCTGTGTGGACAACCCGCGCCCACTCCTGGTTGCAAATTCATGCTTGGAATGTAGGTGCTCTTCAGCATCATTCTCCATTTGTGACCATGAACACAGCGAGAAAGCATCGCAGCAATACAGGATAGGGCAGCTCCTCGGCAACTACCCTCGCTCAGGGCCTAAGGCTGGCAGAAAGCATCCACTCGTACGGCGGGCAAACAGAGCCCTGCAGCCCCAAGCCAAACTCCAGTGCTCTGCAGGCAAAGCTGCTCTGCTGCCTATTTAGCACCAAACATATTTGCATCCTGTCCTCTTGAGCTGCATAGGCCTAGTGGGAAATAACAGATGAGAAGGCCGAAACACTGCCAAAATACAAGGGAGAAGCAGCCGAGCAGCACGGAGGCTGCACCTGCTGCTGCCAGGGACGCGCTCAGCTCCGCTCCGGGGCCCGGCAACCAGATGGAAAATTGCCTGCCACTCGGAGCGCTTTGGGAAAGCTGCACGCAACCTGCTGCACGCTCAGCTCTCCATTCAGCACTCCCAGCTTGGTGAGGAAAGCTCCCAAGCTCTGCGAGGCCTCAGTGCACTGCTGGCCTCCTGCAGCACCTCCCAGTGCGGCCTCCTTGCCGGGCAGCCCGTGTCTAGGGCACAACAAGGAGCCCTCCTGCGCTCTCCTTGCTCACGGTGACCTCTCCGAGGAGGGACCGGCTGCACTGGCAGTCACTCCTGCTGCCCGACGGTGCCCGCGCGGCCGCTGTCGCGCTCAGCCCTGCTCTTTGCTGCTGCCTGGCTCCGTCTGCGCCCCGGCCGCTCCCTGCGTGGGCGTGGTGCTTATATCTGTATTGCTTGCTAAGTGCAAAAGAAACACTGCAAAATGTTATCTCATCTCCGAAGGCATATGGCCCACATTCCCAGGGTGAGCTACACAAAGGTGCCTGGGGAAGGGAGCTCTGCACCTGCCCGTGCCTTTGTGCCTTGGTCAAGCAAAGGCGCTGGCTGAGGTGCTTGCGGGGCTCTGCTGGGTGTGGAGCAGCCGGCCGCTCCACTGGCTCCGGCACGGCCGCTCCGCATGGAGCAGCTGCTGCCATAACAGCCTCTGGGGCATAGGGTGCTCGCAGGGCAGAGACAAAACGAAACTGCTTACTGCAAGGAGAGGAGCCTTCACTGGGGTTGTAAATGCCTGCCACAAAGGCGGTGTGTGCGGCAGGACGGAGCCCTTGCTCCCCTCACTGCAGGTCACCCGAGTGTCTCCACTGGGCTGCCCATGTGTAGGGCAAATACAGAGTGTTAGTGCTGCCGCCTGCCTCGCCCTCCTGCACTGCAAGAGCAGGAGACGTGGCCTCTGGTGGGGCATCTGCAGCACCCCCGCGTTTGCTTGTTAACAGCTCCAAGACAGGAAACAGTGCTGCCAAGGGGGACATCTCTTTTTTCTCTCTACCTTCTCATTGCAGTGCTGAACGCCACAGTTTTATGGGGCACGTAGGGACATTTTAGTATGGACAACTTTATAGTCTTTAAGCCAGAAGTTACTTCTACTGTGCACTCTTAACAGTGGGGTCTTTGCAAATGCACCTCTCCTAAGGCCAGAATTACTTTGAAACTGACTCATCTGCCTTCAGTGCACATGTAACCTTGTTACTGCTCACACTCCTTAATGCTTTTATTTGCCTCCAGAAAAGGTCAGAACACTGGAGGGACGGAGGTAAGCAGTAGGGCTGGCCCCATTCCCTTCCTTCCTGCTCGCTCCATAGTGTGGAGGAGCGATGTGTAAGTGGAGAAGCAGAGAGGGGCTTCAGGATATCCTCCCCTCTGTGCCCCTGCTCCTCGCTCCCACCTCAGGACGCAGCTAGCCACAGGACACACATGGAGGCTGCGGGATTGGGCACACGGTGCTCCAGGACGATCCAGAGCTCCCTGCGCACGCCCATGGGACGGGCTGTGCCACCAGCGCCCGGCCCGCAGCAGAGGCCCCGGAGCGGCGCCCCGTGTATAGGACGCACCTACAGTCTCCCTTTTAACACCCCTTCATGATCGGCACCGCATTTCTCTCATTTGCAGCCCCAACAGTGCTTCCTAATGCGGCCTGAATTTATTCAGAGGCACAGAAGTCAGCTGCCTTTGCTACCGACAGACGCGCTTCAATGTAATAATTAGTTTCATGACTATTAATGAAATAACTCATTTGAACCTTGGCCACTGAAACAGTAACGAGCAAGAACGGCTGGCTAGTGGTGCGGTAACGGGACCCAGATCCTCCTTCCTGCCCAGTTTGCCAGTGCAGCTCGGCCCATTTCCACCGTGACCAAAGGTCACAGCCAGCCGGAGCTGGGTGCTAATCTGGGCAAGAGCCACGGGTGCCACTAAGCCCTGGCTGCGGAGGCAGCGGCCGCCCGCGGTGGCACCAGGGCGACACAGAGGCACCAGGGCGCCACGGAGGCACCAGGGCACTGGGTAGGCACTAGGGCACTGCGAGAGGCACCAGGGCGCTATGGAGGCACTAGGGCACTGGGGAGGCACCAGGGCGCCGCAGAGGCACCAGAGCACCACGGGAGGCACCACGGAGGCACCAGGACACCACGGTGCCACCCTCGCTGCTCGGGACGCTGCCCAGGGCCTTTGGCCAGCAGCGACCCCAAGGAGGCTGGAAGGGGAGTCACTCCGGCTCAAGGACCTGGTGGAGTTTTTGCAGGATGCAATTGACCTGGCTGACTCACTGCTCCTGGTGGTTGCTTTGAGCATGTTTCTACGAGAACTGGAAAAATAAACAAATACTAAAGCCATGGAAGATCATAGTTGATGTTTCTAGGTTTGATAGCAAGTTGCTAATTAGGTTCAGAAAAAAAAATTAGAAGTGAACTATGCTATTCAAAACCCGCCTGGATGCCGCTCTGTGCCACCTGCTCTAGGTGTGCTCGCTGGAGCGGGAAGGTTGGACTAGATGATCTCTAGAGGTCCCTTCCAACCTTATAGATTCTGTGATTCTGTGATTCCTCAGGTTCTAGTATATTGGTAACTACAGCCACTCTGGCAAAGCAAAAGGTGGCCCGTGGCCTTCAGAAGTGGCCTAATTAGGAGACTGCATCCTCCCTAAAAAAATGACTCTCCTCTATTTGGATACCAATGCAAGGCAGCCCCATGTATAAACATGTCTCAAGATTAATAAATATGCTGGTGCAAGCCTTGAGAGCCACTGCTATCTCTTCAAAAACAGTAACCTGCGACGTGAAATAAAATTATGTGCTCATTCCCCTATGTGGGAAGTGGGGCCAACTAAGTTTCCATGGGTGACGTTGGGGACAGGCAGAGCCTAACTGTTCCCCGGCACTTCAGTGGCCACTCTCAGCGTGGCCACCCCACTCCCGTGCCGCCCACAGCCCCAACCAAGCTGACACGTCTCGCGGTGCCGCCAGCACCACCAGCTCCTTAGGGCTCCTGAGCGGCTGCTCGGGCACTCACTTGGAACACGGGCACTTCAGGAATCCCGAACAATGGCCCTCCCACAGCAGCTGCTTTTTCAGCAGGATGGAGAATATCGTCGGTTCAGGGACTAGAGCCGACAGGCGAGGCTGCCGCAGACCCGAGCTCAACCCTCCTCCCGCAGGCGCCTGGGGAAAGGTGCGCGGCTTTCATGTGGGCGACGCTGCCTTCGGACAGGGACCATCCTCACGGCTCTTGTGAGCCACGAAACACAGGGAAAGTTGCTCGGTGCATTTTGCAAGCCAGATTCTCACACACTTCTTACTAGGAGCCCAACAGGGAGGTATTGAAACCATCAGTCTCTTTGGAAACCTTGAACTAACAGTTGATAAGTGGGACTTGGTGTCTCTGTGCAAGTTTGAGGTGAAACTCTCACACGGCATCCTGCAGCCCTACCTCCCCATCTAACTTGTTTCAAAACCAGCCCTTTGCCCGCTTCGCAGCCCTCACACTGAAGCAGGAACCGTGCGCACCAGACCCGGGCGCTCAGGTTGCTGAGGACACACAGGTGGCCGCAGTGGCAGCGGGCAGCGCACATGCAGGCGGGTGCCCCTGCGCCCGCGGGGAGGCTCCAGCAGAGGCTGCACCTTTCCTCCGGAGGCCTCGGCGCTCTGTGTGAGCAGCTCCCGTGGGCCTCGGGGAGCCCCTCACTGCACCGCACCTGCACCTGCAGCGCGCTCGCTTCGCCAAGCCCTCCACGTTAAGAGGGGCTCAAAGCCAGCTGCCTCCAGCTCAGCGCCACTGCCTGGGCGACTGGCGAGCCCTTTACCTGGGCAGCCACTCGGCCAGCGAGCACTGTCACTTTGAGCACAGCCACGCTTGGGTTACTTGGTTAGGGACTTTACCATTTAACCAGCTAGATTGCGCGGCAACTTCCTGCACACATTGGTGGTAACAAGCAAGGAGGACAGGAAGATTCCGCAAAACTGAACCTACCTTAATCCAGAGACCTGATCTTTTACTAGCACTGCTTGAATATTATACTTTGCTTCTTTATAGATGGAACAGTACTTCTACTTCTCTCAAACAGCAACATGGCATTATTTTCCTACTGACAGACATTTTTTTGCTGTTAAAGCGCTTGGATTTGTTTTTTTATTTGTGGTTCTTCTAAATCAGGCTCCCTTGCACTTCATGGTGACGTTCCTGAAATAACTTTGAAGAAGAAATAATGAGCCTCCCCTTACTTTACAGGTTCTCTAATACAATGTAAGCAGCTTTGCAAGGCTTAGCTAGTCTCAGCTGACCTAACTGCATATTTTACTCCTATAACAAACTAAAATAAGCAGCCTGCTTCCAAAATGACTAATCAACATAGCGACTTGTTATTTTCCTATTAAAAGAAAATCATGCAGCCTTTCAGAAAGTTAAAATCCTTCATATCAAGTAGCTGTGGATGAGATTACTGGAAACCTCTCATGTTGAGAGGGACAGATTTCATTTTAATAAGCAAATCAAAGCCGTGCTAAGGTTGTTGCTTTTCTCCCGCTCTCTCTCAAAGGTTTTCCAGCAATTCCCGTTTTTCCTCTTTGCCGCAGCTTCCCTCTCCTTGGAGCAGTCACCGTGTGTGAGCCCGGCGGTGAACCCGCTTCTTATCAGCACGCACGCTGGGCACAGGGAAGCTCACAGGCAGAGGCTGCTGCCCAGGTAATTTAGGTCTATTGCACTGTAAGAAATGGAGACAGCAAAGACTCTTACACTATATATTTCTATGTATAGATACACATTATATATATATACACACATTCTAGATTTTTGGAGTCACAGTGGAAGGTCTGTGGTGCAATATTTGATAAAAAGAGGACTTGTACAAAAATAAAAGCTTTGTTCTCCACAAGTGGCACACAACGGCCACAGTTTTCCCAATTCCTCCTGTTCAAAGAAAACTCTCTGATTAGTTTGGGCAAAATTAAAAGCAAATGCACACAAGTGCCCAATGGGAAATGCAAGGCAATCTTAGCCCCACCATTACTTCAGTTATAGCCTATAACGAGGCTGCATGGGGTAACAGCAAATGTTAGAGCTCAGCCCCTGATCCACAGTGGAGAAGAGTGAAGAAGGAGAAGCGGCTCCTTCGAGGCACTTGTGCCCTGGCCACCAGCCTCATCTCCCGGAGATGCCACCAGCAGCACCAGGACAGATGCAATGGCACGAAGGGACACTGCACATGGGAACATGGCATCAATAGGCTTTTCTTCTGACCTCAAACCTTCCACTCAAAAACTTCTCAAAACTCAACATAAGAGGTGCCTCGATGCGAACTGACAAAACCACATCCTTTCTGTCAGGCTATGAGTATCTTAAAGAGTCGACAGGAAATACTACCAGAAAGGGGAAATCTTCAAAGGCAGCAAAGTGTTTCACAGTGCCCTCTCTCCATGCAGCTTCCTACATGCCTTTGGAGCTGCTCCGTGCGTGTCTGCACTACAACAACCAGGACAGTATTTCCCCTTTTATTTCAGTCATTTATTTGTAGCTTAAATGCCAGAAGGGACCATGACATAACCTGAATTTCTTAGTACTGCACGTTCTTACATTGAATCTAGTAACTCCTATACTGAGCTCAGTAAATTACATTTGGCAAAGACGTTCCTTCCAGGCAGACATCTGCTCTTGAGTGGAAGAAATCCAGAGACATGAGTGTACCAATTCCCTTAATAACTTACTCCAGTGCGTAATAATAGTTGTTACTATTCATATTTGCTGTGCTTCAGCCAGAGACTCCTGCTTGGGCTCCCTTTCCAAGGTGGAAGAACTCCCTAGCCCTTGCTATTTTCTGTCCTTTACGGTGCTGCCGTGCTAACCGAGTCACCTCTCACTGTATCCTATGTTTGATAAAATCACCAGGTAAACTCTTATTATTTGTTCCTGAACGGCACCCCCAGTGCCTTTGCATCATACATTTACTCTCTCGCAGCTACTCCCATTTTCCCAAAGCCACCATCCAAACTCACATATTGGAAATAAGCACAACATTTTTTTCAATGTCTTGAAGAATCTTTGCCATTTCTACTTCTGCCTCCTGCCATATCAACAAGGACATTCTCTGAAAGGAAAAAATTGACCTGCCTGGAAGAGTAACAGCCAGAATGACCTCTGCAAAAGCTGTTGTGGAACGGTGGAAAACAGGCAACTATGCCAAATTTGTGACTGGAGGACAGTCTCAACATACCCATGGGCAAATATCAAAGGAGAAAAATGTAGAGAGGGCAATAGGTAAAAGCCCAGGCCAAGGCCCCGAGCATTGACCCCCTGCAGCCAGAACCAAGGCTCAGGATGCTTCTAAGCAAACAGCAGCTTGGCACATTTGGAACACGTCTTTCACGGATCCTTTGTGGGATAAGAAGGCTGGCAAGAAGAACCAGAGGATATGCTGTACAAACAAGTCACTACGCAACTGCAAGGTGAAATTTTAATTGCATAAAAATATAAAGGCCTTTGGCTTTACCATTACAAAAGCAATTTTATCTTTGTCCTCTTGCATGGTTGAATTTATCTTGATTGTGCAAGCGAGTGCATCACCTGATTGTGCAAGTTTTGGCAGTGTGACATTAATTCAGCAAATATATGTAAGAAACTGAACTTTTTAAATGTTAGATGCATAAATGTAATACTTTGCTTTCTGGTAATTATTCTAGCCCGTGATTTAAATACCATCTCTCCAATACAACTATGCATAACAGATGAGTTCTGCACTGTGCGGAGATCTGAAAGGCATCCTGCTCTATAGTGGCAGATTTCTCTCTACGCAACCTCACACTCCAGTCATATGATCGTAAAATGCTACTTACTGAAAATTCAAGGGGAAGAGCAGAGTGGCACTTCATGTAGGAATTTACAAGCCCAATCACTATATCTTTACACACTCAGCTCAACAATATTGAGCTGAATCATCTTCCCAAAGAGTGCAAACAACACCAGCAAACAAAAAGCCCTCACCATTTTCAAATATGGCATTTGCTTTTGGTTCCTTCCCTTTCTGTGGTTTACGCAGCATCTTGGGCACTAATTCCTCACCTGTGCTTTTTTTTTCTTTGTTTATCTGCACAAATTTTCATTCAGAAGTTCACAGGTGTGTATATATATGGGGGGGAATATATATATATATATATATAGCCATACATACTCAGCTACATATGCTGAATAATCTGAAGTTAGATCTAAAGAATAATCTAAAAGTTATTACAAAATCCACAGCTTTTAATTACAGGCTGACAGGGGAGGCCTTGCAGAACCATCGCCTGTCTCCTGCTTGAATTACTACCTGACACTTCTAGAAAGATTCCAGTCTGTGGAGGCAATTCCAAAAAATTGCCATGATTGTGTTCATGCAATCGCAAAATGCCCTTTCAAATGTCGCTGAGCTAATGCATCTTTGAGGCTAAATTAAAGTGTGGTGCAATGCTGAGATCTTCACCAGAGATAAAATTTACCTGTTGCATCTTCAGAAGAGGAGCGCTGCAGTAATTATACCGGCCTCCGCTCTCTCATAAAAGTCACAGAAGGGGGCAAAAGCCACCGCCAAAAGGTATCTCGGTGTGGCAGGTGGCTCTGTGGGCCCAGCTCACTTAGGCTGCTCCATCTGTGTGGCAGCGATCACAGCCACTAACGTCTGCCTGTGGAGCACAGGCAGCATCCCGGGGCCACGGGGACCCCTCGAGCCCCTCGCATGGCTGTGAGTGGCCGGGGAGGCGAGGCCGGGCGGCGCTCGCCTCGTGCTCCCACAGCCCTGCCGGGGCCGGCGCCGGCTCCATGCTCCTCCTCTTGCGCAACGCGCGGGCGCCCGTGCAGCCGGCGGGGTTTGGGATGTCGACTCACGCTGAAATCCCTCTCCTTGCACAAGGCGCTGCCTGAATCGCTTCCAGGGACGGGTGGGGGGAGGTGGGTGTCATGTCAAGTCAATCAAGGCACCTCACGCGACCAAGGCCGCAATTAGGGGGGAAATTCCCAAAGGTCTTGGCCCACTGTTTTACACAGGAAATGCAATGGAAATAGCGCACTACATTTCTTCTCTAATTGCTTCCTGTTTACACGAAGCTGAGAATTGAAGGTATCCTCTAATGGCAGTCACCATAGCAGCTAAGCCCTGCATGGGTTCAGGAGAGCTGCAGAGGAAGGTTCAGACTAGACCTCAAAGTCTGTCCTCTTCTTGCCTTCCACCTGCTCCCGACCCCCATTGAGAGGAAGCGGGGCGAGGCACAGCCCCCTTCCCTGCTGACTGCTCAGCCCCTCTGGGTTCGGCAGCCCTTAGCTTGGCAGCTGTCATGAGTGATCCAAGGTAAGACCAACCACAGTGAATTCCTCCTCGGCCACGTAGGAATGACTGTGCGAAGCCCTCTGTGACTGAGATAATTTTCTAAACCTTTGATATGTTGACCAGGAGGCCTTGGCATTATATTGGATTAAACTTAATCTAATATAGCAATGTAATGATCCCAATAAGAATTACAAAGAACAGATGTAACCTAATCTACTCGTTATGATCTGGACGTCAAGATTTGCCTTCTGCAAAAGTTGCGACTCTCTCTAAAAACGTCACAAACTGTGATTTTTCTCACACCACATAGACACTGAAGTGCAGATACTAAAGGGAAGAACGATTGATCTCTGTGCAATTCTGGAGGCTGGTGACTTTGCAGAAGAGTGCCCAGTGTCTGTTCAGCTTGGCAGCTGTGTGTTGTCCATCACTCTTCTACCACTAGACAGCAAAGAGCAGCGTTGCTGCAATGTGCTGCGCACTCCAGCCGTGCCACATTAATCTGCACAGGTTACTACATGGCACGGTGCTGAGGGACCGCTCGGGCAAAGCTCAGAGATGGCTCCATCACCCTTTACAGACAGCTAAGTTTGGCACCACACACAGTTCTCTTGTGCAGCCCATCACGGAGCACTCAGACTCCCACGTCTCGTTCTGCAGTTTCCTCGGAATTACCTTCTTAATGAGCTGCTCACTCCTATCTTCTGCCTGTAGAAATCCTTGGCTTTGGAAAAAGGCTTTTGCACCTATGCTTGTTTTGCTACATTTACAGTATAGTCAGGACACATCAGTAGACTGGAAAAAGATGACATACTGAATAAGGGAAGAAAGTCTTGGTGTCAAAAGTAAAATGGTTATTTTATAACTGAGCAACAATTCTATTAGAGCTACTAGAGAGAAGATGCAACCACACACACACACACACAAGAACCCTCAAGAAAACAGCGATGCTCTTGAGAGCTTTTTGTGCAAGGTGAGTACATTTCACATCCCATTAAAAGCAGAACTGGTTTTGTGTGTTCTGCCCCGAATATCTGTACTTCATGCTTCACTTCCTACTTATTTGCCCTAGAATTGGGCCTGATTTATGAATCCACCTGTAGAAAAGCATTGAAATGATATGCTGAAAACCACCGTAGCACACTCCAGCATTTTTTTTCCACAGCCCTCATTTTTTCCACAGCTACAATGACATAGCTGTAGCAAAAAAATTAAATCTCCCAAATCGGCCTCTTATCAATCCTCATATGTGACACCAAAGCTGTCTTCATGTATCAGTATAGAAGTTATGGCATAAAATTATACTCAAAAGAGCTGACAGTGGTTCTCTTTCCGCCTGAAAAAGAAAAAAAACACAAGTCCTCTCTAAATTCAGATCTACACTTTAAAATGTGCAATGTGTAAGAGATGAATAAGAATCGAAAGATTTTTAATATTCAAAAATTCAAAACTAGTTGAAATTTGAACCTAAATCTTTTCCTTTGGGCATGCGTATTTGCTTGATCTTCATTCTGCACTGAATCAGAAACAGCTCCCAGAAGTCAGTGAAATTATTCTGCTTCATGCAAGATCAGAATCTAGGTTGATATTTAATAGAAAATGTTATGCTATGAAACTTGTCATACATAGACTGCATGATGAAGCAGATTTATGACCATGTGCCTTTGATTGTAGATGCAAAAGTTGAAGGTGAGAGCAAGAAAATCCTCAAAACTGCAAAAACAATTGCAAAATGTTGGTCATTAACTACAGTTTTGAGTAGAACCGTAGGGCATTGCAGGGTAACACCCAGGCCTAGTAAGATCATGTTTGTCATTAGTGTGGATGTCACTTCAGCCCACTAAATAGTGCTCTGGAGTAACCTTTGGAAAGGAATCCAAATACAGCCCAAGCTGGAAAAATAGCTATTTACCTAATCTGCATTAGCATTACATGTAAATACAGCTAAATGCCTACTGGCACAAGCTGCTTCAAAAGAATAGTTTTGTAATGACCCCACTGGACACAAAGCACTAGACACTTTATGCAGGTCATGACTATTTTTCCTTACAAGCTAAACATCAAAAGCTGCTTTAAGCAACTCAGCTCATGCCCTGAGAAGTGAGCAACGCCAGTGGTGCAGGAGGAAGAGCCGCAGTGGACACAGATGCTGGCGCTTTCCCCCGCTCGCGTTTCACCGACGCTCCTCACCCGCTCACTGCAACATGGGGAAATTCTGCTGCCCGCCCTGAGCAAATAAAGTGCCGGGTGGCACTTGGAGACATTTGCAACTATTTATAGAAAAATAAAATAACATTAGGATATGATGGCCACATCAGCACCTCCTAATACTTAAGCATAGTGCTGGACTGAAAGATATTTACTCATAAATCAGTTAATTAGTTTGCACGCCCTACTTCAAGTTACTAAACAACGAAAGCCGATTCAAGGAAGATCAACAGGTATTTAATAACACTGCTGTACATTTCTGAAAACAACAGGCAAAAAGTGCTGACAAAATATTTATGAGAATCAGGGGTGGATAATCACCGGTGCAGGCGAGTGGAGGCTTCCCGTGGCTGTGGATGCCGTCCCTGGCTAGGAGGCAGTCGGGAGCAGCCGAGGTGCTGCGGCAGGAGCGGGTGAGCGCAGAGCCGCGCGGAGCCCGGCCGTGGCAAAGCGCGCGGCGCCGCAGGCCCCGTGGCAGCGGGCATCGCGGTCACAGGGGCTTCCTCAAAGCTGCTGCCAAAGCAGCGACCTGCTTCCGATAGCAGCCCCAAAAACCCTCCCTTAGAAGAGACTACTGGTCGTTCGGGGGGTGCCTGCTGAGAGCTTTGCTGCAGCCTGCACTCAGCCAGGAAACCCAGAATAATGCTCTTTCAAGATGAAATACTGACTGTTTTTTAAATGCAGCAGATGTATATGGGATTTGCCTTTAGTTTAAAATATGACTTAAAAGATCAGAATGTTTGAATCCTGGAGTTACAGCAAAACATTGCTAGATGCATTTTCTGCCAACCAGAATGGAAGTTCTCAGATACTGGAGGGCAGATTAATCTTAATGTGGTCTGGGCACTCTGGAACTTAAAACTGGCTTGCTGGAGAAGCGCTCTTAGGCCAAAGGAAAGCTGTGCAGGTGAAGCAGAGAACAGGAGGGGCTGATGCCGCTCTGCGGCACTGCTGGGCTCCGAGGAGGGCTGGATGCCGGCCGGGCTTGGTGTGGGCTCGGGAACAGGCTGCCCAGCCGGCACTGCGCTCCATGCCCTACATGCTTCCCAGTGCTGCCCAGCGCCGGCAGCTCCCGTGTGCCCGCCCTCAGCCAGGCCGCAGGCCTGGAGGAGCCGAGCTCTGCGCCCGCCGTCTGCAGCAGCCACCAGAAATCCATCCAAGCACCTGGGAAATCAGAGAGCTCTGCCAGAGAGCTGCCCAGCATGGAACTTCAACAAGTATCAACGTACCACATAAGCGAACGGTAGTAGTGGATTAAAATAAATACTATTAAAGTCATGAAACTTACTGACTTAATAAGCTCAAGCTGCTTTAAGATGTCCTAAGTGTGCTTGTAAAATAAAAACGTGGAAAATCTTGCCTAACATTAATACAGGGACACATTCCTGACCATGCCCATAGCCTGAAGCATCTTCAGAAGGTACAAATCACTTGCCATGACCTTAAACAGAAAGCCAAGCGGGCAGGTTTGGGCTGCAGAACAGATGGAGCAGGAAGCTGCAGGGCCAGCAGCAGGAAATCCGGCGCAGCAGGGAGAGCCACCAGCCTCCAGCCTCTGGGGGTTGCTCCCATAAGGTGACAGGGCCCTTTGCTCGCTCCTTGGAAAGCCGTGTGGCAAAGTCCTGGTTCCCATTTCCAAGTGCACCCGGTTGCCTCTTGTGCTGAGCGCTGGAGCAGCCGTTGGTGGCTGCGGCTGCCCATGGGCATCTCCAAGCACGAGCCGAGCAGGGGCTGCGGAGCCACCGCCTCGGTGCCGCCCGAGAGCCGCGGGCTCAGAGCGGGTGGCAGAAGGTGGGCACTGCTTCACCCGGGCAGCTCCAACACAGAACGTGCTCCCGCTCGCTGCAAGACAAGGGGCATCTCTGCTAAGGCTCTGACCGCCTTGTCTCTTCTGTGACTGGTTCTGTTTAGCTGCATAAAATGAATCTAAATTTAGGATTTGCAAACAGGTGATGCCAGATGTTCTTTGCCACTAAATGTAACACAAAGTCGGAGACAGAGGATAGGGATAGAGGAGAAAGACTAATCTAATGACAGCCAGGCAGCTCTGCTCATCATTCAGTCCTCTCTGCATGGGCCCAAGTTACCAGGCATTGTTTTTTGCAAATCAGTATGAATAAAAGGAAGAACTACAAGTCCACAGCCTTCTAACACTGTTTGCAAACATATTTGGCCCAATGTGTATCCAGAACTGATGTCAAAAATATAAGCACAAAGCTGAAAGAAGCTGGTTGCAAGTCCCTAGCATTGCCACTGAAACGCCTAAAGGGCTTTCAGAGCTTGGTTCAAGAAGCTGACAGGCGTTTCTGCTGTGGAGAGACATCTAACGAGAGAAAACACCAGAGAAGCTGCCTGTTCAATGCCCTCAACTTGCCAATATCCTTACCCAAAATGCCAAGATTTTCCCGTCTAGAGTGTCTGTTTACAACTGCTAAATACCACAGCTAAACCTCAAGCACTGCAACCTGCAGTAGGAAACGTCACAAATATAATTTAGCGTAGGCTTTCAATACAGAAATCACACCTAAAAGCCATGCAAAGGGCTCGACTCCCTGCAGCACAGCCACCGTGCCGGGGCACTCGGCCTGGGGCACAGAGGCCGCAGCCTCCACACAGGGGGCTCTCAATGGTGAGGCTGCCTCTCTGCTAAACCAGCAGTGCCCAGGCTGCAACAAAGGGGATGCGCAGCACAGGTCCCAAGGGAAGAGGCCTATTCCATGGACAGGGCCGCTGCCGCGAGGCAATGCCGTATGGTACGTGCTGCGCTTGGAGAAGAGGCTGCCTGCTAATTAGCTCCCTGGTAATTGGCTGCCAGGACCATTCCTTGCAGGGGGATTGCTGGGGAAACACAAGCGCGTTTTGTGACAGCAGCTTAATGAGGTGAGCGCCACACCAGCCTGAGGCAAGCTGGGCCAAAACCTGCAGGTGCGGAGGAAAATAAACAGTCACTTGATAAGAAGAGACTCAGACAAGATTAACACGAGCATCAACTGTCTGAGATAGCCAGATTCAACATCTAGGTGTCAGGGGTGTAACAGGGAAAACCCCAAGGACAAAATTGTGCTTCCTAACCTGGACCTTCCAAGTTCTGGGGAACATTGCATAAAACTGGAGTACTGATGGCATCTGGGAAGATGTGCAGGAAAGGAGCAGTACCTCAAGAGACACATGAGCATTGTCCATGAGGAGCAAAGCGGAGTGGCAAGAGCTCCCGTTGTCCCATGATTCTGGGTGCAGGTCGGAGTGGGAAAGGCACCAAGGCTGCCGGGGGTCAGAGCTGCCGTAGCTGATGCGGGAAGGAGGAGCTGGATGACCCTGTGGGGAGATCAAGGGGAAGGAGCATCCAAGGACTAGGAGCTGTGGGAAGCAGGATCCTGGAGCTCCCGCACACCTGCTGGGAAAGCGCCACAGCAGCACTGGGGCAGCCTGCCAGCTGCTCTACCTTCCTTGTTCTTATACAGGGCCTGTTCTCTGCAGCTTGCAAGCTTCTGCAGCCGCAGATTGCCTGTGCCCCTGTCCTTTGCAGGTGAAAGCATGAGGCTGGATTTACTATTAAATATTGAAAATCCTTGTTAGAAGCAGCAGCTCAATGGTAATAGGACTGAATCCAGCTGGTGGCTGCAAATTCCTTGACAGAGATGCTGGGCACAGCTCTCCTCGGGGAGCAGCATTTACCCGTCCAGGTCCCTGCTACGCAGGGGCTTCAGGCCGCTTCACTGTGGCACTATTATTCCCTGGCAGGTGAATTATATTAGCGTTTGAATCTAAATGCAGATGCCTCCCACTCCAATCGCAGGCAAGCACAAACACTCTGATTACACAGTGTCTGGGCGCAGCCCTAATAACAGAGATAAAAATCAACACGGCGAGGGAACAAGCAAGAAAAAGGCAGTGCAAGAGTGAGTCAGCAAAGGCAGGCGCACGAGCGAGCGAGCGTTCCCAGCGGATCCAGCTCTCACACACCACAGCAGGCAGCAGCCTGTGCTGGGGGCTCTGCCTGGGCCACAGGGGCTGCCTGCTCCACGCGGCTCGGCTCGGGAAAGGCTTCCCGCACGCTTCACCCTCCCTGCTGCTACGTCTGGGAAAGCAAAACCCCTCACTGTGCTTAGAACAGCCGTAGATGTGAGCGCAGAAGCCTGCCAGAGCAGGAGAGGGAGGCCGTGCTGCTGTGTCAAGTGCCATAATAAAGATCACATCTCCAGAACTTGCCCGTTTGCTTTGCCAAGCACAAAATGCTCTATTAAGCCTGTTTACAAAGGAGTCGGTGCTGTGGCTCGTCCCCTCGTGAGGCAGCCTTCCTCTGCAGAACCAGCAGCTTGGTGCCCCAGCGAGCGGCAGCAAGGTGCACAGCGCAGCGCAGGCCTGCCCGGCTGCAGGCAGCTCCCGGCACCAGCCCCAGAGCTCTTCTCCCTAAAATCGCCCAAATAGCAGCCTGCTTCACCGGTTTCATTGGATATGGATCTGGAAAATGGTGAGTGCAAAGAAAACACACAGTTCAAGAGCAGTAATTATTACAAAAGTCCCTGCATTTCAAGTCACTTCAGTTATCTGCAGTTTTTCCCATCTAAACCCTGCTATGCTCCATACTGGAAATCAGATTCTAATTAACTCATGTTCTCACACACACTGGCCCCCCCAAAGAGGCTACCTGCTCTTGCAAATGATGCACAAAGCAGAGGCCACTTAATACCTGCTTAACACACATGCATGACCTCCGAGCCACCCCTGCAAGGGGACACTCGGTGACTCGGCGTGGGATTCCGCTCCTCCCGCTTGCCTCAGGCTTAGCCTGGCCCGTGGTCGTTGCTTCGGCATGCAGGGCTCTCTGCTTATCCGATGTAGCATCGTCTGAACCAAAGCCGTGTCTGAGGCAAGGCCCCCCTCAATCAGGCAGTATCCCAGGAAAAACACCATGCTACTGAGCCCATCTCTGCTGTGCTCCAGCCCACCGTATGTACGCTGCGAGAGCCTCCCAGCCAAAGGCTGACTCTCTTTCCACTCTGGATAGGACTTCAGAGCTATAGGAAGAGATTCCTTCACTGGAATTTGCCAGGATCAGCTATCCTAAGCCTGCAGGTGCTTTGGAAAACTTCATCCTAGCTAAGGCATGTAGGTAGTGACTGAATTTGTGAGTGTTACTGATGACTGGCTTCTAACAAGTGAAATGAAGAAACTGCAATTTTAAATCCTGCTTTTCTTAGAATGAAGCATCAGCTCAAAAAGGCTGTGGCACTTTCAGCCCAGGCTCAGGCCACAAGCCACAAAACAGAGCGAGTGCTGCCCTGGCGAGGTGTCCAATGGATAGAGACGGATCTGGCCCTCGGAGCAGCCCGCAGGCTGTGCTGAAGTGGTGCTTTCCAGGCTTCCCTCCTGCTGACAGCAATGCTGCTTCATACGGCTGCTGTCCCAAAAACATCTGACTCGCCAGGAATGGTCCTGTGGGATCAGGCTGTAAGGGAAGGAGCCTGGGGCCCAGCAAGGACAAAAAGGATACTGAAATGCAGGAACATTGCATAGAAATGCAACGGATGGCACGTGCGCCCCTGCTTCCAGATACCCGGCTCCTGACACAGGAGATGGGCAGCTTGAGACATGAGAGCTGCTTGAAATTGAATCACGACCCCTTCTTGAAAATTTAAACAAGGCAAATGAGTTAAAGAGCTCTGAAGCCAAATTAACGTTCTCTGTAAACACACATAACATGATCTATTTTAATGGGCCTGTATCTACTCTTGCCAGACCATAACTAATAGGGTCGTCAGGAAGGGGCCTATGAAGACGAAAGGCTGGAACATAAAAGGGAAGTACAGGCCAATATTTGTGCTCTATCAAGAGCCAGGCCTCAAGAGCCTCGCTCAGCTATACGTGCAATTTACACTGATGCAACCTCCCCACGGTGTATCTGGATAAACCAGAGGGCCGCCGCAGGTACCTTACGTGCGTTACACGGCTGCCCCAATGTCATTGGGAAGATGTTTCCTGGCAGCCCAGCCGCTGTAGCCATGGGCGCAGCGGAGCCTGGCAGAGGAGTCGCAGAGCGGGAGGCCCAGCCTGGGCTTTAAGGCTTTAACATCCACATAGCAACAGATCCTTTTTCTTAACCTGGTCCATCCTTCCTCTCCATCAGGGGCAGGTCACTTCAGAAAGCACAAGGGCCTCGTGCTGCTTGTGACGGTCCCGCTCCCGCAACGAAGGGCCTGAGCAGCCCGATGCAAAGGTGTCAGCAGGACCACCCTGCCATGCTGCTCCACGTCTAATGGGATCACCCTGTCACGCCGCTCCACATCCAGCAGGATCACCCTGCCACGTCGTTCCACATCCGGTGGGATCACCCTGCTGCACTGCTCCACGTCCAACCAGGCACTGCGCAGGAGTCCAGGAGTGCAGCACTGAGACAGGCCCTGTGGGTCGGCCCAGCGCGCGCAGCTTCAGGCAGCCTCTGCGGGTGCTGTCACCAGCACTGCTGGGTTGGTTGCTCAGCAGGAAGAAGCCAGAGAAGGAAAAAGGGCCTGGGATAGGGCATTAAAGGGAAAAAATGCAGACAGTATTTTAGGCTGGGGCAAGGGAGGCCCTCAGAGACAAAGGCCACAGGGGGCCCGCGGGTGCTGAGGGCACGGAGGCGCCCAGGCCGGGCAGGGCTCCCGCGGCAGCCCTCGCCTTGCCTGAGGGTGCATCACTGCACAAGGACAAGCTCTCCCGGGTTCCCTCCCCTTCCCAGCACGGCCCACGCCTGGGACAGCCCGGTGCTGGTGCCCACGCGGGAAGGAAGCCCTCGCGTTACCATGTTTGAGATGAGGCTCGGGGGCAGCGGCGGAGCAGAGCCCTGCTCCTCGCAGCCCACGCGGCAGCCCACGCTGCGCCCCCATCCCCAGCCCTGCCACCGTCTGCCGGCCCACGTGCCGGGAGCGCGGCAGTGCGCGGGATACACAGGATACACGGGCACTGCCAGCAAAAGTTAATGATTTCAGCATAGCAGCCAGCCCAAGCAGGGCTGAAAAACAACAAATTTCACCCGACAGTGTTTACGGAGTCCTTAAACAGTAAATATCAGTCTAGCAAAATAAACTGCAGGTCTGTGTACACGGCCCCATTGCAAAAGGAACATCACTGCCAGACAGCTATGGTGTGACTGGCACCAAAAATAGTATTTTCTTTATCAGACATGCGATATTTGAGCACACAGGCGTATTTAAGCACACAGGAGTGATCAGTCAGATCAAAGGTTGATCCAGGTCAGTGTCTTATCTCAGACAGAGGTCAGTGACAGTATCTTACGAAAAAAGAGCCCAGCAAGGCAGTGCCCTCCCCAAGCAGTGCAAATGAAACGGCTGGTGCCTCTCGGCGCTTCCAACTCCCTACCTGCTCCCACCTCTCAAGCAGGGTGCCTAGCAGGGGCCATTACCACAGCTGGACATGGGAAGGAGCAGCCCCTCAAGGCACTCCGGTGTAAGGGATGTGTGCGGCGCAGGCGCCCTCTGAGCTCTGCGTGCTCATGGAACCACAAGGGAGGAATTCACCTCTAAGGTGCTCTCCGCTATAAATCACAACTTTCAGCTGAGACAAACACACATCCTTCTCCACTGTGACCTGCCAAAACCCAGGAAGGCAGCTGGGTTGACAGACCCTACTCAGAGAACAAAAAGGAAGGAAAAAAACACAAGGTTTTCGACTGTCTGAACGGGCTGTGCTTGAAACCACAAATTCCCATGAAGACTTACCAGAGTCGTGCACTGCGAGCCTGTTGGGGGAAACAAGAGACCTACAGGGAAAATTCCCAATTAAAGCTAAAAGGAAATGCACATGAGAGCGAAGCCAGACTTTGTACAGAGTTGTTAAACAAACATCTGAACGGGACAGCGCCACAGCTTTGGCATCCTGCTTTCGTTTATACTTAGGGGATTTTACTGTCATCTTAAGTACCTCTTAAGGGTCATAAATTAAAAGAAAGAGGAAAAAAAAACCCCAAAAGCCACACTAGGAGCCAGAGGATCAGACTCCTCAATAGCATCATCCTGATGTCTTTACTGAGATCAACTTGGCCCTTTGTTTCTTCCTCTTCAAAAGGCAATTGGCAGTTCCTGGGATCGGGCTTTTTAGGTTTATTTATACTGCTGATGACTCGAGACATACAGGGCAGATATTTGTCCTTAATAACGTTCTTGACCAAGCATAAGCTCTATGTCCTAGGGTAACAGCAGAATCGACGCGTTCAATTTGAGGAGCTCAGTCGTGGATGATGCCCAAAGAGTGCAGGCTTCATATGCTGAAGTTAATTAGCAGTAAACTTTAAAATTCCTATATAAAAGTTATCATCAGAAGATGCTGCATAGCCTGAAGACTTACAGGACTATTTGAAGACCATATAAATTTGCAATTAAGAATGGTCTAGCCTTCTGTAGTTTAATCCCATGATATCAACAATAAACTGCCTTCTCTCTGACATTAGAGCAGTTTTTCTTGCTCCTCAGTTACCACCATCAAGAAGCAAAGCAAAATTTGCCCCACGCTCCTGCCAAGAACAAAGTATTCTTCAGTGCTAGTAAAAGCATAAAGCTGCATGGCATTAACATAAAACAAATTTGCTTTCTGCCTTCTTTCAATATAATTACTTATGGCCATTTTTACCATCTCAGGGTTCAACTTTTCACCTTTATGAAATAGTGAAATAAAAACCTTGGATATCCCTGCAAAGGCTTTTTTCCCTCTGTTACAAGCACGGAAGTGGGGCACAAAGAGCACCTCGCGGGGATGCCGAGGGCGCCCCACTTGTGCAGACGCCGCTGGCGCTTCCCTGGCCACGCGGGCACACGCTGCTGCTGGACTCCTCCCGCCCAGCGGCTGGGCCGCACGCGCAGCTCGTGGCACTCACGGCAGGCCTGGCCCTGCAGGGTGAGGTGTGCGGTATTCCACACATGCCGGCACATGTTGGCACACGCCGGCACATGCCAGCACACGCCGGCACACGCCGGCACACGTCGACACACATTGGCACACGTTGACACATGTCGGCACACATCCACACACGCCAGCACACGCTGCCTTCGCGGGACCCCAGCAAACCCAGATGCAGGAGACCAGAGCTGTGTAGGCACCTCTGGGAATTCCAGCATTTCTGGGAAGCAGCTTTAGCAGGGGCTGTTGCGCCGGGCGCTGCGCAGAGAATAAATGCAAGGAGAAAAAGAGTCTCGGGGACAGGTGGTGGTGTATGGGCAGTGTAGTTACACAAACTGCTCGCCTGCTGGTATGGGGAGAAGTTTGCTTTGCATTTTAGCCAGTGCTAATTTACATTGAAATATAACATATCCTAACCTCTGCTCATTTACATTAAAAAAGGAATCTACGCTCTCTCCTGATTAAGCTTTCAAAGAAGGGCCCTATGTTTTCTTGCCTGAGCAGTCCCAGTGGACCCTGTTCTACAAAACTCTCCTCAAAGCCATGGAAAGTTCCATAAACACGAATGAAATTTACCCCTAGAGCAAAACAAGAGTGCCCAGCTCTGCTCCCTCTGGCACGCTGACCATGTCTCATGCACAGAGCGTCTCCATGTTTGCTGTTAGTTTGTCCCATCTCCCTGGACCCCTAACTCACAAGGTGGACGAGCCTGCCAGTAATAACTCCATCATGAAAACAGAGTACGGAGTTTCCATTCCTTTCCTCCGCTTTCATCTACGAGATCAACAGATCAAAGCCTGCTGAAAGGGGCTTGGGGTAGTCTTGATTAAGGGGCAGAGAGGGAGCAACATAAAAGGAGGAGGAAGTACAAACATCCTTATATTCCCTTGCACCACTCGAGATAGCTAGGGAGAAGAGGGACGATTTCAACTGCAACACAAATCCAAGGGCTGCCCAGATCCTTCCCTGCTGAGCACCAACGACCAGAGCGTGAGCAGGTTTTTGTAAGGGGCCCTGAGAACGTGCCGTGATGAGGGTGAGGGAGAAGGCCAGCTATGGCAGCTCCGGGAGCAAAAGGAGCCTCCGAGACTCCTAATGGGGCAGTGTGAGATGCCGAGTGACCTCCTGCCAGCCCGGAGGCACCCAGCAGCGGGCAGGTGAGGGCAGCACCACGGGATCTGATCCCCATATGCAGCCCATGAGCTCCCCTCGCTGCTACAGCACAGCCGCCCCGGCACAGCTACACGGAGCACAGGAACGTGGATGTGCCCCATACATGTTCTACTCATTCCTCGTACGGAGACGGTTTTGCAGATGCTGGGGTAATTAACACGTGCAGGAATGCACGCACTCCCTGGCTCTCCTGAAACCCAGCGGGAGCGACGATGCCGCAGCTTGGAGGCAGCAGCACATCATTGGGGTCCGATCAAAAGCTGAGCCTCGGGAAGGGCACGCGGTGGCCGGAGCGAGGAGGAGCCGAGCGGCACGCGTGTGCATAACGCAAGGGGAGAGCCGTGCGGAGCAGCGCGCGGCTGCTCCCACGAGGCGCTCTGCTCCCGACGCGCCTCGCGGCCCTCACTGCAGCCTGGGCGAGGAGGTGCCAGCACCCACCCACCCATCCAGCCACGGCATCGCGGGCGCTGCGCCCCGGCACTGCCACCCTGCCCTTGCACCTGCAGCAGGGAGCACGTGCCAGGGCTCTGCTTCCTTGCCAGAGCCGCCAAGGGGATTTGGGATCCTGCACTCCCCATCTCAAGGAGCTGCTCCTGAATGTCCACATTCGCTTTCACAGATGCCGGTCAGCTCCTGAAGGACTTCCTGCTGGCCCTCCCTGCAAGTTTATTATCCCCACAAGCATGTGACGTCTCACAGACAAAATAAAAGAGAGCGCTTCACTCTCAGAGGCTTAAAAATTAATGAAGCAACATGATGAGAGATGTGTTCAAACTCTGGGGATGGGGTGAGCAAAAGGCCAATGCCTATGTTTCAGTGAGAGGCTGACTGCAGAAGACACTGATGTGCTTCTCTTTAGGATGCCATTTTTTGTGCCTTTTCCTTCCCCAAACACACACACACAAGAGACAGCAAATACCTGGCCACGTGGCTGCAGTAGCACGTGCTGCCCTCCCACAGGGGCTCTATACCTGGACGTGCAGGGAGGCGCCACTCTGCGACTCTCCAGCACTGAGGCCTTTGCTCCGAACAGCACGCGGGCCGGCGCGCGGCAGGGACGCTGCCATCACCCTGGCTCCTTGGTCTCCCCACGCCGCTCCTGTGAATGGTGTCTCTGCGGCGAAGAGCAGCTCCTGCCGCTGCCCTGCAAGTCCTGCTGCAGGACACTGAGCAGACAGGGAGGCTGCAGAGCCCGCCGCCCTTCCTGGGCCTTCAGCAAGAGCTTGGGGAACACGGAGGAGATTTCCGCCCGCTTTTGGTTTCCATGCACG
>JAUBOD010000750.1:1414030-1430536 GCA_032353885.1 Nothura maculosa
TGTCAGCACTGCTCAGCACTACAGCTGGCAGGTTTAAAATTATCCAAAACAGGGTGCTAAGCACATCCCGCGCCCATCCTCACTTGTGCTGAGGCAGCCCAGTTATGCCAAGACGTATAATCTAATGCAAGGGCAGACGTCTGGATTCCCTCTCTTTCACTTTCCTGCCATACTCTTGGGGCAGTATAACTGTCATTTTGAGGAAGTAAGACAGGGAATCAAGCAAAGGAAAACATGAAACCAATTCTGTCTCATGTTGCTCGCAGTCTCCCAGGCACCCTGGCGTTCTTAGGAAAGAAGGGCTACCCCTAGCTCAGGACTCCCTGGGATGTAAGCGCTGCTGACCTCCACAGCTCCCTACGATGGAGCTCCTGGGCCCTGCCTACCTCCTTGGCTCAAGCACACTGACAGCATCACTTCTGTTCTGAGGACATTTCTGGCACACACAGCCTGAAGTACAGGAGGACCAAACACCTCCAACCCTCCTCCTTCTCAGCACCATGTTTGTTACCTCGGTCACAGAGGAGCTGGAACTCTGGTCCCTCTCTCCTCAACCAACTATCTCCATCACCTGACAAACCACTTCTGTGCTGACTGCTTCTTGTATGACTCCATCAGTTTCCTGTCTGATGCTATAGCAATAATTTCCACAGAGCAGGAAAAACCCACTATTTATTACATCCTGATTATTCCTTCTCTCCAAGTTCCCATTATCCTGCTAGGCATAAAGCATGTATTCAATCGATTTCCACCTTTATCTAAGATCTGTAGTCATAGATATTACTTTTATTAGCTAGACTTGATCCATTTCCATCAGTTCTGCTTTCAATTGCTAAATCCTCTGTTCAGCAACACAATCAGCATTTATTGCATCATAAATGCCTCACAGTCAAACCATAAACCACGTGAAAACCTACGTTGTGTAACACTGAATTTCTTAAATCAAACTAAACAAAAGTCAATATACAGAACTAAATCAAATACTCTGGACTAAAATAGGATATTTCAGTGGTGAGCTAAGCAAGAGACTCTCTTGCATAGTCTAAAAAAAACAATAGGGAAAAAAAACTTTAGCTCCTCTCTTTGTCCTAGATAATTGCTACACGAACTTTTTTTTTAAGAGAAAACCCTTAGGAACTTGTGCATGGTTTTGTGTGCTTGGGATATAATTCAACTTGAATGAGAAAGTCTTTGCATAAGTTTAGCTCAAAGTACTGTTGATGGTTTAGGTAAATGCTTAACAAAATTAAGTTTTTTTCAGCTTTGTTTTGGCTTCTCTTTTAACAATTTTAATCTAAAACCAATCTTCTCATGGTAATATTCATCAATAAATAAATAATACATAACTTGCAATGCTCTCTGTTAGTTTTATCAGAGCAATTACAGGGCTTATAAAGTCCTAAATCTCTAAAGAATGGCCTAAGGGTCTGTGGAGTCGTTGCAGAGCAGTCTGTGAGAGAACATCTAATTGCTGTCAGATCAGAAGGGCACTACGCACTTAGGAAAGCTGCACAAGGTAGAACTGGTCACTAAACAGTTTATATATGTGAGTGTGGGTGTATATTATATATAGTTTTATACATAAATACATATTATAACTACATTATATATATAGTTCATACACATACAAATAAAACTAATTTTTTAATCTACATTTAAAAAGGAACTCTATCTTGCCTCTTTTACAAGTATTACAAGTATTTAAGTATATTCTGATGGCGATGTGCTTTTGGGAGTCCTATGATTTTGTAAAGTCCCACCTAAAGTTTCGGATTAAATCCTCCACATTTCTGCTATTTTCAATATTGTAATATACTCAGCAATTACTGCAGGTCTTTGGAAGAAGTTACGTGAGTGCTGATAAAAACATCCAAACACACACACACACGTATCACCATCAGAGAAGGTCAACTATCAATCCAGTTTGCTCCACTAAACCTCCCCAAATATTTGAAATGGATAAAGTTATGAAAACCCCAGGGTTTCTAGTGATTTCGTTAACAGGTTTTCTCAAACACACCCCATCGGGCTGCAGTGGAAGGACAGTAGTTGAGAAGGTGGTCTGTGGCATATCTGTTCAAACTCTGCTATGACAAGTGTAGCCTGGTTGTTATTCTCAAACACATAAATAGGGAAGAGAGGATTTACTGAGGACCCAGATAATGTTCTTGTTTTCATGGGACAACAGGATTTTTAAGCCAGAGCATTAGAATTTCACCTGTCCTTTCATTTATTGGGAAAATGAAAATGCACTAATCCTAAAATCTTATTTTACATTTTAGATTTGGCTTGCATTTTGTTTATTTTCCCTCATTTTGTCCCACATGGCTCTTACTCCTCTCTCCTACTTTCCCCCTGTTTCTTTATTCTAAGATCCTAGTTGTTTTCTTTCTGTGTCACACAAGTAACTTCTGCCATCCCAACGCTCCTCTTCTCTGGGGCCAAAGCTCCTGCACCGCCCCTCAGCCAGGCTCCCTGTGAATCTTTAGACGAGCCATCCCGGGCATGCAGTGCCCTGGACCTGCACGGGTGCAGAAGGTGCCTGTTGGCTGCTTGGTTGGGTGCCCAGCACAGGTCGTTTTCCCTCAGGCTGTCCAGCTCGATGGGGCTAGCTGTCCTGCTGTCACCAGGCCGGCATGCACTGGGGGAAAAGAGGAGAGCTCCTACAGGTTTTGTCAGCTGAGTGGGATAGCAGCTCCCGGCAGCAGGGCTTGGGAGCCCTTCCACTGGCACCGCTGCGTTCAGAAGAGGGCATCCGGATTTGTGTGTTACTTCTTAGGTGAAGTGAAAGGTGCAATAGTAGCGTGGCATGACCTTGTTCCCTTTCCCTTTATCCTCAGGGTGCATCAATTCTCCGAATGCTTCAAGACTGGCTGACACCGGACCTCTTCCAGAAAGGGTGTCAGGTATGATGAGCCCCAAAGCACACAAGAAATGCAGCTGATCCTCACATGACACTCACCAATTCATTATTCAGAAAAGGGAACGCCACAGACTCTGGTACTAGGAGCAGAAATATATAATTCATTTCAGTGCTGAGTGAACAGTGTCAAAGGGAAGTCATGTTCCTACAGAGCAGGAATGTGAACTACAGGAAGATTTGACAGCTTGCCCGCAAAGACTTAAATCCATGACAACCTGGTCATACAGAAACCTCCTCAGCTCTGTGTTTGCTCTTTAACCTGCTCCAGACAGGCTCTTCTCCCTCAGCTGAACAGCACTTTCAGGAGAGCTTCCTGATGCTGCTGTCTACCAGCCTCACAAGACTTTGTGGGAGTCTTCCATAGACACCAGGACCTGACACTGGGAACTCAGTTCCAAATTGCTGAGATGATCAGGTCCAGAAAAAGGAGAGGTTACATAGTTTGGAGACATTTCTCTTAGAGGAAAAACTAAATGCTACCAAATTACAAAAAGAAAGAGGGAGAAAGGACACCCTCCTAAAGAGGAAGGTTATCTCCTTGTTTCCTATGTGCTGATATCTATACTTTCTGAAGACAGGTTTACTAAATTTCTCCTGTCGTCCCTCCTCTCCAGAAAGCATGGGCTGCTACAGGACAGTTGTCATATTTTCCCTATTTGTTCCTTTCCTATGCTCCATCAAGACAGTTTAAAATGGCAGGAAAACACAGATACCCTGTGCACTAGAGACCAGTTCCTGCTGTTTGCACAGAGCCTCCCAGAACACAGAAGCAGCTAAATAGGCTAGGAATGAAAGAAACAGCACCATCTACTGACTACACACTACCAGGGCCAGGAAGAGGACCTGCATCCAGCAAAAAAAGCTGAATGGGTGTCAGGTGACCCACAGGATGAGGCTAGTGTTTAGGATGGGCGTATAGTAAATTGAATGTCCTTACAATCCTTGCAAAAGTCATTTTGATTACAATGACTTTTGGGTGTCAGCTAGCAGGACCTAGCTGAAATGGCAGCTTTGAAATGACCAGGTTTTCATGCTTCCTCTGTGATTCAACAACTACTCAAACCTCTTGAAACAGCCATGTCCTCCTAACAACCTCCCTAGAGGGGAGGTTAGACAGAAACATGTCTAAGACTAAGACAAAAATGTGCAATACTTGTGTCCACTTGAATAAAATAGCAAGAACTCTTCAAGAACCTCATAGTATTTCATACTATGTCACATGGGAAAATATCATGGGATGTGTTAGAAAGTTACTCGACTTATGAAACGAAGGGGAGAGGTCTCTTTTTTAAAACAACCTATTGTTTTAGAATAGCCTAAAATATTCCAGGAATATCCTACAGGAACTCAATACAGTGAATGGTGCCTGCAAAAGCCAGGGATATGAACCAGCCTATGTCTAGCTCAAAGTTCCTCCAAGTTCAGAATATTTCTGCTCATAGTATGTATAACTGATCCTATTTGAATACGTGTATTTTTGTACATGAAGAAAAAAGATCTGGTGGTATTTTTACAGTCTTCTACCTCTCTCTAGATATATTTAAAGGAAAATCACTTCAGGAATGCCAAGACAGACGATTTCTGGGCGGCACTGGAAAAGGTATGCTTTGCAGCACGCCGAACTCTCACTGCTGAAATGGATCAGTTTCCATAGCTCTTCTGTCAATGAGAAATCACAATCCAGGCAGCCTCCAAACATATTCCAACCCAACTTATTTCTAGCAAATAAAATTTCTTCATTTTTTTGGCAGAGGAGTGGGAGGGTGGAATTAGAAAAAAGCCTGCTTTTGGCAGGATTTACACACACACGCACACAGTCTCTAGCAATTCAAACTTATTTCATGGTCTCCCCAAGCACGCACATGCACACCTATACCCTCTCTTATGACTAATGAGATTTGTTCAACTGAAAATTCCTGACAATGTTCATCAGCAAATAATAATGTTGCCATTCATTTCTGTCCCTTTAGCTTCCAAGCTCTCCGTCTCCCTTCTCTGGTTTTCTGCTGGGCTTTCCTCCCATCTCATTATCCCTAAAGACCACTTGCCTACGACCAGGTCTTTAGCTGGAGAGAGATTAGGGCATGCAAAGGAGCTCAAAGGGCACTAGGTAATTCTTGGCCACCTAAACTCCTGCTCACACAATCCTCATCTCATCTGCATATGTTTGAGTTTCTAGCTCATTCCTGCCTTCCATGATAGGCACGATAAGAGGATTTAAAGGAGTATTTTTTGTGTCGAACTTACCCTTTCTTTTGTTCCTCTTTACTCTTCTTCCTCTCAATGCCAGATACTTCTTTTTTATCTCTCACTTTGGCCTGAATTTGCTTTTTCACTGCAACTTTTCCCTTCATTCACAGGCAAGTAATAAACCTGTGAAGGAAGTCATGGACACATGGACTAGACAAATGGGTTATCCTGTGCTGGAGATGGGAGCTAACT
The DNA here is from genome assembly GCA_032353885.1 of Nothura maculosa. Classification (NCBI taxonomy): domain Eukaryota; kingdom Metazoa; phylum Chordata; class Aves; order Tinamiformes; family Tinamidae; genus Nothura; species Nothura maculosa. Next base: position 1,419,396 of record JAUBOD010000750.1, read on the forward strand.
CAGTGCTCACACAGAAACGTTTTCTCTTGGATCCTCAAGCTGATGCTTCTTACCCTCCTTCTGATCTCGGGTAAGAATTTATTTTAAATGTCCAAAACAATAAGGCAGAAACACTGTACAGACAGGTATTCTCTCCTATTGACACATACACACACCAAACAGTGTTATCTCTGTTCCTGATAAACACTTATATTCAAAAAGGAAGTTATTGGAAAGTTTGATACAAGTATTTCAAGCTTTGGACCGCACCAGCTCCTTGTCTCAAGTGCTCTCTCCTGAACACAGCAGCACAGACAGGGATGTGGTCCCACCAAGGGCCTTTTTCCCGTGCACACCAGATGACAAGAAGTCATTTGTTGAACCCCTGCAAACTACAGTCTGCCAAACTAAGAAACATGATACAGAATTGCTTCTTCTCAGAAAACAGGTACCCTAATAGAGGTATTTTATACCAGGATAGCGTATTCTTCATTCCTATATATAGCATAGGAAGTATAATATATCCCAATATAGGGACGTATAAGCCACATCTTCCTTATAGCGCTTAATTAACATGAGTTACTGTGAAACAGCTGCTCTCATATGAAGGTTAATAACCCCGATTAACAGCTGGGTTTTTCATATTTAGCTCAGGACTGCACTGGCTAATTTTAGCCATCTAAAAGATGATTAGTCAGAGAGGCATCTTATGCAGCCTGAGGGCCAGCTTCAGGCACACGTCCACCTTAGTCAAGACAGGCAGGGTACTGCAGAATACCATATGTTTCAAGTAACAGAGGACAAACAGGAGAGATGATCCATGCCTATGTACGACAATGGCATGGGAAAAAAAAACCAAAAAAACACAAAGCAATGAATGCAATGCCCATGATACTGGCAGACAGGTACAGGTATCAAGAGTTGAGATAGGAGAATTACTCATATATTCGTAATGTGTTTCTCCCATCATTTCAAAAGAGTTTGCAAGCTTGAAGCAATTCTAGCTTCAGACACCAGCCCCATACATATTGAGGCTGGTGTTACAGACTGTTCAGTCAAAATGCTTCTTCGGGCTAAATATTTTGGCTTGTCAAAGTCAGGAATCTTGGCTGAATCTGAAGTGAGGGATCCCCTGACTTTGGAAATTACAATGGAAATTACTTTGGAAAGTACCTTGAGGTTTGTCATTTCTCAAGTAGAAATCCCAGCACAGTTCCTACCTTAAGGTGTCAAGACCTGAGCTGTGCACTGACCCTGCCATTCTGAAAATGATGGGGGATTTTTTTTGCTAAATGTGTAGCTTCTATAAATGTCTTAGAAGTGAAATGCAACAGTGTGTGTTGCTATAATAGCAATACTAATGGGATCTGTCTGGGACAGACTTACTCCCCTGCCTCAGGGTTAGGCCACTGGAAACCCTTATTTCCTCCTTCCACTTTCTCAAGAAGCTCTTGAAGACATCACACCACAGAAGGAACTGTCCCAGTTCACCTCTGAGTGTCGTGTTTTTATTTACATAGTGAAAACTCCAGACCTTGTGCGTGCTTTATTCTCTGCCTGCAGCATGTCTGGTTTAAAAGATTCCCCACCCTGGAAACTGGCACTCAGAAGAAATGGCTCAAAAACTTATGCTCTTAAAACAGGGCTGCTGGGCAAATACATAGCAAGAGTACAGCATGTCAGGAACACGTCCTCAATATGCACAGTTAACAGGACACAGCTATTGTATCTAATGCTCAGGAGTATTTATGCATGCGATTTCAGAAACACATAAAGAAAATTAAATAAAATCCCTCCATTAAATGCATTTACAAAACAAAAAAAATATTTTATGGGCTTTCTCATGGGGAAACACAATGCTGAGACTTCTGACCAACAACAACCCCTTTAAATTCCATGGCAGTATGATCCATGAGACAGCTAGTAAAAGCTGTAAGTGTATAAACCTGTTAAATTTTTTTTTTTCAAAAACATAAAACAAAAGCTAATCATTCTTCCTGAAGGTAGCAGGAGCTTACATTCAGGTAGAAGGAGCACAGCTTTCATTTTGATATTTCCTGGAAAATAACTATTATTCCCTTGCCCCAGAGCTGTAAAGAATATCCAGATTTTCCTGCTGCAATTGTCACCAGGATGTTTAAAAGGGAAGAGAAGTCTCCCTGCAATGGACCACAACATGGGAGAGCAGCTGACTGCTCCAAAGGACTTAATGATCCCACTAAGCCTGCTTAGGTGGCTCATGTACCCTGTCGCTGTAGTTCTGGGAGGACCCAGTCCTGGTCTTGCACCAGCTGTGCCGTGGCTCCCTGCTGAGTCCAAATGTGGAAGTTCTGGCACATCTCTCCAAAGCCTGGAGATGAGGCATATCCCAGACAGGCAGCCTGCACCTCGCCTGAAGGCATTCAAGGAATTTCTCAGGCAGAAGTATAAGGTCACGTTTGGACCTCAGTGCTTAACAGTGAAAGAATTATGGTTTTCTGGGAGAAGGAAAATATGCTGGAAAAGGCATACTGCTCTGTGGCAGTATTGCTTAAAACTTTTCAGTCTTTTCACATGCAAAAAAAAAGATTAAATAATACTTGGACACTTACCTCAAGTGAGCATTGTGAATATTAGCTGTTGTCTCTATAGAGCCCTGGATTTACAAATGTTACAGCTGAGGCTGTCCATCCACATATAATCATCTTTTGTCAATTAATTGCTCTGTACCCTGCTGAATTATTACAGAGGTGACATGAACATACTATTTAATGAGGCTGTATGTTTTCAGCTACAGAAATGAATGACACAGGATAGCACACCAAATATTCATCCACGCAATCTCTCCCTGCTTCTGAGTAATTCTTACTCTCCTCAGCATGCAGAGGCACCAGGAGATGGAGGATGTGGCCCTAGCAGTTCCGTGGATTTCCAAAACTCCTCATGCACCACACTGCTCTCAGATCCAACTGCTGGCACATAATTAAGAAAGCACCAAGTTAACCTGGCTCATATCTGTGCCTCAGACACAAAACCTTACTTCACTCCCTCGTAGAGAAACACATTTTGAGAAGCACTTATACACAGATTGTATTAAGACAAGCCACTCCTAGCCCCCATCTCTAGAGCACTAACTTGCCTAGAAAACGTTTCACACATTTATTTTGCTCCACAAGAAAAACAACTGCCCTGATCATAACACCAATATTGACATTTCCTTGCCTGAGCAGAGTTTCATGGTACAGAGCTTTAGCTAGAAGAGTCTCTGGAAGCAGGGAAAGAACATTTTTACAACATAGTCAATAACTATTGATAAAAAAGCCTATTTTTGTTATAAGAGATTTGATCAGAAACTGTAGAGGTATATATATTATATATGTATAAAACCATTGATAGTGTTGACTTCATAAAACAAAATGCACATGCTAAACCAAACAAAAAGATATATTAGGATTTTAGTTTTGATTTTTGCTTTCAAATGTCATTTAATTCTTTTTCTTGTTAAATAATTTCAGTTACAAATGGAATATTCCAGTGAAATGGGGACTTGGGAGTTCAGTGAGTTATACTTTCTACAATAAATCAGATTCTGCAGGTAAGCTTCTCTTGTACTTCCTTTAGGTGCACTGAGTAAACTTTTAAATGCCCTTAACAAAAACTAAAATACATAGTAAGTGTCAGACTTCTCAGTTTTCATATTTGGGAACCAGCACACAGCTTGGTTGTGCTGTGCTTAGTAGCCATTTCTGCACTAAGATTATCACTCCACCATATACGGATTATGTCAATTAAGGCCCAATTCAGTAAAGTGTTTAAGTATGTTTTTAAATCTAGCTCTATTCAAGAAAGCATCTAAGCATTTGCTTAGTTACATAAATAAAACAAATGGAAGATTAAATGGGAAAACTTGATAACTAATAATCATGAAAACTGTTGGATTCTTTTAAAAGAAATTAGTTAGAAGTATTTCTTTGCATTTTTTTTCATTTTTCATAATTACACTGATGTCCTCTATCCTCACACTAATCACACCGATCTCCATTTTAAATTAGCTGGCTCCAAGTAATCTGAGACATATGCTGGCATCCATTAAGATCTGCGACACAAGCATTCTCCTTTTTTAAAAAAATCAAAAAAAAACCAGCTAAAATTAAGCAGATTACACTTTGGATCTTATTTTGACACTGGTTAAAACCATTTTGGAGCCAAAGCATGTCCAGTGAGCTCTGTGAGTCACATGAAATGTGCAAACTGATCACCGTTTGTTTTGCAGGAATTACAATACAACCATCTTCCAATTCTTTTGTGAAAATTAATCTAGACCATATTGGACTTTATCGAGTGAATTATAATAGCCAGAACTGGGCTGATTTAGCCAATCTTCTCATTACTGACCACACAGTAAGTGACATGAAATTAACCTCACGGATCATAGTGGGTCTCTTATAAGGTCTTCAGATTTATTTTTCCAGCAGATCATTGATATATTCCTGATAACTCTCTTTCTCTGTCCGAACAGATATTTTCAGCTGCTGATCGCGCAGGAATTTTGGATGATGCCTTTTCTTTAGCAAGGTAAACTAATTATCTGCAGGGACTGTATTTTTTTTTCTTTCTGTTGTCCATTGGCTAGAATTAACTCAGCTCAGGTGTTTGGAGGAGAATTTTAAATCTCATTAAATTTTAATTGTTTTTCTGCTTGTGTAATTCTTCAAAAGCCATAAATACAAGTATGTACTGGTAATTTTAGCACCAGTATAGTGAAGAGAAATGTTCCCTTTTACTTCAGTGGAAGAGGAAGGAAGGCTTAAATAGGGAGAGTCTTAGAAAGCGGTGTTTTTTTTCATGTAGGAAACAATTTTAGAAGCATTCCAGAAGAAGCCAAGGGTCCAGAAAAGCAGGGGTATGTCTGTAATGCACAGCATGGCACTGGGAAGTTATTAGCTCACCTTTCCTGTCTCAGAGACTGCTTGGAAATTTCTAGCTCTTGCACCAGGTCATGATGACATAAATTGTAGGTGACCTTCTGTAACAGCCTGAAAGACTGAACTTCCTCAGCCTTTCAGCATGTTTCCAGAATGAGCAACCTCCTCCTCTATGGCAAGAATCAATGCAGTCAGTTGAGAGTGACCCTCTCCTGAGCACACTGGTCTATACAACCTGGGCAGCCTCCTTATGGTGGCAACAGATCTTGTAGGTGGGCATCTAACAAGAGCAATCCTTCAGTGGTTGCTTTGGAAAAGAGTATCCAACTTGCATTGCAACCTATTTTTCTCCCTTCCAAATGTATTTTAGACCTTTTAAAGTCAATAGTCCTCTAATACTGTTAAAGAAGCAAGTTTCTGAAACTCATTAAAACATTAGAAGTCATATTTTTTCCTTTCTCAGGGCTGGACTTGTGAATTACTCTGTTCCCCTGGAGCTCACAAAATACCTAATAAATGAAACAGACTACTTACCCTGGCATAGAGTTATATCAGCTGTCACCTACCTCGCAGACATGCTTGCAGACGATACCAGTCTCTATCTTCTATTTAAGGTGATGAAGCAAAAAAGCATTCAGTCACGGAACCACTGGATCTGATAGCTCAGGATCTATAATAACAATAATACTGAAGTTCAAATGATTTTCAAAGTTGCTGAGCCATCAGTATTTACTCTTTGTTATTGTGCTCTTAAAAAGTGCTGAAAACTGTTTAGTATTGATCTCTCAATTACCCAGCTTGTCAATCCATTTGGAGGAAAGAAATTATGCCTCATTATTCTTACAATCCATCACAGTAAGTCACAGTACAGACATTTGTTTGTCAGGGCTGTCCTGCATCCAATAACTAAGTTTGAATCGGACAGCAAAAGTTCTGCCCCCTGTCCCCAGCATGAAGGACAGTGACACCTCAGCATGGCAGTCAGTAAGTTCGATAACTGACTTGAAGCTGAACATGATTTGATAGTCACTAATACATCTGGCAAGCAGTTCTGGCAGATGCGCTCGGTCACAGCTCCACCTTCCCTCTGGAACACGGGCAAGGCTGGGCAGCAGCAGGCTGGCCCCGTGCTATCTGTGCATCAGTGTCACAAGCAGGAGTACATGAGCCCATTGAGACTTGGCACACTACGGTGGTGCAGAAAGGGGGTGTGTTTGCATGTGATTGCTACGTACAAGTATGTGCATCTTTGTGCTATTTTTTGTTCAAGAAGTGCTAGTTCTCAGAAAATTGAAGTGAATAAACCTACAATATACTACTATTTAATGAAGCTTATGAAAGTAACCAGAACCCTTTCTCTGCCTCAGGACTATTTTCGCTTCCTGGTAAAACCCACTGTGAATTCCCTCGGCTGGAATGATTCTGGAAGCCATGTGGAAAGGTTGAGCAGACATTTTTTTCCTCATTTCTCATTACTGAAAGATTCAAGGAAAGTTAACCTGTGAGAAAGTCTCTCTGTTTTTTTTTTAAAGGCTTCTTCGTGCATCCGTTCTGGACTTTGCATGCAGTGTGGATGACACAGAAGCTTTGAGCAATGCTTCATTCTACTTTGAGAAATGGATCATGGGGCAAAAGTGAGTGCTCTCGGTTTTTCTGACTGCTGAAGAACATAGTGATGTGAAGAACAAAGTGGTGTCACTGTGCCCTGGTCAGAGACCTCATGCAGGACAGGGGGGAGCACGACTAAAGTACTGCTTCTTTATTCTAGCCCTCCTGTAAATCTCCGACTCCTCGTGTATCGCTATGGGATGCAGAACTCGGGCAATGAGACATCTTGGAACTACATGTTCCAGAAATACCAAGAGACTTCTTTAGCTCAAGAAAAAGAAAAGCTCCTGTATGGTCTGGCATCAGTGAAAAGCATCACCCTTTTGGACAGGTGACTTAATTTACAATTTCTCTGTAGAAGCAACCATTCATTGTTCACCTGTCCTATCCTGTATCTACCCATCCAATCTTGTTCTCGCTCACAAATAGAAATAATAATGGATTTTGGCAATTTTCAGGTAAGTTGGAAGCATAAACTCTGCTGATTTTCTAGAGAAGCCTAAAGGTTTATATTTCTTTTGATACAATTATCTTATGGTACAGTTACCATTAACAGATAATTACATTTTAGATTAGCCTGTTTTTAAGATGCCTTTGAAAGAATAACAGCCTTCTTTGGGAATGAGCAGTAAAATAATGGTGGCAAATAATTTGGAATTACAGATACTAACATTGGATTGTTTGTTACAATCATGAGTAAAAGTGTAGATTGGAGGCATCAGTGTTTGCTTCCCAGAATCCTTCATGATGCATTCTTACTGGATTTTTCTTAGGTATTTGAAATACATTTACAACACGAGCCTCATCAAAAGTCAAGACGTTTTCACAGTCCTGAGATACATCTCCTATAACAGCTATGGGAAAACAATGGCCTGGGACTGGATACGGCTCAACTGGGAATACTTAATTGGCAGGTGTGTTGATGACCCTGTTAGAAATTTTAAGTCCACATCCATATGTATCTCTTGTTATAAGCCATGGACTGCTTTATTTTCATCATACAACTATAATCACTGACCTCAACTTACTTTTCTTCTGGAAAAGCAAAGTTTGCAAGTTTCCTTTAATTTCTATTTGTCCTTATACTCAGCTTCATTATGTAAGGAAAATGGAAAGTGTATTCAATTGCCATTTGCAGTGAAAAAGTGCACTGCTGCTAACTTGGAAATCATTCTTTCCCTAAACAGCCACTTACAACTGACAGTGATTAAAAAGCCTGCGTGCATCTGTTTTCTGGCAGTGCAGCAGGAACTTAAAACTTCAGATAACTGTGCTCCTTCTTTCAAAGAGTCAACAAGCGTCCTTTGCAAGTCTTTTTCATCCAATACTGTTATTATTTTTCTAGATTCACTATCAATGACAGAGTATTTGGCCGGATAGTAACCATTTCCCAAACCTACAACACTGACCTCCAACTCTGGCAGGTATGGTGACAGCACTGCTCTTTATTTTAAGTAAATGTATTTTAAAATCTACTTGCCAGGAAATTTGTCTTTTTGTTGTGTAAATGCCTACAGCAGCAGGAATTACCGTAAAATTATCCCAGTGCTCTTAGCTGAGGCTTAAGTATCTCTTACAGAACTGCCTTTCATCAGGTTCCTTTAAAAAGTTATTTACTCGATAGCAGCATTGCTTATTTCATGTCAATTCTTTTCCTCTTTTCCAGATGGAAAATTTCTTTGAGAAATATCCTAATGCTGGAGCAGGAGAAACACCTAGGAAGCAGTCGATTGAGCAGGTGAAGAACAATATCGAATGGCTAAAAGCAAATAAGGAAGAAATACGAGCATGGCTAGAAAACTGGTCAGGCCCTTGAATTCTTCCCCTGTTAGAAACATCAGGCACTCACTCTGGTTGCTCAGAGCTACTTAGCAATGTGTATGGCATGGCTAGCCACCTTAGAGGACCAAAGCTGTTTTGTTTTTCCTTCAAACACTCAGAAGCCCATTGCCAGAGCAACATTTGTGTAGTTGCTGATCCCAGATCCTGCCAACACTTGTGCACATGAATAGCTTTATACTTTGAGAGATTAATTTGCCTGAATAAATAAGAAAAATATCTGAAGTTATTCAAGGTAGAAGTGATGGCAAAACTGGGGTCCTTGTTGATCAAGCTGGTTGGTCTTTTTCTTTCCACATGCCACTCTGAAAAGCTACTTCTTGGTTCATACAGAAGTATCTTTGCTATACTCAGGGATTCCTTTCCAAGCTTCCTGTTCAAAAGGAAAGGAGATTACACAGTAATTTGAACTTTGTTCAAAAATCATCCCATATATTTATATCTTTAAAAATTCCACATTCAGGATTTTGCTTTGCTTTCTTACATTACAGAAAGGCCAGTTAAAATTCCCTCCCCGTTGATTTTTTAAGTTTATTTGCTGTCACACAAGGGAACCAGTACTTTCAGCTTCATTTTTCATGTTATTAACTAGGACTCTGTAGCTTGGGAAGGTGTTATCTTGATTATTTTTGTCTTGTTCATAAATCTTGTCAAAAGAAGAAACTGCAGACAAGACATATGGTACTTACTCTCTCTTTTCTTAAGGAAAAATAAAATAAAATGATCCACCTGGAAATTTCAGTCTCTTTCTAATAAGGTGATAAAACTAACTGGCATGCAGAAGAAGGGCTCAGAGAACTTTTCTTTACATTTCCAATGCCGTTGTTTTAATTGAAAGTTTTTAACTCCAGATGGGCATGATGCCTAACAATCAAAAATAGGTCAAGCACCTAACTTTGTGGTCTTCCATTTGAAAGAATATTTAAAGAAGCTTGTCAGAAAGAAGTAAGTGACTCTATAACCATCAATGGGTTTCTGTCAATATTGTAGTAAGAAGAATTTGAAGTATAGATACTATCAGAATTATATTAAGTTTTTAAACAGATTTATATCCTTTATTTTTTAATAAACAAGTTTTTTACTGCTGACCTGCTGATAGCAGGTGTGATCAGACTTGCCAAATCTGTTAGCTGTAGTAGTAGGCTTCCATTAAGGAAAATGAAAAATAATAAAACTTTTCTATGGTCTAGGAAAGCTATATTGAAACCATCCAAATCACACAGACATGTGTAACATATATTGATACTATTGTGCATAGACAGAGAGGAAGGAAGACTGAACAGAAAGTGGGAACAGAAAAATACCACTGAGGCAAAGAAAGATGAAGAAGCTGAGGAAAGATGAAGAAGTGATGGTAGCACGATCCCAAGTGAATGGAGGAGAGGAAAAGCTTGTGGGTAGTGAATAAAGTAAATGCCTTCCCTTATTTGCCTCTAGCGCCTTTCAGAAAGACGGCTCCATGAGGCTTTTGTGCCTGAATGGTACTGCATCAGCGATACAACGAGCTAGAGCCTGGATATTTCCAATTTTAAAGAAGAGTTAGCTGGATTTCTACACTAGGTGAACATTGGGGTAAATCTGAAAACCTATGAAGAAAGATGCTTTTATAGCAGGATAAAGGTTCTGTCAATTTTAAATAATGTCCTTTAGATTACACAGGTCTCTTGCTACCTTTAAATGGTTCATGGAGAATGTACTGTATGGCATGTGCTTCTTTCAGACTGTTTGTCCTAGATGGATAACAAATCTGGTACAAGCTAAACCTTTCGGTCAGGAACTAGTGCATTTACAAATGCTCTGCGATAAGCTTAAGAATGCCAATTTGAAACTGAATCCAGAGAAATGTGAACTGTTTTAAAAAGAGATAATTTTCCCTTGGTCATTCGATCAGCAAGGAAGGAATTTCCACTGATAAAGCCGAGTGAGGGAGTGCAGAACTGACTGGCCCCTCTGAGCTACACAGCTTCTTGAGGCACTGCTGCACCAGAGCAAAAAGCAACTGCACACAGTGAAGAACAGAAAAGCTTTGAGTAATCAAAGTGCAATGTAGTGGAGTTAAGAAGGGGCACTTATAACTGTTCCAGCGTTGCCTTACACTAGCTCTACAAATCTTTTTTTATATCAGACACAGCTGCATGTCCCACAGAGCCTGAGCCTGTGGGGCCCAGAAGTCTGTAAACCTGATACGCATATGAAAATGCTTTATCTTGATCATTCAGGTAAAGAAACAACTGAAAATATTGTATTACTGCACAGAAGAAAACCTGAAATGAATAGCACCAATGCAAATACCATGAGGTCTACAGCTGTGTGAATATATTTGAGTCAGCTCCTAAAACAGTAGTAAAATCACTACAAAGCACGGAGACATTACCAAGGTTTACACATTGCACACGTCACTGTTGAGATAGGTCAGGATTACGGGAACTACCCTCCAGTCATCTTGCAGTGACCAGAGCTACGATCATTTTGGGTGACGGTGTTTTCCAGCACCGTTTGGGTCTATGGGTGGAAGGGAAAAAGTCAGCTCATAATAGCCATTGGAGAGACCGGCAAAGCGGGTCAGAAGGACAGGACCTCGTCCAACTGCTGTCAGTCTACACCGCCAGGCTAAGACTACATCTCATGTTATATGTATCCAGCTATGAAAGTTAGACAAACAAAGACGTATTTGCTTTCCCAAGTATTTTGGCAGAAGTCATTTAACCTGGAGGTACTCCAACTTCACACCCACATCTGTGACAGCTGAATATGTGCCTATAGCTGGAGCTGGTACAGGAAAACATAGTTAGAGGAAACTAGGAAGTGTTC
>JAUBOD010000750.1:1430636-1454754 GCA_032353885.1 Nothura maculosa
ATCTGTGACAGCTGAATATGTGCCTATAGCTGGAGCTGGTACAGGAAAACATAGTTAGAGGAAACTAGGAAGTGTTCTCCAGCTCACAGGTACTACAGTAGCTTATGTGACTGCTGAGACGTTCCGAGAAGCACATTGGGAAAAAAAAGGAAAATATTTATAATAGCATCTGAAAATTATTTGTTTCAGATAAGCCAGAGAGGTTTGATTTCCCAGAGTATATTCTAAAGAGCTGGGAGCAAAGAACAAATCTTGCAAAAATATGAACATGACATGCTATCCGAGAGCCCCTATTCCTAAGTAACACTCACTAATTGCTTTGGCAGTCCCTCACTTACAGAAAAACTTTCTGCATCAGTCTTCACTTTTTCACACACAGATGTCCAGAGATTGCCCCAAGACAACATCCATTTGCTACTCCTAAATAATGCGGAGGCAGCGTGTAAGGATGCTGTTATGGAACAGGCAGTGAGGAAAGCCGAGAGATGGAGGCCTGAGCGGGTGACAGCGCAAGACGAGCGGAGCTGAGGTTGTGCCATCGCTCCCTTTCTGTATCCCTGCTATTTGATACACTTGTGCATCCAGGAGGCAGCCTGTAGCTGTGCAAAGGAGCCTCTCCAGGCAGGGACTGTCACATACACAGACATACAGAACTCCCGCCTGCTGTTATTTCTCTGTCTTTTGCAAAAAAGGTGTCTGAAACGAGACAACTGCAGAAGACTCTCCAGAGGGGAGTCAAGATAACTACTATCCCAAATGAAAGCTGCACAACCTTATGGCAAAAACATTGCTAAGCCATAGGTCAAGTTCTCATAAGCCGGAAGAGTTGCTGTGGCAGCCTGACAAGCAGATTTTGCAGGTGTCTGGTGGACAGTCAAGAACTGCTTTGATTCATTTATTTTAACAGACACACATTTTCAGCAAGCTGAAATTACAGCCCACCCAGGCTTGCTAAGCAACTTAAGCTGGACAAAACACTGTGGACCTCCAGTTACAAAAAAATTCCCCCACCCATGCCCTGCACATAGTTTCCAACCACTGCACATTGAGATCTTCTCCTCCTCTGGCAGCTTGCAAATGCCTGCCCCTCGTTTACCACTTTAAAGACCCAGACCAAAAGGCTCAGTTCAGTGAAGGGAACACTTCTGTGTCAGGACAAGATTTCACCATTTTCTTTCCTCAGCACAAAACAAAGCTTCATTCAAGCTGCACGGACTCCCTCCCCGCTCCCCAGCTCAGGGAAAAGCAAACAAACAAAAGCACACCGCTGCAGAAGAGCGCCCTGAAATAACACGGCCGCTGGCCTCCAGCACAGGCAGCTGAGCTCCCTGGCAAGACCACAGCACAGAAAACAAGCTCCGGGCAGGAAAGTGAACCTGAGCAGAGCAGCAAGGTGACCCAGAGCAAACTGCACCCACAGGTATCACCTTAGCTACAGAACAGCCGCACACAGGCTCCGTGTGAGGTTGATACGAGCAGAGAGAGGTTTGGAGGAACAGCAAGGCAGTTACCACACACGCCAGGAGCGCAGCCCAACACCACGTAACTAACTAGCACTGCAGCAGCAGGGCAGAGGGGAGGTTCACATGCTCAGGGCACGCTACAGGAGAGGGGATTCAGGCACACAGCCAGAAATCGTGTCTTAGCTGGCACCAGAGGGGCCTGCTCATAGAGGCTGGGACTAACATGAAGGCCAAAGTCAGCCTGAGCGCGGTGCCATGCTAACACCCATACAACTCAGAAATATTTGTCTACCTATGCACTTTAAAAAAGAGAGAACATCCCATTAGCCTAAAACAAAAAGCTCGTTACAATCTAGTGAAGGGTGTTTTTACCTGGGGAAAATAGACTTTTCATGTATATTCTGGGCAGTCCAAACAAACATGGAAACAATGCCCAAAAGGAATGGGGAATATAAATATACTTTAATGCAGAAGTGGGTTGATGGACACATCCTGGGTGACACAAAAGCCTGTGTTTTGTTTGCTTAAGCATGACTGCTTTATTTGTTAACAGGTCTACCCAAATAATTTAAGAGTTTTTTTGCAAAGTATTGAAGTTTTAAAATTATTTTAGCTGTTGTGCAGGAGATGAATAAAACCTATAAAAGATCAGATAGACAAGAACAACAACAGAAAATGGCAAGAGTCATAGAAAACCTACTAGTGAAATAATAATACTATGTTTACTATTTTTTTTTTCTGTGGGAAATGTATTCTACTCCAAATACACATATTAAAGTAAAATATGAAGTTCCTACTATAATTAGTAGCTATTGCTCATGTTCAGATAAAAGTAGTACAACTACTTCTTAATCTGCAACTCAAAAATCTTGATTTATCTTCTGTGTGCACTAGGAAAAAAAAAGGGAATACTGGTCTGGGAAATGTGGTTTGTCCATATATTGTCTAATCTCATAGGGCTGTAATAGTTGTAATGATACTGTGGTTAAAGTAATGACAACGGAAATAAGTATGATAACCATGCATAAGCATCGTGGAGATAAAAATTATTTTTTTATCCACCCTAAAGAATAAGGGGAAAAAGAAGAATCTCCTTTATGGGAGAATGCACTGTGGAAGTTTTCTTCTTTTTCCACAGCGTATTAAGAGCAACCTCTAGTGACAGCAGGTAATCATTACACTTAACTAGACTAACACATTGTGCATGCATAGACATTTAAGTGTTAGAAATACATGAAATAGAAAGTTACCTTAAGAGTTCTTTAAAAGGCACCAGTCATTCAGCATGTAAGGTATTGAACTTTAAATAAATGGCAATCTGAGCCATTAAGGCTTATATTTGTAACAATACTGAGGCATGCAAAAAAGAACCAAAAAAAAAAGAAAAAAAAGCATTAAGTTCCTTTTGAAAGCACCATTTAGACATTCGAGGCAGCAGACACTGCTGAAGAGCAAGCTATGATTCAAACAAACACTAGGCACTGTTAAAAAGAACTAGAAAGCCAAACGCACAGGACTTGGGGCAATGCTGAAGGACTTGTGCATGAGCCTGGACTCAACAGACTGCACTGGGCTCAAGAAGAGATGCTGATCAAGGAGTGATGCATCACGGAGCGATGCTCAGACACACTGAGGAGTGATGCTGAATTTATCTCAAGGTGTGGCTTACAATCTAAAGAAGTTTCTTAGCAAAAAACAAGCATGTGTCATTTGGAGCAATCAAAAAGTCGCATACACCATTCTGAGACTGGTCTTTTCTAGCTTTGGCCTATTACACCAGCTGATTCATTAACAGCATATTACCTCTCCTTGTAAACTTGACTTTCCTTGGGAACATAGACACTTGTGTTTCAAGGGCTTGTGGAAACAGGCACCTGCCAATGATCATTTGCAAGAAACCTCTGCAATCAGCAAAATGCTAAGGCACTGCAGCATGAACAGTGCGGCAGCGAGGAATGACCTCTAACTGCGGGAGCAGCCTCCCACGGAAGCAGCCTCCGGCCTCCATCCAGGGCTAGGCAGCCTTGGAGACAACAGCTTGCCACAGACTGCCTTCAATCCAAGCTCAACGCTTCCAAAACCGGTTTGTGTTTGGGTTTTTAATCCACTGCTTTCAAGATTTGTATGTTCCTTTATTCCTCACTGAAAAGAAGTTAAGAAATATTTATTCAAGAAACCTCAGCACCTGCCTTCAAGTCATTTAGCCAGGAACAATTCAGCCATTGCCACCATGGACCATGGACGGCTTTTGTTCTCCCAGGAGCTTGTGTCTGCTCTGACCTTTGAAGAACTATTCATGGACGTTAAGCTTTGCTTACAGAAAAACAGTTGCAGCTTTGCCCTCAGCATCAGTGACTCACTGAAACTTCTAGAGTGTCAAAAAGAGAAGTTGATGAGGAAGAGACACTCGGAGATCATGGTCCGCTTTGGAGAACATCCAAACATTTCGGCCACTTGTTCCCAGAAATACTGACCGGGAGAGGGGCAGTGCCATCCTCACATGAGCTGGATGGAGGCCAACGGGCGTCACCACAGAGTCCCCGGGGCTGCTTTGAAGGCCAAGGTGCCCTTCCAAATGCAATGTATTCTGCAATAGTTCTGGAAGAGATTTTAAAGGGCAGGGAGGAAGTCAGCGCCGGGCTCGCTAGCAGAGGTGCTGGTCAGGCCAGGCTTAGCGCGGCAGTGGTGGCCCCTTGCACCAGCCTAGCTTTCACAAACAAACGTTGAGTTTTGTCACTCAAACCGTTCTACCTCAAGGAGGTTTTGCCCTGAGAAACAAATGTCTGCAGGAAAAAAGACACTGAATCGAGATAAAAACTTTTTTTCTTCCCCAACTGTGAGTCTATATCAGTCCTTATCAGGGCCTTGCTCCTCCCAAATCTCCCTCTCCTCTCCCTGTCTCCCATTTAAGAACCCACCCGCCTTACCCATTCCTCTTGTGCCTGCCTGTGCCAGCAGGGCGGCCTCTGGCAGCAGCGGGAAAGCGCTGAGGCGGCTCCCGGAGCCCTGCCGCACACCCTGAGGCCAACCACGGCTAGGACACGGGGACAGGAAAGGGAAAAAAAGGAAAAGAAAAGATAAAGGAAATATTAAAGTTAGGAAAAGGGAAAATAAAGAAAAAATAGAAAGATAAACAAAAAAGGGTAAATTTAAAAAAAAAGAAAAAGAAATATAAGAAAAAAGAGAAATGAAAGAAAAAAGGGGCAGCAGGGGCGATGGCGGGAGTTACCTCAGCTCGCGGGCTACCTCAGCGCGGCCGGCCAGGGCGGCGGCTCCGCCGCGGGCTTCGCTGGCCCGGCCATCGGGGCGGCCTCTCAGCCCACAGAGATGTCGTCGCCTGAACTTCCCGCGAGGGGATGGCGCCGCGACCGTCCCCCTCAGCCCTCGCGACCGGCCCCCCGCCCTCGCGACCGGCCCCCCGCCCTCGCGACACGCCGCTCCCGCTCCCGCGGCAGCCGCGCGCCCCCCGCTGGCGCGAGGTGGCGGCCGCGCGCTCGCCTCAGGCCAATGACCGTTGAGCTAACGGCCGTTGGGCTAACGGCCGTTGAGCTAACGGTCGTTGGGATAACGGCTGCCGCACTAACGGCTGCCCCACGAGGAGACAGGAGTGGTCCTTGGCGCTGAGCTGCGGCTGTGGGGACAAGGCAGGTATCCAGGCAGTCATTAAGAGACTGCCAGTTGCCACTGTCCTCATGATCCTGCCACCATGCGCAGCCGCCATCTTGTGAGCGCCACCATTTCGTGACGACCATCAGGTAGGGAGATGTCGCCATGGCTGCCAGCATGCTGACCCATGCAGTGAAGCACAGATACAAAACTGTGCGTGGGCAAGGCGCTTTCCTGCGGTGGGAGGGCAGAATGGGTGTCGCAGTGCTGGTGTGTCAAGGCTGGGCCACACCTCGGCCATCCACAGCCCAGGCCCGGCCCTGATCACGGGCAGCAGCCGCAGCTGCCACGTGCTGCACTTATGGCCCAAATGTCCCCCTTTCCCACAGGGTTGGTCTGTCTGTGTCCTTAGTGCACAGATCTGCTCCTGGCAACAGGCTGGGTGCCAACAGCAAAGCCAGGAATAAGTAAGAGGCTGCAGTACTGCAAGCCATGGGAGCAGAGCGGGAAGCTCAACACGTTATCATCATAGCCAGGCTCCAGTTGGCGGTTGGTACTTCCCTGCTGGCCTGGCTTGGCTTGGGTGCCGCCTGCAAGCTGGCGGTGAAGGACCCTCCATGAGACACTCGCTCGGGCTGCGAGACGTGGGGAAGGGAGGTGCACATCTGCGTGTGAATGTGTAGGGATTGCACAGTCGTTTTAGGGTGATGCTGCGGATCTGTGGTGCACGGGAGTTAGCAGACAAGCATCCTAGCCCTCAGGTCCTTGCGTATTCAGAGTGACTGCCAAATGTTTTCAGAGTGGGTCTGGGTAATCAAAGGAGAAATTAATCACAAGACTGCAAATATATTAGGCACTCACGTGCTTATTAAATGCCTTACTTCTGATGCTACCATAGTGGTGGTAAAAGATGATGAACAGAAGATAACCCTGTTGCTGTTTAACCTCTTTTCACTCAGGAATCTTTCAAGGTAAAATATTCTGTATTAATATTTTGTAATTTTAAAAACTGCTAAATGCAGAGAAGCATTCTGAAGCACGTGGCTTATCCTTAGACTGAGTCCTATCTCTAGTTTGAGCCTTAATTTTTGAATAACTCTGCATTGAAAGAGATGAAGGAGATTGTGATAACAGTACTGTTTGCATGCAAGCTCTCCATAGCAAAGTGTTTAGCATTCTGTGAGCCAGTGCAGTTCTCCAAAGGTCTGCTTGTTAATTGGCCTGTTGTTTAAGGGAAGGTTTTAATGGTGTAGGAGGCATAAGCCTTTGTAAATAATATTATCTTAAATGCAGAAGGTCTTATCATGCACTCCTTGCCCAGGCAAGTCTCCTCTTGAGATCATCTGGAGTTTTGTCTGAGTAGGGAGTGCAGAAACAAATCAATAATGAGCCAATTGTTTAAGTGAGTCGTACAGAAAAATACAAGCAAGACATTTTTTAGTCACATCTGCTAGACATCAGTACTACTGTGATCTCACTAGAGGGAGCAATTTATTTTGAAATATTAGTCAATATTAGCTCTGCACTTAGCTGGGCCACCAGTGGGTCAAAATTAAGTCTCTTTTTGAAGCAAATGCACATTTTAGGAGAAAAAGGCAAACAAGGGGAATAGAGAAATGATAAGATAGTGCTGGTTAAGAATCTTAACTTCTGAAACAATGAGTAATAAACAGTGAATGGAATCTGTGACACATATGGAGATGATTTTTTAAGTTGTTTTTCTTACTGAAACATTTACAGTGGAGTTTTTTTTTCCTTGTTTCTAGAGATTCATTTTCAAGGGCTGCACATCATTTTGGTTGGTACCTGACGTGAGGTTTTACTTTTATTAACATAAAGAAGGAGAACATGCGTAGAGTTGTTCTCCTTTTTATCATCACAGACTTTATTATCATAGGCTGTAAAAGGGAATAAATTCCCAGATGCATCATGATTATTAGAAGTTTTGTTAGCGTTCATTCTCTGTCAACATTTCCATCTTAAATCATTATTTAGTTTCGAGTCATAAACACCTTTCTGTACACATTTGATTAGTGCCTGACAAGGTCTCCTCTTTAAAGGAGCAGTGGTGAAACTCCAAAAAAAAAACCCAAAAAAACAGAGTTTTCAAATGTTTTTAATGGTTATCTTTAAAGAATGGGTAATTTTCCATGGTTCAGTGCTGTCCGTATTCAGTGTGTACATTGGAGTTATTTTTTTCTGCCATCTTTTACAATGCCTAGTACAGTAACATTCTCAAACACAACTGGATTCAAGAGCAAATAATATATTTTTAAAACTGATAATAATTAATTTATTATAATATTATTATAACTAAATATATTTTAATGCTGATAATAATGTTAATACTGTGTTTATGCAGTCTGAGCTCTGTACCTTTTAGCTCATGAATCTTGCTGTCTACCTCAGTTACATCTTGACACCATGTTGGGATAAAGTCTTGGAACATGTCTCTTTGCTCTGCCCCTGCCCCTGCCCAGGCCGGAGGGAAAAGTAGGACTGTGGATGAGAAAGGAATTGCAGTGGTCTCTATGGCTGTGGTATGACAGAATGCTCCTGCATCACAGGCATGACACAGCCACCAGGTGTTAATCGCTCTCCACAAAAACAAAATTATCAGCTCTGTGCATGTATGTGATTGCATTGTGATCTTTGTTTCATGTGCTCAAGCAAAGAGTCACTGGATGCAAATGACTCAATCTGTTTGTTCCTGTGGTCCAGGATAGAGCCTTGAAAAGCTCTAAACCTGCCATCTGGTCTGCTGAAGGGGACTCTTCCCTGCATGGAAAATCAGGCTCGTGATGTAGTTGGCAGGATTGGACCTAAGAAGGTGTAAATGTTTATAGGAACATTAATATCACTGCTACACCATGGTATGGATATCATGGCATTGGTATAATTTACTGTGGCTACCAAAACTTATCACAATCACACTACTTATATCTGTATTATAATGCTAGCTTTGTGCTTTGCATGAACAAAAATCAGTAATTACTTCTTAAATTTGACTCATCCAGAGGGCAGATGACTACTGTATCTTCCCTGTGTTTTGGAAAGGGGCATGTACGCTGCTTGGAGGCATATGCTGTGCTTTGTCCCAGGCTCCAGCAGTGCGCTGCTACCGAGAGCATGCTGTTACACTTAAGAAAGCTGTGCTTGTGACACTGCAATGTCACACAAAATTTGTGTGCTATTTATCACAATGAAAAAAAAAAGAAGGAAGTAGAACCCAGAAAGGAGGAAAGAAAAAGAGGGCTGTGCAGTGTTATCTTCATTGAACCTTGGAGGATTGTCCTCTTTTTTACAGTCATTGATGAAAATCTAATCTGTTTTAAGTGGGAGTTTTTTAAAAGAATGGTGAATGCAGATGTAAGGATGCTTTTCAATGTCGTTAATTGCAGGAGAAAATAACTTCTTTTTGTAGTTGTAATCTCTATCTGCAAAGCCATTTTTTTCCCCACACTGAGATTTTTCTGCTGATCCTTTAGACCAAAAAAAAATTTAAGTCCTAATTTGTTCTACTTGCCTTATGCTACAGGTGAATGGAGATTTAGTAGATGTGGCAACAGGCAAAGAGGAAGTGAAATTTGACAGATAGAGAGAATATGGCTAATAATCAGCTCATCTAGAAAGATTTTTTTATTAACACCTATGTAGCTCCTTTGCTGAGTAAGGAAAAGTCTATTTGGTTTCTCATGCAGCAAAGATTCAAGAATAAGTCTAACTTTAACTACGTGAATGATGTTATTGACTGAGTTTGTATACTTATATCCAGTATTAGAGATTTCAAAAGATTTGCATCTTCAGTTAATTGCTGAGGGATCTCCTGCTATTTTGAGAAAATATCCAGAAAGAAAATGCTGAATAGTAAAGGATTTTATTAGAAAAAAAGTAGAGAGAGAGACACAGACTAAATTCCTGTGGCACCGCTCCAGGCACTAATCTGGTCATTTTTTGGTGGCATGTGCCACTGTTTATCTATTTCTATTCTCTTAGAATTATTGTAGCATCTATCTTTGTGTCATTTGGTCAAAAAGGACTGCTAAAACTGAATGGTAGTACATAGGAGAGCATGTCCTATCTAAAAATGGCTTTACCAGCTTAGCCCAACAGAAACAATAGTAACAGCCTGGATTCTGAGTTGCTTGATTTCTATTAGTGCAAATCCTGAATTCCTGAATAGCCTAAAAACCAATCTAAACAAATTTTGTATGTAAAATGCAGAAAATCCTTTAATATTTAGTAAATCCATTATATTTAGTTTTCCATCTCCTAGAAACTTATTTATGGACCCACACTCCTTTGACTGGCAGCTACGTTAACATAGAACACGAATTAGCCTTTAACATCACAAATTTATAATTGTATTTGTACCTCGTTGAGATGTATTAGAAGTTCAGTAGAGACAGAGATTCTTAACAGGATGGGCGTTTTAACAGAGCTTCAGAAAGCTCTGTTAAAAAAACAGAAAGCTTGGTACTATGTGTAAAAACAAAAATGTTGTATGTTAAAAAATAGAGCTACTGTGTCTTTTACAGTCCTAAAGCTAAACTTAAAATCTTTCTTTCCCCGTGCATGGAAAGTGAGTGGAGAGCAAGCTTTCACGTTCACCAAAGTGTACCTAGTTCACACTATTATCTGTGCAAAACCCGTAGAGGCATTAAGTAATGAATTCTTTGGAGGAAAATATATTCATCTGTTTTTGTTATGAGGGAAAACTGTGCTTTGTAGAGAGCTTTTTGCCCTTTGCCATGTGAATTAGCAGTGTGCGGCCATTAATCTAAGTGGATTAAAAAAGAGTAAAGACTCATAGTCTATGCAAGCCTGCTCTGTAGTCAGATTTTGTATGAGCATAAGAGGGTTCTTCTAACTGCGTCCTCAGCTCCTGGTATCAATTCCCTCAGAGTGGAAGGAAGGTGCTCGCGGCTCATTCCATTCCCTGGCAAGGAATGCTGCTGCCCCTACGAGGCCTGTGTAGAGGTGGAACGGCAGTGGCGCTGCGGGCCGAGGGGAGGGTGCTGGTGCTGCTAGGCCAGCGTGGCTGCAGCGATGCCACGGCGGTGCGCACACACAGCTGAGAGCGCACGTTTCCCAGCAAAGGCAGCGGAGCAGAGAGGGGCTGCAACTATAAAGCACTGGGCTTAAGAATTTTGCTCAAGAGCATATCTAGGAGCTTGGCATGCTGACTAGATAAATGTTTAAAAATAAGTCTAGTGCCGAAGCTGACAAGGCTTGTGCCTTTTTTGAATACATTTGTCTGAAAAAGAAAATGGATTTATCTGAAAGTCTGTTTCGTTTGACTCAGTTTCTCATCAGGGCTGTAGCACTTACTTGTCGTTTTCCTTACTCACCTGAATATTTTTGGTATCTAGAGACAAAGAAGATAAAGAGGGTTGTACTCTATTAATCACGCTTCTCTTTGTTCTCAAGCTACCTCTCTTCTTTCTATCCCTCCTCCAATCACCCCTCCCTTGCCAAGTCTTTAGAAAAAAAATAATCGCTGCTATATTCTTTCAGGGACTCTAGCACTTACTGGTACAACATGTAATACTTGTATTTGATTTGTTTTGTTGGTATCTGAATGGAAGCCAGCAAAAGAAGAATCATATAAAATGGAATTTTATAAATAACAGATGTGAGCTTTTTTATGTGTGTGAAAAAAAAGTTTCATTTTTAAAATGTTGAGTTTTTAAGAAAAAAAATATTGTTTGCTTTTCAGTTGCCCTTTTCTCTTTTGTTCTTGTGTCAGTTTTCCTGAGGGTAGAGGGAAAATAACATTTTCCTGGGGGAAAAAAAGGAAATGAAAAAAAGGAATGTATTGTCTTTCTTTTCAACATGAGGAGAAGAGCAAAAGGAGGAGACTAAAGTCAAGAACCTTCCACTAAATTGGGATCTTAGAGGGGACACACTATTCTTGAGGTACTCATATATTACAACTCCTGCCAGGATTATTTGCAGATAAAGTGTCTTGCAATTCTTTCCATTGGACTCTGGGGTTCAGCAAAAGGATAGTATAGTAAAACATGCTGTTCAGTGATGCCTAGGAGACACAGCTTCATTAGCCTCCTGCTCTGTTACATGAGAATCTGGGTAGCACAAAAATATAGTTGATTGCAAATTGTTCAGAGACTCCTAAAGCTCCCCACACCTTCCTTCTCTAGCTATCATTACAGCAAATAATAATCTTCATGCATATGATGTAAAATTACTCAGTGACAAACAGTGCCACCACAGCGTGCCCTCACGTCCTCCGCCCTGGCTCTGTTGCAGCTTGAGTCCATAAGCAGGGCAGTTTCGGTCTGTCCTGTTATGGGCTGGGGACACTGCTTGGACTTGCATTGTGGAAGCCTAACATGCTCCCAGGCCTGTGCACAGAGATGCAGTCCCAGCAAACTGCATTTTCTCTCTGCTGGCCTAAGACAACAAAGGGAGAGGCAGCCAGGTGTTGGACAGAGAAAACAGGATGGGCCAGAACTGTTCAGATGGCAGGGTCTGAGGCTTGGCACTCCCGCCCTGGCTGCCGGCGACAGCCACTTGTGCTGCCCTTGCCAGCCGTAGTTGCTACATGATGCCCTTGGTTTTGCTTGGTACTGGCGGGAGCAATGCCAGCAGCAGTGCCCAGTTGCATGGCCAACCATCCATTCCCTGCGGGCCCTCCCCTTGTTGATGAAGAGCAGCACCACTGTTTTCACCCTCCTTCTCCCTGTGATTGTCCTCTGCTAGTGCGTCCAAGAGCTGGAGGTGATATAATCAAGTGCTTTTCTTCCACGTACAACAGCACCTACATCTCTGCCGTTTTTTGTGTTCTCCATCTTTGAGCCCTTCCTTCTCAAGTATGGTTTCAGCTCTGTCATCTCTCTAGGGAAAGAGACAGCGCTTCTAAAGTTTCAGTCTGTACTTAGTTTATGTTTCTGGGCAAATTGTATGTATGTGTCAAGCTAGTATCCCTTGAGTGCTTCTGCCCAGGCACTGATGACTATCTGTGTCCTTGCTGCAGACTCTCCTCCCAGGGGTGCCCAATAGCAACTCCAGCCACCAAGCGGCCAATCTGTTTGAGATTTTCCAGAATGCCTCAGAACAAGATTGCCCAGTGCATGGTTGTGCACTGGAGCTTCAAAAGTGCTGCATCATAGGCTGCTTGGAAGATTGCCAGGCGGCCCCAGATCCCAAAGCAAAGAGCAGCCCCCGGCCATGGTGGTGCCAAAGCCCCTGGGGTGTCCATGAGCTTTTGTCCCAGGCACATCAGCATGTGCCCCTCGGAGCAGCTGTTGTCTGCTTAGAGCTGGTGGGGAGCTTAGCTGCCAGCTATAGCAAGTCTCTCCTGAGGATGGCCAAACTAGCATTTCACACAGATTTGGCTAATATTATTTAGGAAAGCAAGGGATATGTTCCTGACTTCAGAGAAACTCTGTCATCAAATTACATATCCCTGTATCTCAGTGCATGTGAGCTAGTGCTTTTCAGTAGGATGGAGATGTTTTTCTCGCCTTTAAAAATTTCTGTATCCCGGGAAAGGCTAGATCATTTCTCCTGAATCTTTAACTGAAAGAAATCATTAACCAAAGATGGACATCCTGCTGAGATGTTTTTAATGTGAAGGACAGTATGGAAAAATTCAAAGTGCTCAGAATAGGCTTTTATAAAAGGAAACTTTACATTCCTGTGGATGCAGTGTAGTGCTACATTTCCCAGTAGCAGCATGTACTATTAGAAGCATCTGTGCCACACCTTTGACTGAAGTACTTGTTCAAGAAAAAGGAAAAATGTTTCACAAATAGTGAGTTAAAATAATTTAGCTTTTCTTAACCTACTAGCAGTTAAAGTAAATATGCTTCAGTGTGGGCTCTTCTCCCAGCTGCTCAGACCCCCGTATTTGAAGAACCTCCTGCATGCAGATCTTCCCCTCCCTTATGAGAGACATTGTCAGCTGCCCCTGTCCCACTCACATCCTTCCCTTCTCTCAGCTGTGGCCACCAAGTTTTACCGCCCAGAGTCCGCCGAGCTGCAGGTGAAAATATCGTTGGCTTTTCTGCATATGTTGGAGGCATCTAAAAGAAATAGGTGTTGCCTGTGGCTCCCTGGCCACCAGCAACTTTTCAAAGGTCTTCGAAGCAGCCGTGATTAGCAGCGTCCTGGGAATTTAGCTCCTACGTAACTCTTCTTCTTTGACAGCAATCTCTCATCTCCTGAATAACATGATCCCTCAGGATTCACAGAGCTCTTTGGGGATTATCTGGATTCATGGAGAAAAGACTTCTCTCCAAATCATCAAAAGCAGATCCCTTTACCTAGGTCCTCTCCCAGGGAGGTTTGAGGAACTGGGTCTGCAGTAAAAGGAGAGGCATCTCTCTGGGAATTAGGAAGCATCCTCACCTTTTGGCATGTGAATGACATGAGGTGGGAAGGTTACATGGCATAGGCATACCCAAAGTTACAAAGCAACCAAGCAGTGGAGCAGAAAAAGGAATAAGGTGTCTTGACTCCTCTTTGTCTTTAGTTTATCTTCCCTCATTCCATGATACTTTCAAATTTGTTGTTAATGCTGCCATAAAGCATTTCAGAAATGAATGAAAAATAAATATTTTTTCATGTGGGCAATAAAGATGGATTCGTTTTGCACAGCTGTAAAATTCTGCTACATATAAAGGATTCTTTATTTTATAATAGCTATTAGTGTGTTTGTTTGTGGGGTTTTCTTGGGCTAGAAACTTCAGAAGTATTGCATTGAGCTAATCATTTAGCAAAGGACAAAGATACCTTAGATTGCTGACTCGTCCTATAGTTAATGGTTCTCTCAGGCTTTTCTGTGTCAAATGTGGCAACTATGACATCAAATGTTATCTCTGTAAACACATGCCAACTTAAAATAGCACACTGGGGAGGGAGAGTTCCTTATCCTATATTTTAGCCAAGATTATGGTCACCAGCATGTTCCTCTCACCATGGAAAGAAATAAACTTCAGGATAACTATGCTTTTCCAAAGTTAATCTTTAAAAACAAATGACCAATCCAGCAAATTGGCCCTCCTTCAAGTTAACTGTCTTATAGGATCATACTCTGAGTGCATAAAATATGGAAACACTCATTTCTGGGATGCCATCATTTGAGTTATGTTTTATTATTTGCAGAGCTTCATTGTGGGCAATAGAATAGCCATAGTTATTAAAGATCTTTTCCCAAAGATTTTGCAGGACAGCAGATTAGCAGTTCAGAGAACCAGACTGTTTCGTTGATCTGCCGCTGATCTGCCACGTGACCTTGAGTGAGACTTTTCACTTTTCTTTAGCCTCATTTCCCTTCCTACAATTTGTCTTATCTATTTAAATGGCAGCCTTTCCGAGCAGGGAATTTCTCACCTTGCGCTAGCTAGCCCTGCTTAGTTGAATAGGAACCAGTCTTTCTTGGGATTATCATACTGCAAAACCAGTAAATAACCCTACCAATTAAAGGATTATTGTAAATAATAATAAGCTATTTTTCCAGAGGGGATCTTAGCAACAGGCGGAGGAGCAATGGTGCCCCCTTCTCCTGTGCTTTATTACCGCTGCATTTCCAGTCCAGGAGCTAAAGCTATAACTCAGCATCCCTGAGAGTGAGGTGAGAGTGTAACTCTCACGTGAGAGTGAGGTTTTTGGAGACAGGCCTCAAAGCTGCAGATGCGCTGTGTGGTAGCCGGGAGCCCAGTGGGCAAATTGTGACTCCTGAGGGGCACTCAGGTGAGGAGCAGCTCGGATTGCTCCATGCTGAGCTCTGGCAAGGAAGGTGTGAGGTACTTGGGCGGTAAGTGAAAGTGAGCCCCAGGGCCATAGGGGCTTTCCTCAGTGCTGGCCCTTCCTGCTCCCTCCCCGCAGCCCTGCCTGTGAGCTGGGCACCTTCCCACATGCTGGACACCCTTGACAGCTCTGTGTACAGCACAGACCCAAGGGTGCTCGCGCGCGGCTGGGTAGTGTTCCTGCTCAGCAGAGAGGCACAGCGTTCTCTACTTTTTCCAGCTGTGTTAATTGCCACTGCCCATAGCCCCGTGAAATGAGAACAAGTAGAGAGCATCAAAATTTGCCGTGCACACCTTCATAATTCTGAGTAATGCTGCACTTATCCAGAATTTTTATGCAAGCACCTAAAATATCCCTTTGGCAGAGATTTTGCAGGTGCGGCACCTGTTCCTGAATGTTGGAAAAGTGTCAAATGAACGCCGTCCTAAGGACAGGCTTTTCTTCATTCTCTGTAGCAGACACCTCTGAGAAAGCACTCTATGTACCACACCTTGCCAAGCTTTGGTTAGAGACTATTTGCAACAGACCAGTTGCATAGAAAAGTTTGTCCTCCCCCAAAATCTATGGTGTGAAGCTGATTGGACCAGGGAGTGTTCTTTGAGGCTGGCCTCCTTTATTCAGGTGGAAGGTATGTGTATGTCAGGGGGTATAATGTGCGCAGCAGCTTATGTTGACTTTGGCCAAGTGGCTTATTATCCTAACTAGGAGATGTTTGTAAATATGTCCAAAATCATCTAATATATTTTACAAGTCAGGCACAAGTAGTCAGCCTACAGAAAATCCATAACAAAATCTCTGAGTCCACCTATAAATTAGACAAATGCCCAAACTATTAAAGTAGCAGTTCCCTTTGCGGACCAGTTCTTCATAGAAATCCCTTTTCTTGAGATTAATGTGCCTACCTAGCTCATCCTGATGACTCTCTCCCCAGAGCCCTGTGCAGCACACACTAACCTTCCTAGCAGCATCCGAGCATTTCCCAGAGCAGCGCAGGCCTCCATCTGCAGGCTGGGAAGGCCTCGGTAGTAGAGAGCTGTGCCTTTCTCGTGCACACACAGCAAATCCCAGCCCTTGAAGCCTGGAATCCCCCTGAGTCAGCGAACAGCTGGCTTTCTATCCCTGTCAGGAGGTAGCTCGCTGAGCAACATCTGGCTCCGGTCTCTATCTTGTCTGCTGCTCCTTCACACGTCTACTTCCTTGAAAAGAGTTTACTGGGGGGGGGGGACGGAATTGGGGGGAACAGGAAAGGAAAGTGGCTTCAGGTTCTTTGTGCTGCTTACACAGGACCACCCTGTTGCACTGTCAAACAAAAGTTATATATTTCCTAAAGAGATGTAACACTTAAATAAGGAAGACAATTAGATATAGTTGTGTTTATCCGATGCTGTACAGCTCAAGCATCTTTGGAATTATTGAGAAGTTTGTACAGAAGAAATCTACATCCATTTGTAAGAGATTTGGTTCTGTTACTTTTGCAAGATCTGCAAAAGATCTTGCTTCTGTTTGAGTTCCAGCAGTGTTAAGGAGGGATGTCTGCATAGAAAGAGCACGGAGACACCTCTGAGCATTTTTTAGGATGCTATTAAACATGAAGCATGGATGTCAGTTCAGCCAGCCTTACAGATGAAACTCTTCTTTACAAATTGTCCCAAAAGAAGCTAGTGACAATCTTTTTAGAAACTCATATTTCTTGCCGTGAATAAAAGTAGTAGAGTGTCTTCTCTGACAATTTTCAAATAAGTGCAAGCCAAATGAGAAAGGAGAAGAACAAAGGACTCTGTTGTGGGGCAATAGATTTGAGGGAAAAAATTGTGATTTTGTGGTCAGTCAAATATGGAATGTGCTGATGGTTCCTTAAGATTTTCTAATGGAAAAATCATAAGCTGCAAATAGTTAAATCAGAGTCTCTATTTCTCAGCAAACATCTTAAATTACACATAAAAATCTCTTAAACGCCTCAGCTTAAGGGAGGCCCTGACTAGCTCTAGATCCTTCGCCTTTTGGGGATTTTGCAGGAGACCACCCACTGGGAAAATGAGTGTTGGCATCCCTACCAGCGTGGCACTTTTTCTGGAGACGAGCCTCTGAAACAGTATGTTCTTTCCTCTGGGAGACGGAATGGAAATATCTAACCTGGGTAACATGATTTGACAAAGTAGGAGGGTATAAATTGCCCCTGACATGACTTTTTTAAACTATTAGTTACTCTATTTACATGTATTTGGACCAAATGTCCTGTTTCACCCTGCTACTTACACATAATGTAATCAGCTCACACTTGTGCAAATAAGTCTAAAATTTCAGGCAGAGACATGCTATATGATGTAGATTCTTTGTCTCAGATAATGAGCAAGTTGTATTAATTATTATAAATCTGTCCCAGCCTATTAAAGTCTTTCCTTAATGATGCTGTATTGAGATGGCTGTTTCACTCTGAGTCAGTTTCTCCTGTAGCTACCTTTTGATTGAAATCTTTTGTCCTGCTTAGTCTAGCTAGGTTATTTCAGGCTTATAGGCCAACAAGCCATTTTATCTTGAGAGACTTTTATGAAGATCGCGTTCTTCACATGAATGAAAGGCCTGGAATTGAAACTGCTAATTTTATGTCTGTAAAAAAAAAAATTAACAGAGATGAACATGTGCATTATGCCCAGTCAGTGCCTGCTGCTAGTTAGAAATTACAGGTTTAATTAGCTGTCCATGTTCAGAAATGATTTTCCTTGCCACAACAGCCAAGCATTTCACAGCCTCTAATGCAGCTTTATCTTCATAATACATGGAGATAATTGCTAGATTGGTTCAGGTAAGAGAGGTCAAAGTTATACATGGCAGAGTGCACCTGAGTCCAGCATGACTGGCATGGGACATTCACGGGATACCCTTGGTGTTAGCCTCCTCGGCAGCACACTGGGGACCTGATAGAAACACACTGTGGTTCCCCCTAGCTTGCTTGTTTGCCTGGTTTCCTTCACATGCTTCAATATTCAACACAACTGAATGCTTGAACCATTATGCCAAACTGGGTGGCTGGAAGTAAACCTAGATCTCATCTGGGCCTAGATCAAAGGCCTAGAAGAAGCCCTGACCCACCAGTTTAACCATAGTCTCAGTGGTTTTACCTTCTCCCAGGGCCTGAAACAGGAACTAGCATTAGGCTGAGTTTGGCTGAGGCTTGGCTTCAGGAGCTGCCGTTTTGCAGGGGGCCTGAAGCACCGTGGCCAAGCGCCCACGCTTGGGGGAAGAGCTCGAAAGGGCAGTGCATCTTCTTGACCCCTCTGTGCCAAGGACACAGCATCATGCAGCGCTCGCATGCATGGTACCCTGTGCTCTGGCTGCAGTGGCCCCAAAGCTGGGCTAAACCTCAACTAGCTCAGGGCTTTATTATTTGTTCTTGGAGACTTTGTGACTAGAAAATTCAGTTTCAGAGAAAAGATAGATCCTATAAATAAACCCCTCCCAGGGCAAATGAGAGAGCAAGAAACAGTTGAGAGAAGGGTCGGTGCAATCTCTCCAGTCCACAGCAATTCTCACTTGAATCCCCAGTGAGACTCTAAAGCATCTAGAGCCCCTGGGGGTACTGTAATTCCTCCAGCAGCAGCTACCAGGCTAGACTGCATGAGAGCAATTTAATCAGGGAGGACAAAGAGCCATGGTTAGCTATCTAATGTCATGCCCTTCAGAGTTAAGTAGGGTTGGACTAGCATTATGCATAGATAAGTGTCAGATGCATTTGTGGATTTCTTTCCAGGATATCAGTAACAACGTTTCATGATTTTATACTTTTCACCCATTTGGCTATGGTCTGTGTTTGCAGTCTCAAATTGGATACATCTCCTGATGTACAGAGCAAGGCTTTTCTTTGCCTCACTAGGAGACTGCAGTGAGGATAACTGCTTGATCAGGTATCTTCTCACAGAGAAGTATCCTACAGATTTCTTGAGAGGCAACTGTATCAGGGCAGAAAACAGTAGTTTTCTTCTTAAGGAGGAGTTCTCCAGTTCCCTTCCTAATATCCCTAGTATTCATAACAATCTCAGCCTCCAACTCTACACATGCTCTACCTTTATATGTCTACTGTAAAGTTTATAGTGAAATTACTGAGACACTATGAAGAATGAAAATGGATAGTGAAAATCATCATTTCCATTATGGAGATGCATTAAGTTCTCCAACTTCATGTTCCATTTTTTCCTCTGCAAGCTTTTTTGTTTGTTTGTTTTTGTTTTGTTTTATTTAAGAGAAGGAAAGTCTGTGATTAAGAAATCAGTAAAATCTGGTTTGTTGGCTATCACCAGCAAAAGGGAAGATTCAGAATTATCACCTATAATGTACTGCCTTTGAGCTGAGCACATTATCCTTTCTTAATATGACCATGCATTATTTTCTGTGGCATTGTATTCAATAAGTGTTCCTTCTTTACATAAGAAATGGCACAGGAACCAGGAATCTCAATCTGTTTTATCTTTTTTCTTACTCCTCCTTCAACTTTGTTTTTCCAGACAGAAGAAAAGCCATTCTTCTAATGCAGTATGTTTCTGATGCAAGAGTGCAGTAGTGCCTGCTCATGTTTCTCTTCTGCAGCTTCCAAGCAGGTTCAGCATGCTCTTTGTGGATCCAGGCTCCGTCTCCTTTTCCTTTCCCTGTGGAAAGCCTTCACAGAACTCCTTTGAATAGTTTTCTCCAATTTAATTCTTCCATTTCCTCCAAACATCAGACACACACTGTTACCAAGCAGCCAATTGATTCCTGTGGCAGGAGATTAAGTATTTTCT
Organism: Nothura maculosa; assembly: GCA_032353885.1. NCBI lineage: Eukaryota > Metazoa > Chordata > Aves > Tinamiformes > Tinamidae > Nothura > Nothura maculosa. The sequence goes on from JAUBOD010000750.1 coordinate 1,450,252, forward strand.
GTTTGGGGTTTTTTCCAGGCATACTAGAATCTCTCTAGTTATTTGCCTTGCTGAGCAGCACAAGATGAAATGAGTTCTCAAGCCATAGCAAGTGAAGTCATTTTAACACAGTGCTTTCTGTCCAACCATGGAACCTGGTCCTGATTCAGCAAGGCATGTAGGCACATGCTTAATTCCTGCTGGCTTTCAGTAAGAGATGAGCATGCATTTTAACTCGATAGTCAGTGAGATTTAAACATACACGTCCTCTTTCTGCTACAAGGAGGACAAGGCAACACTGAGTATGGTGGGCCTGTAATACTGACATGAGAAAATGTACTCATAGGTCCCAGAGCTGTATTATTTATGTCCCCAAAACTACCAGTTCTGTCCAAGCAAATATGAATGATCTCAAATGGTGCTGTCTGGCTATCACAAGAATTAAGTCTTTTCTTGCATGAAGAGTATTGTTAGAGCTGCACTCCAGTTGTAGAAGCCTTTTTGTTAACAAATACAGAAAAAAATGCAAAATTCCCTACATCCTTGACAATTAAAAGGAAACACCCTATAAAATGTATAAAATGCAGAGAGCTTACAACTGCCACCAAGTCAGCAGTGAGGGCTATTTCTTGTGATGATTAATATACTTTTTTTGCTGAAAGGAAAAAAAAAAAAGCCTCTCAGTGGGAGCCATTTTCCTTGTGTGGCGTCAGGGGATGGAGTTTTGGATAGCATCTCAGCTGTATGGACCAGAACTTAAAAAACAACCCCTTGGTTTGAAATGTGCCTCTTTGCATCCTCTGTTTTGCCTTCCTAAGCTGTTGACATGCAAGAATGACTCTGTCCCTCTGATTGCATCACACTGACATTATTTGTCAAGGATTTTGCCAGTCACCCACTGATTGCAAGCTGTAGTCTGTGACCTCCTGGCCCAGCCACCAGTTGCAAACACATCAAGTAGGACAAAGGTGTCCCTTAACTTCCAAATGAACCATGAGAATAAAGCTTGATTAAATTTTGGTGTTAACAGAACACAGGGAGTATTTTTATCTCTGGAAAGCTATTTCCTATTTGTAAAACTACTTGAAACTGCTTCCAAGTCTTCACTTGATGTAACTCATATTCATGTATTTTATGTGTCCTGTTTTCATTTTCCAAACATATTTATTAAAAATGTTCTCAGGGTAATGGCCCTTGTGGTAGGAATTTCTGTTTTGGGGGAGAATACCAGAGTTCGAGTTTTTTGCCAGCAGGATGTGAAAGCTGAAGGAAATAACAATGACTAGAGCTAGAGATTTGTCACAGTGAGTTAGAATGTGAAAATTTACAGTCTGGCCATGAGACAGACCAGGCTAAAGCCATGAATTTATAGGAAGCATTGCCAAAAGCTGGATATTATTATTTTAATCAAACTTTGTTTTACTTTGCACTTAAAAAAAAGAGAAGAGAAGAGAAGAGAAGAGAAGAGAAGAGAAGAGAAGAGAAGAGAAGAGAAGAGAAGAGAAGAGAAGAGAAGAGGAGAAGAGAATTGCCAGAGATCTTGGCTCCAGAGATAGAACAGAAAGGGCAGAAGAGCCATCTCTGTCTCCATCTCTCTTCCCAGCCCAGTTGAGAAATGGGAAGCACACATGGCCTTCCTTGGGGATATCATGGGAATCCAGCCCCCTTGAAGCTCCTTGGGAGAGTATGTGCTTGCCTGGGAGCTGCTCTCGCGCTCAACGCTGCCAGTTCTGGCTCTCTTGACTTCAAAGGAATATGAAGGGATCCACTCAGGCACCAACCACCACTTTCATGCTGGCAAGAAGTTGCTCTGCATCAAGCAACTGTGATGCAGGAACTTTTCCCTCAGAGGACTGAAACTAACTGCAGGGGAACCAGGATGTGGATTCCTGCTCCTCTCCAGATAGTGCAGCCTTGCAAGGGCCGTGCAAGGATTTTCATAAGAAAGGGCCTTGTGCTCTTTTAGGCTTGTGCTGTTCCAGTGACCTTAACTGGTGGTTGTAGGCTTTGGCCTTATTTGTTTATTTATTTATTTATTTATTTATTGAATGAGAGCAAAACGTTCTGTGCACTTTTATCTTAGCGATACAAGGTCTGGATCTGCTGGAATATTACCTGTGAGACTTCTGGATCTGTATTTGCACAGAAGTAGCCACTTATATTTATTGCTTTACATATGGCCGCAATCCAGCAAATCACTCAAGGCAGTGTGTAGCTTCAGGCACGAAGGAGTCTCCAGTGAGCCGCGGTGCTCCCGGCACACGGAGCACACAAGGCAGTGCTGGGCTCCGCTCCACCCCGTGCCTGCCGGAGCGCTACCCGCTCTCCCCATGCCCACCCGGAGCCGGCGGCTCGTCAGGCGCCTGCCCTTTCCAGCTGCAGAAATCCTGCCCAGGCCTTTCAGCTCCCTTGGTTGCTGCGCTCCCGCGGGCTGCGGCCCGCGCCTGCCCACCGGCGCTGCACAGTGCCGCCTTCCTTCTTGCTGAAAACTCCTGCTTTTTCCCTTTAATTTGGGGAAAAGTACGAGGCAAGCCCGCAGTGGGAGCCTTCTTGCGTGCTGTAGGAGCTCGCTGACGTGTACGAATCTCTCTTGACACACACTCGGGGCCACATTCCTCTCGGGGCCCCAATCCCAGCGGGGCCGTCCACGAACTTGCCCCGCGTCCACCGTGCCTGGGACTACCTGGGCTCTGCAAGCCGTACGGGCTCCAGAGCCGCTTCTCTTTGCCCCCACCTTTGCTTTGAGCCAGGTTTAACGGGCTCAGTCGGGGCTGCCGCCGGCCTCCAAGTCCTGGGACGGGAGGAGCGGAGTGCGAGCACTAAATGCATCCTAGCGCTTGTAGCTCCGTTTTACGGGGGCTTTCGCTAGAACCGGCGAGATACTGCGGGGTTTTTGTTGTTGCGTTTGTTTTCGTTTTGTTTGTTTGTTTCTGTTTTTGCTTTTTCTGTGTAACATGTAGTACTGTGGGACCGGCCCGGGCTGGTAACGCTGCATGGGGCCGGCGCTGGAGGCTAGCACGGACTCGCGGCTCAGTCAGCGGCTACGGCCGCGCGGGGGGCTCAGCCCTTCCGCACCCCGCGGAGGCAGCGAGGAAAGAGAGACACAGAAAATGTACCCCCCGCCCCTGAAAAAAAAAAAAAAAAATACAAGAGAGGAGAGGGGGGCGGCAAGAGCAGCCTGCCTCCTGGGTGCTCGCCGGGTTATCGATACGGGCCATGTATGGGCAGCGGCGGCCCCTGGAGCAGGGCACGGCCGGGAGGCCGGCGCGCCGGCAGCGGCGCTCGCCAGGTGCGCGGGCGCGCTGCTTTGTCTCCCGCCTGCCTTCCTCCCATGTCCTTTGCGGTCCCGGCGCTCGGCTCGGGCCCTGGCGGTCGCCCTCTCACTTGGCCGCGCAGAAGCCGCGAGCGGACACCCGGGTGCCTCTCCTCGCTCGACTTCAGGCGCGGCTTCTCTCGGGGCACGTGGCTCAGCCCTGGCGGGGAACCTGTCTCCGTCCGATGCTGTAGTGCCCGCCTCCGTGCCCCGGGGGCGGCTAGCCCGCTTCAGCCATGTGCGCTGGCCGTCCGCGCCGCGCAGGGAGAAGAGCAGCCGCCCCGGGCAGCCCCGATAGGGACACTGGAACCTCGCCTTGCCAGGCCCACTCCCCCGGCCCCGCCGCCTTTGTGTGTGTGTGTGTGTGTGTGAAACAAACGCATTCCCCCTCCCAAAAGTCGGCCGCTCGAAGATTGCACCGCAGGGGGAGAGGATTTTTTTCCTCTTCTCTTTCTTCTTTGACAAGACCCAGGCGATTGGAGAAATTATCCCAAAACGAGCTTTCATTTAGAAAACGAAGATTTAGCAATCAATTAGCGCAGCATTGTCTGGAGCTGGGAGGGTGTAAATCCTTCGTAGCGCGTGGATTATTGACTGTTGCGGTCTAGCGAATGCATAATATTCAGATACGCACACGTATCGTGTGTGTACCAAAGCCGGCGTGAACAAAATCCCCCGTGCCGCCAACGCCGTGGGCGCGAGCGCGGTGCGCGCGGCCGTGCGGGCAGCGGGACCGCTTTGGGCCCGGCCCGGCTCGCTGGCTGAGGCCGGGCGCGCTGCGCTCCGCGCTCACACACGCGCGCAGGGCCGCCCGGATGCTCCGCACCCGCGTAGCGCCGCCGCTCCCTGCCGCGCCACCGAAACGCTGCAAAACGACATCGCTGCTTTAGGAATTTTATTATCATTGTTTTGTGCTTAGCCGTGGCCTCGGATGCCAACTGTTTTCTTTAGGAAATTTCTTCCCAATTTCTTCCCTCCAAAAGTGCAAATGAATGCCTTTGGTACGGAAAAAAAAGAGCCATTTTTATTTGCACAAATGGAAATGCACAGGTACGGAGAGGCACGCGCACGTATCTGTGCCTGCCCGCGCAGGGCACCGCGCGAGGGGCAGGCACCGCCATGCGCTCCCGTGGGCGCGCACAAGGCACCCACGCGAGCCGCGCGGCCACGCGGCGAGGGCGACCTTTGGAAGGCGCCGCGGCGGCCGCGCG
>JAUBOD010000750.1:1479288-1500847 GCA_032353885.1 Nothura maculosa
GGGGCAAATGTGCCCGAAACCTCAGAGCCAAGCCTGGAGACCCCTCTGAGCCATGCCTCAAATGAGGAGGAAAGGGAGCCCTGGTTTCCCCAGTGGAACTCCCTGATAGGTATCAAATTTGGAGTGTGTCGGTGAAGCGAAGCGGCCTGTCACCGAGACGCTGACATATTTGATTTGACACACTTTCCAAGGTAGCTTGCTTTGTCAGGGTTTGTTCTGCTCTTCTCCTGAAAGCTGAGCTTGCTGCACTGCCTCAAACAGGATGCCTAAAACCACTTGTGCCTTTGCAAGTCCTTGATTCCTCACGCAGATTTTGTAACTCGCATCCATAGCTGTTGCGTTCCTGCTTAGTATTCTCTGTCATTTTGCAAGTGTGTATTTTTAAAGTAAGCATCAGCTGGAAAGAAATGGTAGTTAATGGCTTAGTTTCTTGGCCAGCACGAAGGTTTGTTTCCTTTTGTTATTAATTCTGTGTCATCACGGAAAGTAGGCTAACTTTGTTTTGAGTTTGTCTTATTTTTGCTTGACATATTGGGATGAATAGCTCGACATAACAAATTATTCTGTGTGCTTTAGTTTCAAGTTTTTCATGTAGAATCCAAGTTCTAGCATCAGGATTCAATTAAATGAGAGTTTGATTTGACTGAAAAATTAATGGTCCAGAACAGAAACCCTGTAGTATTTTTTGAAGTTCTTATTTTCAGTTTTCCTGTTTTAAATAAAAATCTGGCCTCAGCCCAGTAACATAAAGCTCCATGTTCTCCCATCAGTTGAACATACGTAATGATTAAATCGAACAGCGATTCCTTATTGCTCCGATCGGCTGCGTAGGTATCGCTCCGCTTCCATGAAGCCAACTTGCTGGCCCTAAGTGGCACTGTACTGTGAGGAGCTGCTTGCTACTGTCTGTTGCCCTCTTCAGGAAATAGTGATTTGCCAAGTACAAATCATATTGTATAATTATATGTCATCTTCAGTGACAGCTCGAACACTCAACTTCTGTTTACGCATGAATCAGACATATTGATTTTTCATTTTAATGATAAACAGATTGGCATGTAATGCATTTGATGATACATCTGCTTAAAACGTGTTAATGTCCCTGAATGAAAAAATGCTTTGCAGCATGGACTGGTGGGAGGAGGCAGGAACTGAACGTGACACAAGGATACCCATATTCCAGCTCAGTGACCCCCAAAGAACTGGCACCTCCTTTAATCTGGTGTCCTTACGGCTGCCTTTATGGTTTGCTGTCCTGGGTTGCCTATAGTCTGCCTTTTGGCCAGAAGAGGCTTAGCAGCCAGGAACACTGGGAGCATTAAAAAATAATAATATTGTGGCTTTTCTTGAAAAATGGTTTTGAGTTTTGATTTGTTCTCTTCATTGGAAACTGCTGTGAGTTGAGAGGGAGTGTGGCCAAACTGTGCAGGTTGCCCCTTTTAGCTGTGCAGTCCCTCCTAACTGGGCTTGCGTTGGGTAGTTGTTTGTTTCCAAAAGCTCTATATACATGGGCCCTTGCAGTGTATTGACTGTATTAAAAACCCCTTCTAGTAAACTGCTGCTTTTAGGTGAAGATGAATGCTTCCTGGAATACACTGATTTTTGCATATGATAAGGAGCAAGCAAACATCTTTTTTTTTTTTTTTTTAAACTCATTTTAGTGAGTACTTTCAAAACCAATTAGTTGAGACTGTTGTATTTCCTCCTGGCCTTGCCTGGGAAGCTGCCCGTCACCTTTATGAGCGGGTCCCACCCTTGCTGAACGCCGCACAAGCTCCGGCCGTGCCCTGGTGTCCTGCTGCCTGTGGCTGAGCAGGCGCTCGCGGGGTTTGGTAGCAGGTAGCCACTGTGCGGACTGTGGGATACAAAAATCCAGTCATGTTCTGAAAACTCTGGATACAGCAGTTAACCAGAAAGGAACTGATGTTTGCTGGCCAGAAAAAGCCACCCAGACTGTCATGCTAAAAGTAATTGTCAATCTAGACAATTATTCTCCCGATTCTATTATTCTCCCTAGTTAATTACAGCTTTTTCTTGTTGGACTCCATGTTCTTCTCTCTGTTTTTTGCTAATCCTTTTCTCTTTTGGTGGCTCCTCCCTTTGCTCTCAGGGATGTCAGGATGCAGCTTCACAGCAGCAGTGCTGCCCCTGGGCATGAGCAGTCCAGCCAGGGTCATGGGGTCCCTCATGGGGTGGCCCAACCCATGGTGCTGCTAGCGAAGGTGCCCAGGGTTTAATGCCTAGCAGGTTCACTAGGCTCCTGAGCTGTGTCCAACTGCCCCTGTGCAGAGCCTGGCAAGTACTGAACTGACACTGGCCTAAGAAAGTCTTGTAAGTTGAGTAATGGTTAGGTGCCTGTAAAGAGGTAGCTGTGTAGAGGATGCCTTTCAAGAAAGGTAGAGGCTCACAGATGGTTTGCCTGTTTGCAGTAGGAAGGCAGATTGTCTTACACCTTAAAAATTCAAGTGTTCAAGAGAAATGGGAAGGAGGCAGCACCTACTCATTGGATTTGGCTGTGCTTGCTGCCCGGCAGCACCTGCAAGGCCCGAGCCTTGTGCTGTGGCCGTGCCCTGTCCCGAGCTGCCGTGCAGATGCTGAGTTTGCTGGATTTGCATGGATGTGGGGTTGCTTTTATCCAGCACCTCCTATTCATGTGTGAGCAGAGCGTCTCGTCTTGGTCAGTTCAAGGGGAAGCTTAGGATTTGCTGCTTTTAAAGCTATGTATATATGTGTGTTTCACCTTTTCTCTCTGTGATTCTGTCCCCTTACAGCAGTGCTCTAAAGCAACACTCCGTATTGCTCTTGGGGAAGATCAGGATCGCGACTCCTGTCTGCAGCACTCGGAGCAGAGCGCGGTTGGGCGTTTCCCACCGCCTCCCTGCAGGACGTGCCCTGGCGCTGGCAGGGGAGCTGGGCTCTGTGGAAGCAGCGAGCGGAGCAGGGCTGTGGGCGCTGATGCCTCGTGCTGCAGCGTCAGCTGCGCCGCGGCACGGACACAGCATGACCGCGAGCCCCTGGGAGCGGGGCCGCGTGCGCTTCCCCAGACACTGCTGGCGAGAAGGCTGCCAGCAAATATTATCCCCACCCTGTGTAAAGATGGAGAATATTTGGTACTTTCCTTGCAAAACCTAAAAAAAAAATTATGGAATAATATTAATAGATAGCTTACATAACATATGGAAAAAATGAACATATATAGATTGATCATGGCTCTCATACCTGCATTACCCAGCACAGTAGCATCTACATCCCGGCTGGGGATCTCTGTTCCTGCATTATTTCCACTCCTAATGCTTCCTGTGTTATAAATGCAGGTTAAACCAATTTGCTTAAGTGTATTTGGTAGCTCTTTTAACTTATCAAACCACTATGGCCTCAGAACATACTCATTATGAAACCTTTTTATTGGCTTTTAATCGACCTTTAATGTGGTACAAACTTGCGGCTGCTTCCAAAATAAAACAGCAAGGACATGTCCCCTCTTCTGTAAAATGTTCCTTCTCTGTGTGCCAGGCAGCTGCCTTAAAGGAGAAAGATGGAAATGGAGGAGGTTTCAAGCATGAAGGGAGGTCTCTGTGCCTGGCCATGGACAATTGGCCACAATCGCGGCACATTCTTCAGGCATTCAGGTCTGTTACAACACAGTCATGTATTGCAGGAGTACAGGCTCTTCATAGAAAATAATGAACTTAAGTGTAACAAGTGCCTAAATGTCTTTAGTAAGATATATGGCAGGTTACTAAAGGCTTCCCATCAGACACTGGAGGGTTGAGTGCCCCTGCTTGGTGGGAACCAGGAAGTGGCCCTCCAAGGGACAGCCCCAACTAGGAAGGAAAATGAAGATTTTGCTCGTGGTTTGTTTGGCAGACCCTCTTCTCCTCAGCAAAACCCACAGAAGGAGCTGGAATGGGCTGTTGCTGGAGGGGAAGATAGATGGTTGCAATGGATATTCAAAACTGTCAGAAGTTAGAGCACTGAAGAGCTAAGCCAACCCAGCTCTCTTCCTCTGGCCTCCCCTTGCTTTTGGTGTGACTGGTGGCCCATGCAGTTGCTGCAGGCAGGTTGCATGGGGGAGCTTGTGGTGGCTCCTGGCACCACTTCTCTTGGTGCTCTTACCTTGTCTCCCCTCTTAAACCTGTGCAGCAGTGGGGAGAAACTCTGGAGGGCTCTTTATGCCACTATTGGGCTGGTGCATCCCCGCTGGGCTTGCAGCAGAGCTGGGGTGGCTGGATGGGGATGCTCGGCTTCTCTCCAAGGCCTCATGGAGTGAGCAGCAGCCCCAGTTACCATGGGGCACCTGCTGCCTCCGTGCTCGTGCCGAGGGCAGGGGAAGTGGAGCTGGGCCTCGCACCGGGTCTCAGTGCCGCTGGGCACTGGCGCTTGAAACCTGAAGCCAGACGTTGCTGCTTGTACCCCTTTGTGCCTGGAGATGCTGCGCGTGGCCGTGCGCTCCCGCTGCCGGGCCCAGCGCTGGGAGCTGCAGGCAGGAGCGCACGTGCGCTCGGCTAAAATAACCCACCGGCCTGTCCCTGTGCTCCTGCCAGCGGCTCGTGCTGCTTGGGATCGGCTTCGCTTCTCACCTTACCTTATTCCTCAGCCCAAGAACAGCAGGAAGGTCTTGTCAGCGGGACCTGTCCTCTTGCTCCTTTTCCATGTTGGGTTTAGGAAGGAGTAATTCTGGGAATTCAGTACAATATTTGAGTGGCCTGTTTTTTCCCCTTAAAATAACATTGTAGATCAGGAAAATCTCTTTTGGGAATGTCTTAGAGTTTTTTTCCCCAAAGTGCCCATTTTGAGTTATGTGTTTTTTCTCTTTGAAGTTTGAACTTTTGTGTGCATCCATTGCACAGCTCTAGGAAGGATGGGCTTTTGGTGTTCACTTGCCCTGTCTGGATGGTTTGGGCAGGTAGCTGGAAAGGCAGCTTGACCGCTGTTCTTTAGAAGTTGCGTCCATGTATGTGAATGGTATAAACAGGAATTTCTGAGTACGAATAGTGGTCTCTAAAGAGAAATGCTGGGCCTCTGCCCAGATAAAAATATGCTTCTCTCTATCTGGGGGCACAACCCGCACATATATTCCAGACTGAGGAGTCTTATGCCAAGATTCATCCTGAATCATGTTTAATGGTTGAGTTGTAAGCCCCTGAAAAACTAGGTTCATAATGGCAATGTTGAAAGACCCTTAAGTTTAGGACCAGGCACAGCTATAATTTTACAAGCATTAGGCATCTGAAAGAACTTTGTATGAAGACTTCACTGGGATTTGTCCTGTTTTCCAGAAAATACTTAATGTTGAACTATATTTTATGCACACAAAAAGACTTCATAAGATAAGGACCGTGGGGATTTGCATTCCAATATCCACCAACACTAAAGTGCTTTTTTCACTTGTGTAATAGAGTTGTCAGAAACTATATATTTTAAAATATCTTTAAGTATATGGAAGCCTGAAAGCTTGATGCTTGGCATTTGAGATGGAAAGTGTTGCAGAGTGGGCTGAGTTCTGTAAAGCCAAGGCTTTGTTTTGGGCCCTGCCTTGCACAGAGCTTGTGCTGCAGCCTGGGGACCTGCCCGATTCCCGTGGCGCAGGCAGTGCGGAGGCCTGAGCGGAGCCTGTGCTGCAGCGTGGGGATGTGTCCAATTCCCACGACGTGGTAGCCCATGCAGAGCTTGTGCTGCAGCCCAGGGAAGCACCTGCCTCTCATGGCAGCTGTGCCAGCTGCTGGGAGCCCTGTGCTCCCCATGTGCAGAGCACGCAGCCAGCACTGTCACCATGTCGTGTTGGCTTTTAGGGGTCCATGTGATATTGCTTCAGTGTCTTAGTGACCAAACCCCTCCCATGCAGAGCAACTTAAAAAAAATTGCTTTTGTAGATTTTTTTTTCCAAGTTTGCCTTCAGTCAGTGCCTTGCCTGCCATTCCTAAGCATCAGTCTGGTTCCTCAGTAATGTGAACTGTCTTTTGTATGAAAGGCAGCAAAATGTTCTTATTTGCTTGCTGTTAATGAGGGGGAATAGCGAGCTTGTCTGCAACAGGCCTCTGAATGTGAGTGGGGAAGTTGAGCAGTATCTCGCTGGGCTGCAGCCTCAGAGAGCATAAGTGAAAAAGGACAGCTTGAGCAGGACCAAGCACTGTGGGCTGTGCTGAGATGTCTGGGGTGTATTTTCAGGCAGATACTTTTATCACAGATATTATTAATCAGTGCCATTCGATGTCCCCAAGTCTGCTGTATGAAGCTTATTGAACAGTGTGAGGCAGAGGTAGTAGAAATCTTGGGCGATGCTGCAAGGATTTCCATGCAAGTCTATATTTTTATCATCTCCAGAACCTTCTGCAGAAGAAGAGTGTAAAAATGAATGTAGCTTCTTTGGAGGTAGCTGCTAGTATTGTGGTGATGTAGATGACTTAAAAAACAAATGAGTAATTAGTTGAGTACTGCTGTGTTGAGTATTGGATCACAGCAGTTTCCTGTGACTTAGAAAGGCTCTTTGTACAGCAAAGAAATATCTAAGGGGAAACTCATTGAATACTTAAGTGCGAGTTGAACCACACATAGATTTAGCAAAGTATTATAGTAATAATGTAACCTAGTGACAAGACAGGCACTGCTGTTCATCTTGCAGGCAAATAATCAATGACCCAAATTGGGAGCCATGGTAAGGCGAGCGGTTGGGTCAGCAGGTTGGGCCTGCCAGAGCCGAGAGCTGCCTGCCTGTGAAACACGGCTTCTGAGTAGGAGGGAGGGAGCAACTCAGAGGCTCTCGACAGAGTGAGAAAATGCATCTTTACACTGAGGATAAGCAAAATACATCTCCTTTTGAAGATCTTCCTTCCTTTTAAAGATCTCCTTCTCTGGAGATCTTCCAAACCTACCTGGATGCCATCCTGTGCCCCGTGCTCTGGTGCCCCTGCTTGAGCAGGGTTGTTGGGCTAGATATTCTCTGGAGGTCCCTTCCAACCTCAGCCATTCTGCGAGTCTGTGAAAATGGCATCTAAGCACTGCTGCACTAGGAGGTGCTTTCTCTTCACCCTTGCTTGTAAGGGAGCTTGTGAGACTTCGGTAATGAGCAGTTTGATGCAGGAAGCTTAATCTCTTCTTTTCACGCCTGCTTTTGCTCTGCATTCTTGATTTCTGAGGGTGGAGCTATATAAGAAAAATTGCAGGTCGGGTGAAGTTGAAATCCAAATAACTAGTGTCAGGAAAATCCAGAGCAGAGGCTTGTGAGGCTGCAAGAAGCAAGATGAAGATTGTGGTTAGATGTGTGAGCGCTCGGAAGCCTCGGTGTGTGTGCGGCCCCCACGGATAATCCTCTCAGCCATGTAGGCTCAGATGTGGGCGGCGAGGAGCACGCCTGGGGTTGTGCAGGTGCACTGCTTCCTCCAGCAACCGAGCAGAGTCCTGCCAGGAGAAACGTGGCCAGGAAGCAGGGATGTGGCGTCTACCTCACCTTCCTGAAAGCCAGGATGGGGATCTTACTTATAAGGGGGTGCAGAAGAGGATTTGAGTTGAACTGTGCAGATGTTTTACTTCATGGTGTGTTATTTATGTACCAGAGCCTTGGCTAATGAGTAATGGGGATGCTAGGGAGCAGCTGTCCTGGAGGTGCTCGGGAGACTGCCTTGCTCGGGCTGAGAATCGCTTCATTTCCTGAACGCTACAGACTGATGCTTTCTTGTCACTCACTCTTAGGCATGTCTGAATAAGTGCAGGAAATCATTTTGCAACCAGAATGTTATGATACATTTTCTATCAACAGATGAAAACGTTTTTGAGTAAGCACAAGACTCTGAAGTCCTAGAGGTTTTGAGGAATGGCAAAAATTGACATTAATCAAATTTACTACTGCAGATTTCTCAAGATATTGTATGTGGTTTAGGAAAATAACTTGGTTTGAAGGATAGTTAGAGGGAAAAGTTTGTGGAAAAGTATGCACGCCCTTTCTGGTAGGAATAGGAATTTTGTGGTGGATGTTTATAAAAAATGATATTGAAAAAGCTATTATTGAATTTTGTTTTGTCATGATAGCTGAGTAGCTGAGAATGTCATCCAACTTGAATGTCAGTGTGATCCTCTGTCAGTGTGAGCTCAAGCTGAGTCTTTTGTCTAAAGAAAATAATCATGTTTATTATGCACCTTGGTCTATGAGTAGATCAGTGTGGTATTTTCAGGTTAATGGTAAAGGAGCTGAGTGAGAATTAACACAACTTCAGTAAAGGTTGGGCACATGCATGGGCAATACTTGCTAGTAGCAGGTTAACATGAATTAGTCTTGTGGAAACATATGTAAACTGGAGCTATTTGAGCTTGTTTATAACCATCTACTTGAAGATGTGAGTCAACATTTTAATTAAAATAGCTGTTGGAATGGGAGCTTTGACGTGGCATGTGACGGGCCGGAGGGGAGCGCTCTCTAGGGTCGAGGCAGCGGGTCTGTTGCTGCATTAACATGGTGCTCCTGGCAAACCGTACTCTGCATTGCTCATCGAGGAGCAAGGCAAGCGGGGGCTCCAGCTTTGCTGCCCTGTAGCGCAGGGCAGCTGTAACGCGGGCTTCGCTGGTGCTGCTGCCGGGGCAGGTTGGCGCTGGCACCACCTGAGGGGCCCAGGCTCCTGCAGCGCCGCGGCTGCCGCCTGCCAGGGCCACGTGCAGCTCGAGGGAGCCCTTGCGTGAGCCGCAGCGCCGCTAAGGGAGAGCGGCTCGAACAGGGTGCAAAGCTCCTGCTGGGCACACTGACAAGGCACTTAGGCTTAAGGTCAAGCTCTCTACAGCGGAGATCTTGCCATCTCGTTGGAGGTGTGCTGGAGATGACTGGGAACATCGCATGACAGAGTGTCAGGCTAAGGCAGGAGGGGATTTGCATCAATGCCCTGACACACATAGTTCAAACATACGATATAGACTGCCTCTCTCTCGTTTATTCTGTGCATCCTGGCTGGAAGTGGTTTAGTCCACCTGTCTGCTCCAAAGGAGATGGGCACTTCAGAAAGCAGTGAGTGGTACAAGATGGAGGAGCTGTTGGATCCCAGATGCAGAGCTGCCACAGCAGTTAGGGAATGAGGATGTGTAGATGCAGCACTTCTGCAGGGACCTCATGTGGCACCTCAGGAGTGATGGTTATTCTACAAAGTCAAACAGGGGAAACAATAGCACAGCTGTTCTAGTAGTTACAGACAAGGTAATATCTGCAAAGTTTAATTTATATTTTCTTGTATTTAAAATGTGGGTATGCAGTGCTCATGATCGCCTGGTCTGAAAACGAAGAGTCTCAAAGGGTGTGTTTGGTGGCAACTGGGGGAATTCACCCTGTCCAGTTTTCTTAAATTTAGCAAAGCTGCCTGAAGGGAGGAGACCTCCTTAGGTAGCTTTAAACATAGGTGAGGCTCCCTTTGTCACTTAATCTGTTCGAACTACCTTTCACGCTTTGCATATGAGCCATATAGGCCTCTTGAGCAATGCTGAGTTTACTAAAATACGTGGCTTTCCAGAAGAGTGGCTTGCTTAGTGCAAAGCCTCTGGTTCTGAGTTGGTAAAAGCAGCAGGATCGTTACTAACTGTAAGACTGCTCTGTTGTGGTGCTGGTGCACGGGGGGACTCGGCCACCTCCCCTTCCTGCCGAGAAGCTGAAGGCCACGTGGAGCCATGTGGAGGTGGTGACGAGCACGGGGACCCCAGGCCTGGGCTTCCTGCTGCTGGTCGGCGCCGCGCACCCGCACCTCTGCTCTCGCTTGACATCCATGCCTGGTGCTTTCTGCCCCTTTTGCCCTAGAATGCCCCCAAACACCTCATGACAAATACACAGAGTTCAGCTGCTCCCCTTAGGCGTTTTGAGCTGCCCTGCTTTGGAGGGCAATGCCAATACTCACTGCCAGCATTGCCAGTGGTGAGAGCAGACCTGCCCCTTCAGCAGCGTCAGGCGAAACGTGGCAGGAGTGACTGACTGGATGAACTGAGTTCTTGGTGAAGGAGAAAATTAATACAATAGGAAAAACAACAAATGATCATGGAGGATTCTGATCCATTGGTTTCCTCCTCTTTAGAGAATGAAGAATCTTCTCCAACTTGCCATTATAGCCAGAGGAAGTAATTCTAGTAACTTAAAACATTTTTAGATACAGATTCAGGGCCTGGTTTAATTTCAGAGATAACAGAAATTTGTCCCAGGTGTTCTGTGGGTTTTTAGCAGGAATCCCAAAGTAGTCAGCCAAAGGGTCATGAACTTCGGAGAGCAGTAGCTCATACCTGAGAGGGAACCATGAGTGGCAAAAACCAGCAGGTCAAGCCCGTGCAGAAGCCGTGGGCAGCACAGCAAGCTGCAGAGAGCAAAAACGAGCATTATTAACCTGATTGAAGTCAGAGCTCGGCAAATGCGCGGAGACTGTCTGAGGATCTTGGACAGATGCTTCAGATGTTAAAACAGGAGAGGCTTTGCCTGTCCTGACAATCTGTCATTGTGTGCATTCTCAATAGGCAAATAAGAGAGAATGCCATTTTTTTTTTCCCATGCAAGTCTCCAGGGATTTGTCTCTAGGGCTCAAAGCTCTGGTAAAAAGCTGTTGGCAGGAATAATTAAAAAGAACAAATATAAAATTTAAGCAAAATATCCAGTGTGCCTCCTTGCATTCAACTTCCTAGTGATTAAAACACGGGGGGAAAAAAAATCCCACATAAACACCTTGTGAAATTAGTATTTGGAGGCAGTCCAGAGAGCATGCGCTTTCGCACAGGGAATTGCTGCCTATCCAGTCTGCTTTACATATATTTGTTGAAGGATACAATGCACTTGTATTATCGCACCGATTTCATTCTTGGGTGATTTCCCCTTTGGCATACCAGTGACAGTTTTTCATTGGTTATTCATTTATACTATTGATTAACACCTACTGGACCAATTTATTAGTCCCTTTGAATCCATTTTAAGTATCAGGATTTTCTAATGGAGAAATATCTCTTACTGAATACTAACATCGTGCTTGTAAAACATTCACTGACTTAATTTATTGTGCTGCATATAACATAAAGCAGAAGGTAACAAATAGATGTGCTTTTACTGGAAGCCAAAGTCTGCTGGACTGTCTCGTTTGGATGTGGAAACGTTACCTGCAGCGTGAGTGAAGCCATGGGGCTGCTGCAGGACATGGGGGACCTCCCCTAGCTCCTCATTTAACTGCGTGAGCATTCCTGCCAGGAAAGAGCATTTCCTCAGCTCGACTCTTCCCGCAGGAATGAGCACGGAGTAGAGCAGCCTGCTCTGGCACTTGGGGAGGGTCTATTGCCTCTGCTCTCCCTCCTTGAGAAATACAGAGAGAACTGGGGAAAAACAAGGCAGTTTTTCCAGCAGTACCTGGATGGGCACCAATATCTGATCCTGTAAGAGGTTTCCCAACAAACTCTTGTTGGGACCCAGCAAGGCCAGCTCTGGGACATGAGTGTCCAGGCCTCAGAGACTCCATAGGCACTGATCAATATTCAGCGCTTTAGTTCAGAAGCATCTGTTCCTTCTAATGCTTCTTGGGAAAAGAATTTTACTCTTCACTATATTGATACATATACAAAATAAAGCTAGCGAGTTGTTTAAAACCCTGTGTGTGGCACTT
This sequence comes from Nothura maculosa, assembly GCA_032353885.1. Taxonomy (NCBI): domain Eukaryota; kingdom Metazoa; phylum Chordata; class Aves; order Tinamiformes; family Tinamidae; genus Nothura; species Nothura maculosa. The sequence goes on from JAUBOD010000750.1 coordinate 1,490,883, forward strand.
GTGCCAAGATTAAAGGCTCAGCTCCTGAATGATGGTGAAATTCCTACAAAACATACAAGGTACTGCTGTTCCATGCGGCCCTGGTTTCACTTGGCTGGTGTTTTCCAGTAAGTGGCCATCTGCCTTGCCTTCCCTATGAGCAGCTACACTGGCTTTCGCTTGCTGCCTGCCCTGCAGCTGGTGGTTGACACACTGTTAATGGCCAAGATGCACCTCCAAGGTTGGCATTTGATACCAGAGGCAGGCCTTAGGTGTAGGGGGAAACCTCAGACTCAGAAATAAGGCCAATTGCCTGGGCTTAGGCTAGTGGTCTCCAGAATGAGATAATAAAAAGCCTCTTTCCTTGGATTAAAATCCTTTCTGACCTGAAGCCTTTAAAGCAAAAAAATAGCTGTTTTTGGACAAATTGAAAGAAAGGCTGTAAGGACCTAAGCTAAGATTGAAACGCTGCCCTGCTGCGTGGCGTGTGTGTGTGCGGCAGAGCAGCAGGGTGAGTCTGTGGCGCGGGGCCGTGCAGGCTGCAGGCACGGGCGCTGCGCGCGCCGGCACGGGGTTCACAGCGGGGCTATGATTTAAGACACAAACAGATGTTGGCCAGTGATGTGGCTGCAGCAGATGAGCAGGTGATGAATCAGGAGAGCTTTGCATAGTACAAAGGGTAAATGTTGTCAGTGCAAGTTGTCCTGTTTCTTCTCTTTAAAGACACCTCATTTGGGATGTGCTCTTTTACTGAATGAAATGTAATGACTGCTCTCTGACTTGGTAACTACTTTGAAACTGGGCAAAGCATAAGCTGCAATTGTGAGTGGGAATTCGCTGAAGCCGAGCGTGCAGTTCATGGTGGGGTATTACTTTGAAGCCAGACATTTCATGCTTAGCACATTTCATGAGATTGAAAAACTGTATTTAAGCAACTGCAAGTGTATCCAAAAAGTTGTGTAGACTTGAATTTAAAAATTATTTTTCAATACTATCTTCAGACAACATTCAATGAGATTGCAGAAGAGAGGACCTTTCTGCTAGAGAATGCCCTATCCCTGGCATGTCCATCCAGCTGCCTTAAAGAGCCCTTCGTGTTGCCTGCGGGGGCCAGAGTGGAGCTTTGTGGAATCTGACACTGGACTAGGGAGGAAAAGGGCTGCATTAGTGTCCACAGGCTGTGGAAGCAGTGCCTCCCGTGCCATGGTGCATGGGATGCCGCCTCCACAGCCAGCTGCACCTGAGGAGCTGGGGAACTGAACGCGGCCACAGGAGGTAAAAACTGAGCACACCGTAGCCCGCTTGTGCCCTCGTGGTGGTGGAAACGCAGATTTGCGCCAAGCGTAGAGTCCAGTGAACATGTGCAAGTGAGTAGCCTTGTTTGTCTCTGTGAGCACTCAAGCTATAAAGGTAACGCTTGCTAGCCTTGTACTTGCTGGTGTGATTTGGATCCTAAGCCAAAGCGGGGTTTCCGTGGTGGGAAGGTGAACCCCATAGACAACAGTTATTTTGATTTAACAGCAATTCAGTTGGAGCCTGTTAGCATTATCCTCTTAAGGGCTGCCTGCAAAATCAAAGTTAGGATGAAGTATAAAGCAATAAGAGAATATTTTTGTTGTATGTTTACTGTTGGGGTCCTTTCTGTCTGTTCTTTAAATGAGAGTTTGGCTGTCACGTTTATTAAACAGCTTTGTGTCCGTCTGTCTGTCTGCAAGCAGATTCTGGCACTCGGGTGTATTTTTTTTTTCCTTTTTCAGGTGCGGGTCTGTGTTAATAACGCAGGGGAAGTGTGGCCTGTCTTCTCATAGCACTAAAAGTGAGCTAATCCCCGTGTAAGAAATCAGTAAGTATGGTCTGCTTAATCTAGTCCCAGTGTGAAACTGTTGACATTTGTTCTTTTTTTCTATCATTATGTGCCTGGGCCTGTTTTGTGCTGGATTAGGCACAAATCTCCTATGCAGCACATTTGGCATGTTACTAGTAGTTTAACTTCATTAATAATGTATGAAGGAAATGTAATCCATGACAAGGAAGGAAAGAAAAGTATTTTTACAGCTACCAAATCCTCTGGAATGAGTAATTATTCAAGATTTGATGTTTGATGTTATAGTTTACAATTGAGCTCCCCTTATAGAAGTGAAATGCGTGTTTGTGTGTGTGTATGTACACATCCAGAATTGCACACACAGACCGTAGTGCAATTAGAAAAATCCTGCTTGCCATATGAGAGTTTGTATCCCGGTTTGGGATGCATCAACTGCAGAGCAATGTAGATCATAACAAATGGGCTTTCTTGTTTGTTTAAGCAGCACCGTTTCCTTGACTCAAGGAAACGCAAAAGCTAAGAGAGCATAAGTTTTACTCTTACAGGTAGAGACAAAGCTGGCTGCTGCATTAAGTTAGCTTTATGTAAGAGAGGAGGAATTGTTTGTGTGTGTCAGCTAAATAGCACAACTATCTAGTTGAAAAAGAGGCAGTAAAGTGTTTCTTTTTCAGAAATCTATTGATATATTTGGTATTCTGACTTTCAAGTCAGCTTTAAAGAGGTTCAATATTTATGGTGACTGCAAAGCCACAAAGTGGCCTGGGGAACCTAAAGCAGCCCCAAAGCAGCAGTCACTTGCAGCTACTTTTGTGCTCTGCACTCCTGTCACATTTGTGCTATCAGAGCAACAGCTGGGGAGACTTTTTCAACAAAGATGAGTGTCAGATAATCCTGATGAGATTCCACATCCAACATCTTTTGTAATTATGTCACATTCAGCTGTAATGGAATAATTCAAGCTGAAAGGACAAGCTTTGATCCTTTCTTAAACCTTTCCCTGTGGACTGGCTATCTAAAAGATTTAAAGATATTTCTGTTACAAGATCTAGTGTTTCCTCAGAGAAGTCATGTTTCTGAAGCAGTAAGATCTGTAAGAGCAATATTATTTGCCAAACACATTTCTAGAAGCATTTTTGTTAAATAAAGATGTCAATAAAAGGATGCCTTTCTGCAACCAGTAAGCAAGTTGGAGCTCTCTTTAATAGTATTTAACTCAACTGCATGTGCACGAGATGGACTGGATTTGATAATGAATCAGTGTGGTGCAATCTATGAATATTGGTGTATAGATGTATTTGCGCTGAAGCAAATACAAATTTGTTTTGGCAAAGATCATACATATGGGGAATATCTGTTTAGTGAAGTAAATGTTTATGAAGATCCACCCTTTGCAAATAATTAGTTTACATTAGGATTTTTGGAGCAGAACTTAGTGGCCAGTCTCTCGTCAAATTTGAACGTGATTTCAGAGACTTATGCCCTTAGGCTCTTCCAGAAATCTTAATGAAGTTAGAAAGGCTGCTAGGCAGCATTTTAAAACCAAAGATGTGTTCTTTCAGAAATTCCTTTCTTATTTCGGGACAATATTTTAGATTTAACTATTAATGTTATTAAATATGACGCTGACTATTTTAAATTTCTGAACAGAAATTTGTGGCTATGTACACGGAAATGGATGTGGAAGCTCTTTGCCTGGGATCCTTTTGGCCTCAGTTCTAAGGACAGAATTTGGATCCCCAATTTTCCTGTGTGTCAGATTTATGCCAATGTAAATCCCCTGACTTCAGTGGACGTTTTTCATCCATTTCCTGGCCTCTGCTGGAAAAAGAACGGTCTCTCTGGTTTTTCACACATGGACTGCATTAAGGGGTCACATTCAGATGAGACTCCTCTGGCGTTTCCACCCTGCGGGGTCAGCGAAGCACTATCTGGGCTAGGAACCACGGCCTGGCCGGGTGATTGCTCACCTCCAAGGTGCCCGTCTGTCAGCCGCTGGGCGCTGCCTTTGCCGGTGCCAGCAGGTGCCGGGTGCAGGAGCGACGCAGCTGGGGGCTCCCACGTGTCCTGGGCAGCCCCGTCCCTGCACGGTGCCGCCTGGCGCCGCTCACCCTGGCCTGGGCTGGGGCTGCCGCCCAGGCCGCCCTCTTTGGTGGGACGTAGGCAGGTGCTCACACCAAGCTGGGAAGCCTCCCTTGCTTCCAAGGTTCTGCTGCACGTGCAGAAAGTTATTAATTTTGCCTTAGTTTGAGTTTTGTTAATAAATAAAATTAATAATCAAGGTCCTGGGAGAATGTTTCTCTCCCTTTCCCAGGATCTATTTCATTTTATCTGCAAGTGAGCTAATAAATGGTAGTGACTAATGATGACTGTGAGCAAACCTCGAGAGCATCAATTCCGAAAACAACCTTAAGTTTGGACATTTATCTGAGTTAGCTCTGTCTCTCAAGTGACCCATCTGGGCTGAAAGCTTGAAGAATTTCTTCCTCCACTCGGCGGCTTGAGAGGGACTGCTCAGCCCCTGATGGCTCAAGGTGAAACGCACACATGCCACATGTGGTGTGCACGGGAGGCCAGCGTGGTGCCACCTTTGAGTCTCTCCATCATTGCTCGTGGCTCAGCTGCATTGTGGCCTGTGCAGTGATGCAGGGGCTGGGGAGCAAGCCCCCCGTTTCTGTCATGTCATCTAGGCCCGTAATTGACCATAGAGGGTTTAATCCATTCTTTAATAGCTACCTCTCAAAAGCTTGTAGGGGACAGGAGAAGTGCGAGAGCCAAGGAAAGCAATCTGTTTATCTCTCTGAACTCAGAGGAGCTGGTGAGAGCAGGGGAGCAGGGGACCTAGAAGACCAACAAGACTGACCGACTTTCATCTTTGGTGATATTGTGGAGTAAATGAATGTACTTTGGAAACATCTAGGAAATAAAGGATGAAGAGCAGCCAGGATCTTTCAAGAACAAATCATATTTAACTGCTATAGCTGCCTTGTATGGCAGGGCAACAGAAGGGCTGCAGTAAATCCCTATCTATCTTGGCTTCGGGAAGGCTTTTAAAACTGTGTTATTTGACACTTTCATAATGAAATCAAGGCATGTGGGCTAGGTGAAACTGTTGTAAGGTAGGTACAAAATCAGCTGGCCAGTCCTACCATCAAGTAATTACCAGTGCTTTGTGGCCAAAACAAAAAGCCCTATCAAAATACTCCTTCTCAGGGGCTTATTTGGAGCCACTTTCGCTTGAAGATTTCATTGATAACTTGGGCAATTTTTTAAAGGCTTAGAGAGAGCAGAAGGTAGGAGAGGCTGCAATTGTGTTTGTGTGGGGGATTAGGATTCAAATATTGTGGTGAGCTTGAACAATCATTTGCAAAGGCTGGCATGACGTTCCCTGGGGATGAGTGGGTGTTGGGTGGTGGTCCCTGCCTGCCCACACGTGGGCTCAGCCAGCGGGGCAGGCAGGGAAGGGGCTGGCACTGCGTGACTCGCACCACAGCACAACACGGGTGGGTAACGCGGGTTGGCGCACATTGCGGCAGCAAGGACCTTGTTGGTTTTGCCTTTGTTACTGGTAGGACTTCAGCTAGGCAAGATGCAATGGGTTAGGCTGCAAGAAGGTGAATTTGGAGTAGATGTTATTGGCTGATTCTGGTAGAAAAGCTATGAGGCAGTGCACTGTCCTGGGAGCCTGTGCCGTCTCTTGGGGATCTTTGGGAAGGGGCTGGGCTGGTTCATCCAGGATGGCTTCGGCACAGCCATCCCTGTGCTGGCCGTCAGCACAGGTGACCTCCTGATGTTGTTCATGGCTCTACTTAGAAACGAGCTGCAGTCCCACCTCTGTGTGAAACACTGTCTATATGTACATCCCAAAGGATGGCTGGAATGTGGGTATGATGCCTGGCTTAATATTTTTTTTCAGAGCCCCCTTTGCTTATGATATCTGAGGAGTTGACTCTTTAGCTGTTAGAGCACAACAGAAGCTGCTGGGGTGATTTAGTGATTTGGTCTTGTGACTTTTTGAGTCCATTGGCCTTTGTACAAGTTAGTTCTAGGTCTAGTAAAAGCTTTTGTTAAAGCTAGGGTGTCAGTGTAACCACAAGGAAAATTCAGAGTTGGATACAATGGATAAAGTTTCAGTTTAAATTGAACTGACGACAGAAGATGTAATTGCAATTGAGCAAAATCAAAAGCAATATAACAGGTTGAATGCAGTGAAAAAGGTGCCATTTGAGCAACAAGCTGGCAGTTGTTTGTGGATAGCACGAGGGAGCTGCCTCTGTGTGTTAAGTGCTTCCTGTGTTAAATTGCCTTATGTATTTATAGGTAACGCGCTGCCCACTGGGGAAACTCCATCTACCAGCTCCAGCTTGTATTAGAGCGCGGGGTTTCCTAAGCCCCGCTGCGGTGCGGAGCGATGGCCGGGCTGCTGTGCGGGGCCGGCGCCGTGGGCTGCTGGGCAGGGGCTGCCTGGAGAAGGGCCGGGGACCCGCTGCCCTCGCCGCCTCCGCGGGGCTTCTGGAGCCGCCTCCTGTTCTCATTCCTGTTTCCCAATGCTCTCCACGTGCCGGGCTTCTAGAAACATGGCGAATCTGCTCTTCTAGGGGTGATGCTCTGGCAAGGCGGGAGGCTGGTTGGAAATGTCTGCCACTGGACTTTCCCAAATGAGGAGAGCGTTGGGGCTGAAAAATGCTCTGTTCTTCCACCCCCTTTCTCCTTCTCTTAATAGTGTATAGTGTGTTGTGTCTATTAGCGAAAGTTAATGTAAAATAACTTTAGCACTTCATCCCTTTGAACTGGGCCATAAGATAATCTTTTTTTCAACTCTCAGTCACAGATTTAGTTGCTGCTGGAAAAAGCAAGCAATTTATTACTGTGTGTGTTTGGTTGGGAACTAAAACCAAAGAGATGAGGTGTGGTGGACAGTGGTGCAAATGACCTGCCCCTTACCCGTCCTGTCCCCTCTCGCAGGCTGATTCCATATGCTGTGGCTTGGCTTCTGCTGCAGCAAAAAAATGAGAGAGGTCATGGCTCAGCAGCCATGAAAGTATCCAGTGTGAAAAGTTGCTGCAACTTAGTAAAAAAAAAAATTAAGAATAACTTTTCCAAGAGTCTTTTGAAAGTTACTGGTTACAATGACACAAGCAACAAGCAACTTTTGTGTCTCTTCAAATGGCTGTTCTTTGTTACTAGTGTCATCTGCTAGCCGGGATAGATTTAGCTTGTTTTATGGATCTAAAAACCAGCGTTTTTGAAAGTCTGGCCATTGTAGTTGATCAGCTCATCAGATATTTCATGCATTTGGCTCAGGCCTTCACACTTGGTCATGCTAACTTAGGCAAACAGATCCTGCAGTATCCTGTAGCATGTGAACTACAGGACAGTCTTTAGGGTAGCCTCACTTGTTTGGGTGTGCTAGTTTTACTCTGAGAATGGAGTTTAGGATTTCTTACAAATGAAATTAATCTTAGTAGTAATTTAAATACAGTGAAACTCTGAGATTAAGGTGCTTGTAAAGGTCAATGTGCTACTGGCTCTAGATCGTACGTGAAAGTACTGAGAATCTGCAGTCTCCCTTGCTCTGTTGGCATCTTTTAGATGCACACACAATCTACAGCTGCAGGAATATAAAGTTCTGTGAATCCTTGTAAAAATAGTTGGTGTTTGCAGACCTTTCCATTGTGAGGGTTAAAGCAATGCAGTTAAGACTATGATAAAACACCACGTGAAAAGCTTCCCTGCAGCATGGTGAAACAGCTGTGCAGAATGCGTATGGGCTTGATGCTCTGCTGGCATGCGGCCTTCATGGGAAACTCCAAGTGCGTTGGAGACATCTCAGGCAAGTTAATGCCTACTGATATTTTTTTCTGACTGCTTTGTGGTTGACATCAGCATAGAATTGTCTTATCATCTCATCTAAAGCAGATGAGAGAGTCAATTGAAAGCTTTATTCAGAAATCTGAATGCAATCCTGTTTTTCTGAGCTACAAGTCCTGAAACCCTGTTTGGAGATACTGAAAGAATAGTGAGGCCATGTAAAGCGGACTCTTCTTTTTAATCTTATGTCTTTTAATTTCTCATATTGTGCAGCGAGGATTAGTGGAACTTTGCTGTCCTCTGCTAGCTCATGTTGTGGGCAAATGGTTAGCAGAAACCCTTCCATGTGCATGTGCCTGAAGGTGCACGTGCTGCTCATCACAGGCTTAAGATGGGGAGGGGAGGTTGTAGAACCCCATTCTGACCAGCTGTTGGTAGAACTGCCTAAATAAGGCAAAAGATACCTTAATTAAGATGTGCCAGATTTGCTTTTGTCTCAGCTTGAGAAAGTTGTTCTCTTCTAGAGTAAAAAAGTTTGCCTGGGATGCACTGGTATTTCCTCTCTCATCTGCATCCAGGGAGAGTGGCAGCTTATTTCTCCTTCAAGCAGCTGAGAATTAACAGTTATTTCAAGAGAGCCACAAATTTCCATCCTTGCTCTAGCTGTTGATAACTTGTGTCAAATCTTTATATACCACTATGTGGTTCCTAAATGGGCTGCACTTGCCGTGAAGCTCAGCTAAGCACTCTGTGACCTTTTGTTCGTGCTTACATGTGCATAATAGAAGCAGGTTCCTCTGCTGCTCTTAAAGGCTGCATTTGCATAATTTCATATTTCTCAGTGAGAGCTCCACCAGCTTAGTGGCTACAAAATCTCCCTGTTCACTTCTTTCAGCTGGAGTATTTCATGGGTATCAAGAATAATGGTCTTAGCCATCAATTTCTTTCCTATGGATCATCCTAGATAAAAAACATAAATTACATTTTTGCAATTGTAAAAGTGATGTTACATTGAAGTTTTAGGTGATTACTGCCAAATATGCACGTAAAAGGTAGCCTTAGAGCGAGAATCAGCCTATTGACTGCCAGATGCCTCTGCTTTCTCCTCTTTTTCTTTCCCCGCCTCCTGTAAGCTACTTCTCCTCATGTGTTGGGAAGCCTCATTCCTCTGGCAGCAAATGGAAACTCGTGTTCCCTGCAGCCCACTGTACGTTCCCAGGCCTGTCCTCTCCAGCGTTCTCCTCGTGCTTCCCTTCCCCTCTGCAGCACGGACCACTCTCCGTGTGCAGCCCCAGAAATCCCTTCCGCAGCCTCTCCCGGCCCCTACTCGAGAGGGCTTCACCCCACTGATGCACAAGTGGGTCCCTTGCAGAGAAGAGGAACCAAATCTCCAGCGCCCCTCTTTGGGCATGTGTTTGGTCTACGTTGGGCTAAATATGCCCCAGGCTTCCCACAGTGGCTCTCAGCAGAGCCTTTAGCCAGTTAGCACAGGCTAGCCTGGGAATGAATTAGTTTTCCATAGTTTTAAGATTTCCTCAAGTTTATGTGTCCATTTTACTTAGCAGTGAAGCTGGTGTCTCACAGCGCCTTCATTGGCACCAGAGTTATGACCTAACAAAATGAATGCAGTTAACATTAGACGGAGCTTCCCGAGTGTCCACGTGCATGGGGAGGTGCCTCTGCTTTAGCTTCTGGTGGGTCACTCCTCCTCCTGTGGTCTCTGGAGCAGGTAAAGCCCGAGCAGAGAATATTGCACTGTGTGGGTGAGAGGTGGGTGGGGAGGAGATCAAGGCTCCCTTTGCCACATGTGACAGAAAGCAAAAGGCACACAGGCAAAAGAGTGCAGAAATACTGGGCACAAAACCAAAAAGAAAGACTATTAGCACAACCAAGTGCGGCAAAACAAAACCTTTCAACAACTCCTGAAGGTTTTGTTATATGCGACAGTTTTTCTTTAAAGATTATAAAACCTAAAGTGACTTCCTAACCTGCAGACTGCCAAGCACTTTCTGTTGTAGGTAAATATTTCTTTCTTACCTGGACTAGGGAGGGAAAGTGTGAAAGGGAGGGAAGCCTTTCCAGACTTTCAGTGCAGAGCCCCCTTGTCCATGCTGTGCTTGCAGGACATGAGAAGGTTGGCATGTCCTGCTTGCCTATGAAAGGCAACATATCTCACTTTTCTTTCAGTGTCCTCTTCCTGTTTGCTTTCAGCACTTGAATTTTTAAGCATCTCTACAAATGTCTGTTTTCTTGTGTAACTTTCCTTGTTCAACATGCATCAAAGGCAAAAAGAGCCCTTTTTTCTCCTCCCCCTCATTGTAGATGCTGAGTAACCAAGTATGTTAGAGAATTT